>OX439048.1:9832219-10389719 GCA_949317995.1 Acholoe squamosa
AAAAATAAAATAAAGAAGCAAAGAAGATTAGTTAGGGTCAAACTCATGAAGTCTTACTATCTTTTAATAACCTTTTATCAAGGTCTGTGATTGTGACCTAATGGCTTCTTCGGTTTTCATCTCATTTTTCCATTGTGATATGAGAATTTTAACATATGTATCAAAGTTGAAAAATATAAGCAAATGAACAAAAAGAACAGAAACTGTAATATTGAGTCATAGAAATGCTTGGCACTGTGACCTGAGTCTCTGTATTGATCTTTAAGCCATAAAGGGCAGCTGATGCAGGAGTGCGCCATACCCATTGGTCGTCATGAAGCACCAATGCAGTGTTTTCGTCATGATGTACCAATGAAGTGCTAGCAAGTCTACTTGCCAGCACTTCATTACCATGGTGCATCGTGCCGACCCTCCAGGACCCCATAGAGTTGAAATGATGCAAGAATGCAGCCCTGTCGAGTTACTCGACACAGCTATATTGATGCATCATGACAACCAATGGGCATGATGCATTAATGCATTAACGGTCCTTAAAGTGTTAATGGTCTAACGTGAGGTCCAAGTGTAGTGTGTGTAATAAAAGTTGCATTTCTAAGGTAATTATTTTTTCGGGTTTAGTGGAACATAAATTGTATATAAAACTGAATAGGGGTCTCATTCAAATCAATGTTGTTTGTTTAAATACAAATGCTACCACATATCAGGAGTGACCCTCTCCTGATTTTTCTACAAGAGTCTCTTGATTGAAAGAGGACATGTATACAAACATTTTGAAAAAAGGTAATTGGGGGTCATGGTTGAAATGAAAAAAAAAAGCTGTGAATTTTCAAAAGTAACAATTTTCCCTTGACTATAAAGCCCTATGGGAATTCAAATTGCATATAAATATCTTTAATGTATCTATAGTGATCAGAAATGAACTGAAAAAAATACTTACAGGTAAGGTGGTCCAGTTGGGGTGAGAAAACTCATTAAAACAGTATAACTGATGAGTTCTGATTTCTGCCACCAGGATGCTTCTGTGTAACATTTAATCAAAGCTTTTTCTTTACTGGATGCACCAAGCCAAATCAGTGGGTAACAAAAGGAATTTAGATTGCAAAATTCTAAGATGTCTAAGGTTGTCTACTATGATAACATGGGAAGAAGCCAATGCATTTTTTTTTCTGTCAGAAGATATCAATTAAGGAATCAAAGGAAAAATCAGATATACTAAGCATGTGTGGTTGTTCAATTCTAGTCAATATTGATATTCTCAAAAGAAAGGTTTACTCTGTTTATAAGCCTTATACTAAGAATTCAACTATGAAATCATTCTTTGAATACATTAAGATCCTAGGTTGATAGGCTACACATTATGTGGATGGAAATAATGGTGATCCCAAAGTTCCCTTCATTAGGATGACAGCAAAACCTGCCCCACTGAAAAAGTGATAACTTACCCATTCAGCGATAAAGCGGAGACCATAGCGTTCCATGGGTTTGGAATACCGATCGGCGTAATGACATGCCCACCTTGCTCAGCACAAATTTCACGGGCCTGGGACAGTGAAACGTGTAGTTCATTTGCCCAGAGACACAATTTATGACCATCTTGTGTCACACAGAATAAACGATGAATAAACTGCAACCGTACGGTCATAATTCATTTTTGAATTTTTATATCAAATAGCCATTCCAAAGATGTGAATTTATTAATAAGATATTCCCATGTATGAAGCGTTATCAGTGTAATTTGACCTGGCTACTACAGGAAGATTTGTGAATGATTTGATTATGTAATAAAATCTATAGCATCAAGGCAAATTGCCTTTCAATCCAAGGCAGAAGGTGATTCCAAGTATATATATATATATATATATATATATATATATATATATATATATATATATATATATATATAATACAGACCTATTATAGATGTTATCATGAAGAAATATAGCGATAGACCCATCTGGGAGGCCTCCATATTGTACCCAATCCTCTTGTAGATTGAGCAAATTGTCGCACAACTGACACCATAATCAGCCTTCTGTAGGGCACTGACCCAACATCAATATAAATAAAGCTAGTGCATAAATAAGAGGTGGGAAACATATTGATTGTTTAACCCTTTAAGGGAAATGTGCTTCTGAAGCCTTTAGGTTCTGGGTGAAATGCTAGTACATAGGCCAATATGCATAATACAGCTAATAAACCGCAATTCCCCAAAGCCCTATCTTAGAGAGTAACATCTTTTACAGCCAATAGAATCCCCGCAATGCTATTGGTCATGGCCTGGCACCCTGCTGATGACTCAAGTACACACGCAGGCACTGATCACACATCAACAGAGGGAGAGAGATACAGACAGAGAGAGACAGACAGAGATACACAGAAACAGAAACAGCGAAGGGGGGTAGAGAGATGAGGAGAAACAAAGGGGGAGATACTAGGAGACAGACAGGGAGAGTAGGGAAAGGTGTGAGGGAACCCCTGCTGATGGCCATCAAGTCACCTTGAATGTACATGATGGATGAATAGGGTTTGTTTAGGTGCACTACAACATTGAGAGAAATAGTGTCATATGCTACAGTACTCACCAATTCTCTCTCCTTGTACAGTGTTCCAGTATGCTGAATCACTATTGTTGTCCATGTGAAAAAGGTAACACAGAGCACCCTTTGCACCCACCCCCTCTACCAGCTGCAACTCTTGACTTTAGTTCTTCATTGTGATGAGTTGGCTCATCTGTATGATGAGTCTGCATACTCATTACTGAATAGTTTGGCTCATCATGTGTACGATGAGCCAAAACAAATCACAAACTAATCAATAGCGATTAAGCTTTGATGCGTGTTTGATTAGTCTCCGCTTTGAGGGTTGGTGCATCATGACGACCAACGGGCATGATGTATTAATGCATCAGCAGCCCTTAAAGGGTTAAGGTACTTGACAATATTGTATTGTTTCATCATTGTAACAAAGGAACCTTAGCCTGGGGCATCACACAACCCTTAAATGATTGAACTGGTAACAATTCTCAAGAATTAACCAATTTTACTGCTCAGTTATGCATTAATGCATCATGCCCATTGAGCGATGATGCACCAATGAAGATCAGTTGAATCTTCTGGGAGTCTATCAATACCATAGGCTTGGGAAAATGTATGAATGCATTGCCAGCAAGTTACCTGCCAGAGCTGCATTCATATGCACTGACAACCAATGGGATTGATCTATGATTACCTTTGCAGTTCTCAGAGGGTACATCAGAGAAGAAGACTGCACTGCACTGTGACCAAAGCCAAGTATTGACTTATTGTCAAGTAACCCAATTTCTGTTTGCTTTGTTGGCTTGTCGCCACTTATACAGTCCAAGAAAAACACAAGACTCTAAGAAATGTCTGTTGAATGTATCAGGGATCCTCTTAGAACTGAACAATGAACTTTCAGCATTATAATGCAGTGAAGCAGTGGAGTTTAATGAAGCTCAGATGGCACCAGAAAAAAACTAAGGGAGTGGTCCTTATTCATTAATTAATGGGGCAGGGTGGGTTTGAGGGGAGCTGGCGTAAAAAATGTTGACCCCTCCTTAGGGAGATGGGGGCATGAAATATATTTAACCGTTTTGAAGGGGGGAGGCATAAAAAATCTTGCCCCTTTCTAGCAAGGATCAAAGATCAAAGAGGGGCATAAAAATCCTCCGTGCCTCAGGCACAAGGGGGGGGGGCTGGGCACAAAAAATGTGCCATCGAGTGAGAGTGCCATTGAGGGGGAGGTGTGTCAGCTCAAAAACTCACCGCCCCCTGTTTATAAATTATGGCCATTTGCTAACTGTGAGACAACGGTTGTGACAAAGGTTTCCCAGTGAAGGTGCTTGGAACATTACAATTGTATTAAGGTGGCTGGCGGGGATTGTCAGTTCAGCATTTGAACACCAGGGGTCTCCTGTGCTCTATTGAAATTATGAGAACGGAATATGCAAAATTCTGAATGGGTTATATAGGGATTTGAACTCCAGACCTCTTGTGTACAAAGCAGAGATGTAACACATGCACCACAGAGTCAGTTGGGGGAGGGAATTTGGAATGTACCATATAATCTAGATGTACTTATTCTAGCCATTTCCCTTAAGGAAATTTTTCAATCATCCAAAACATTAGAAATATGGCTGGGACCATATGTCAGAACTACACTCACTGCAAAGATATGTGTATAATCTAAGTGCTGAGGAAGTTATAAGAAAATCTAATTACTTTTGGATATGACTCTGTGGATTTGTGTGACATAGTGCTGTATAATCCTATATGATAGTAAAAGTTCTGTATCTCAGAAATATGCCTGGGACCCCCACATTTTTATTGCATATATGAATAGTACATATCATTCTGTGATTCTGGTGATAATCTGGCGAAAATCTAATTACTTTGATTCTATCCCCGCCAGCCACCTTAAGCATTTGGCGTCAGTGAGAGATCACTAGGTTTTTTGATAAAAGTTGGATGTTATAGCATGACTAATGACTTCATCGAAAAGCACACTGCTAGGAAATAGGGCGTGTAAGTCCCATCATTCCATGCAAGAAATATAGCCTCCAAATTGGACAGGAAGTTTGGTACCCAATGCTTTGCGGCCATAGGCCCTGACTAAAAATATCAATCCTTAATAAATCTTAATTTCTTAAGAGATGCCCTTTATATGCTTGTGTGTTGGACATATATGCAACAAGTTATAATGGTCCTTTCTTCTAGAAATTTCTGTATTTAGAGAAATCCGCCATCATTCAAAACCGCCCATACTTAAAGCATACCGTGTTGCAGCTTCCTGTCCAGTTTCAAGACTATTTTGGCAGCCATTTCTCACAGGGAATGATGGGACGCACCCTATACTCTTGCATCATAAACCTGACAATGCATTTCAGATTGTTACATATCTCTTAAACATAAATCAAATTGCTAGACATCTCGGTTTTAGCTATCTTTGCTTCAGAATTCTGCAAGATGTAATGCGGCTTACACTGTAAAAAGTAAAACAAAAGAAAAATGCCATTGAAATAACGACAGAATCATTGTCCCAAAGATGCCAGAGATCTGTCATTATTTTCATAAATTCCTTGTGCGCCCGTACTGCCAGCTGGGGCTTCTTGTAAAAATTACACTCGATCACAGCTATATAATTACAGTGGTTCACTGTTCAGTTTTACGAGGATCCCTGGTTGATTGGACTGTTATTTCTTTGCAGTGTTGCCCATGAAAGACATTGACAGTTACAGTACCATTTCATTGTAATCATCATATATTGAACAAGTAATCAATGGATAATTCATGACGCGTGTGTGTTAGCAAAGGATAATTACACGAGGGCCCAGTCCGAGTGTAATTATCCTTTGCTAACACATACAAGTCATGAATTATCCATTGACTACTTATTTACTCCCCGGGACTCAAAGCCTGCCAAAGTGTGTTTACACGATCGGTACACATACCTCGGCACCCGGCTTGGCGAGGTGTAGCTGCCCCCATAACGGCGACGACTGTGGGAGCAGCTACACCTCGCCAAGCCCGGACCGGGACTCGCATGGATAACATGCCTCCTTGCAAAAGTCATGCTGCATGCATCATAGTGTGCAATATCGACAGGTATGTGCATGGGAATATCCATTATCAAGCACTCAGAATCACAGAAATTGTGTAATAATCAGCAACACTCTACCAGATGTATTTCTTGTCATGCCTAAGAAAGTGGTCATTTTTTAACAACAGGGGGGTCACCAACCCCCCCTATTGTTAAAAAATAACCACTCCCTAACTTGGCAACCTGGAGGTTAATTCAAAACATCCTGGGATCGCAACCCCAGCGATCTTAGTGTAGGCACATATCATAAGACCTGGCCGGTCTACCCTATCTAATGCAGTGGTTGCAGGCCTCTCAGGAGCTTAATTCAAAACATCCTGGGATCGCAACCCCAGCGATCTTAGTGTAGGCACATATCATAAGACCTGGCCAGTCTACCCTATCTAATGCAGTGGTTGCAGGCCTGTCAGGAATACCAAGTCCTGGGATCACTTCACTATTCCTTTTCCAGCGCTAAGATCACTGCGATCTTAGTGAAAGAATTGCACAGTGGTTTAACCTGAGTACAAGAACACTTACAGGGAACACTCCTAATCGAAAGAGTGAATAGCCTGCTGCATACATATAGAGGGAGGGAGGATGTTTGCTGAGTGTTCTTGAGGGCTCTTAGGGCTACTCATGCGTTAAGTGTACTGTAAGGTAATTCTTCCCTTCTCTCTCTTTGTCCTGGGGGGGGGGCACAATGCTTCTAATAGGCAAACATAAATCATACATTCATGGGAACAACTCTTGAATACTGTACTGGGTCAACTGCACCCTGTGCTTTTTTGTTAGCCCATATGGGGACGGGAACGATGGTATAAACACTGTTGTGAAGAAGAGTGATTCCACAGCTATTCCTTTATTTTGGGACTCTTACCCCTGTGCCCAGTCAGTACTTCTTGGAATAGTGTAGGAGGGCTGAGGCTAAGATCGATGCGATCTTAGTGCTGGCTAGGAAATGTGAATGCAGTCTGACCTTAAGATCGCTTAATAGAATGATTCCTAAGATCGCTGGGGTTGTGATCCCAGGATGTTTTGAATTAACCTCCTGGTATCTAGCAAGTAATTTGGCTTCCCCTGCTCTATTTAAAGTAATTCTAAAAGCAATGTCAAGTTTACTGTGAAAGATAGGTGCTCAAACATTTCTTTTCTTAAATCATCCTTGTAAAAGCCCCCTCCCTTATGTCTCCATCCATAATCAACAACAATAACATCAATTATTATATGCATTGTTTTCATTTATTAAAACACAAACCAATATGCATTGACTAGAAACCCTAATATAGTTATACATACACCGGTGTACACTACAAAACAGTGATTTACAGTGAAAAAAGGACAAAGGTCTTCATTTTATCATGTCATGGTTCTGAGTAGGCCTTTTCTCATGAGTAAGGCCAGACTCTGACAGAAAATAAATTGAAAATATGTCTTCATACTCAGATCATTTAGTGCTTATTAAACTTCTCTAGATAGTCATCCAAGGGAATGTTCATAAATGTGTCGATGCCGTGAATTACGCCGTTAGTTGTGGGAAGCTGGAGCTTGGTTTTGATTGGAGCTCCATTGGCAAGTTTGTCTGAAATAGAAAGTATGGCATTTATGTAAATGAATTAACATGGCAAGGGGTTGGCATTGTAAATGTGTGTATTTGCAAAAAAAAAGTTATACATTTACTATGTGCACTGGCAAAACATTGTTTTAGAAAAGAATCACTGCAATCAACTACATAAGTGTTATGTATTTCAACAGTTATTATTATACGCTGAGATGATTGTTTGAAGGAATAACTTTCCTGGATGAAAATAGGTTATTGTGGATGAAAGAATTGGCAGAAATTAAAAACTGAAAATTTCAGATCCCTCCTCAAAAATCCATCAATCCCTTTTATCAAAAAATGAACATTCCCTTAGTGTAGATATGAATTTGTGACTGTATGACTTACTAATGTCTTTTTCATCAATGACCTCAGTAATAATAATCTCATCATTATCAAAGGAGTAGAGTTTGGCATTGTCCTGCAGAGCCGCGTCGTGGAAGGTCTGATTCACTGAATGGAACCTCAGCACACCTGAAATATATAGGCAAAAGCGGTTATTCCACTGAAGCCGATTTATTTCCGATTTTTAAATGAGCAGAGCGGTGTTCTTCCCGATTCATTTCTTCCCACTTCCAGTCAAATCAAAATAACTTAATTTTGCCAGAATTTTGGGGAAATGCATTTGGAATCAACAATTAAATTTCATTCATTATTTCTCTCAAATAGGAATGGGCCGATAGCGGGACAATTTTGTCAATTGGCTTAGGTTGAGGAGAATTGTGCTAAAGCCTTCAAGGGCTGTAAATGCATCATGCCCATTGGTAGTCATGATGCATCAATGCCAAACCTCTGGTAGTATATCAAACCTGTGGGGTCAAAATGATGCTTGACTGCAGGCTGCTATTTGTGGCATCTACAGCAGTTGCAGCAAGTTACAATTTTATTGCAGAGGCTCTAAAATAACACAATTACATGAATGTCACTCTGAGGAGTAACTTGCACTGTAAAAAAAAAATGTCTTCAAAATAACAAAGCATTCCTCATCCCAAAGTTGCCAGAGATCCATTGTTATTTTCACTTGTACCACCACACTACCACCTGGAGTTTCTTGTAGAAACTACTCTGGCCCCCTGTAATCTTATTACGGTAGGTCACCTTTCATTTTTACAAGGATCTCTTGTAGATTCAACAGTTATTTTTTTACAGTGGGGGCTGCATCCATACAGCATAAAGAACGGGGGTATAATGTATTATAGCAAAGTTACTTACTCTCCAAAATGTCAATGTTTCTGATAATCCTCTCCCATTCCTTTGATCCAAGCTTGCCGACGGCTTTGTCAGTAGGGGCGAAGAAGGTGAAGTTTCCCTTCTCTGGAGTAAAGAAGTCACAGTGATTATAACCCTGCTGCTGATGCATTAATGTATCATGCCTACTGGTCGGCATGATGCACCAATGAAGTGCTGGTGAGTCTGCTTACCAGCACTTCATTGGAGCATCATGCTGAACCTCTGCAGGCGTATCAATCCCATAGGGCTGGCATGGTGCAAGAAGGCCGTCCTGATGAGTAACTCAGCAGGGCCACATTCATGCATCATGGCGACTACTGGGCATGATGCATCAATGCACCAGGGGCCCTTAAAGGGTTAAAGGCCACTTTTACATAGTACTGGTCTTTTTTATTGCCATTTGTCAAATTCTCTTGCCAGATATTCATGGACATTTGATCATCTCTGACTAAAATGACATAAGCCAGATACAAAGGTCCCCTCAGGTTGGGAACAACTGGCTCTGTTTCACCGCGTGAGCATTATTAATGCATTAATCCATCATGGCCTTTGCTCGGCATGATGCATGGATGTGGTCCTGGCAAGCTACTACATTCATGCATCATACTGACCCTACAGAGTTGAGCAACCCCTCCTGCAGGGTCAGCATGATGCACCAATGATGTGTGGGCTAGCTGTCCCACCAGCGCTACATGGCTGCATCCTGCATAGGCCTAGTAGTGGCCACTAAAGTATCAAAAGAGAGATCAAACTTAATTGTAAATACCTTCAAACTTTTGGCCAGTCTCGGTCAGTAGCAAGACGGCAGCCATCTTGGAGAACTCCTTCGTAAGTGCCATTTCCTCAGCGATGCTGCCCCGGGGAGCGGGGAACATGACCCTATCTACAACATGTACCACACCATTACTCGCCTCCAGGTCAACCTTGGTGACAGGGGCACCTGTAGCTGTCACTAAGGTGTAGCTGCTCTTCACATCATCAGTAGAGTTGTCCTGAAGGATATGGAATTGGCAGAAATAATTTAATCATATTGTTAAACATGTTGCTTGGTTTTTCATGGGAAGGTTTGAACCTTGGAGGACAATGCAATGACAAACCTCTGATTTCAGTTAAAAAACTATTAATAAAAGAAGGCCATTAATACCAATATTTAATGGGATCAATGTGATAAGGCTAATCAAATGTTTGACCATCAATAAAAAAATCTCAGAGGAGTTGTTGCCACCAACATGTTCAGTTCAGCCATTGGAGACCAGGGCAGTACCAGAAAGGAAGGTGTTATTGATGAAAAATGTACCATACTTTCATTCTCAATACATTTTTACATATATAATGTGTTAATTACACTAGTTATAATTATCTTTTTGAATTTAGAAAATCTATTTAGTAGAACAAATGTCCTGAATTTTTTTTTATTTTTTGAGCATATTCTTAAACTCTAGGTGCATCTTATACACGAGGTGTGCCTTATACGTGGGAGATTGCGGTAGTGACTATATTGTCTGGCGTATATCTGCCTAACACCACTTTATCAGTGCATCATACATACTGGCAACAGGCATGATGCACTTAAGCATTAGCTTGGTAACAGCATAGTCCAAAACACTCCCCATACTTACAATGTTATAGATGTTCATGCGGATCTTCTGCTCGGCCACGCTGTCTACGAGTTGCTCGTTGTAGAGCGAGCTGCTCATAGCTTTACCAACACCGACATGGTAGCCAAGGAAGGCATCAAGAAGGTCTGGGATAGCTATGATCCTCTCTAGGTCCTTTGCCCTGGCATCAGCAATGGCATCATTGGTTGGCACAAAAAGTGTGAATGGACCTAGAAGTGTAAAAAGTATGCCAAATAGACATATATATTTCTCCACTGTTATCAGTACTATTGGCTCAGTGCTGATGATTTCAAATTGAATCAACTGATAATTAGCATTAAAATAATTTCACATATCAACAGTAAATTAAATCAAAATAGAGCACTTCTGATATTGAACCAGGACTGATGTCTAGATATAAACATATGTATTGGATAATCACAAAGTTGATTTGATCATGTTGAGTAAACTTTTGATATCAGCCCAATTTCAACCTTGCATCTCTACTGTTCTTGGCCAAACTTGATTAATGTTATATCAAGTTGAATCAACTAAATGGGCCTATGTTGGATAATAAATGTTTTAGGATTTGTAAATATCTAAGGATGCCAAATCACTTTATAGACTTTTGGGCTGCCCAGCTCAGCCTTTAGCTGGTGCAAGGTGTACTGGGTCATTGACTATCTACATCTACATGTACATGTATTAGCAATACTACAAATATATCCAACACCAGGTGGCAGCATCATACAGACAGGCCATCTGGTCATTTTCAGCATCTTTGAATCCTTCAACATTGGCCTTTTACATGTCCTCCTAGTTATGCTAAGCTGGACAACCCAGATGTCTCGCAAAATGATTTGGGTTCCCCGGACATGTAGCTATCCAAAAACTAATTTCTGATAAACTATCCAGAATTGGTACTCAGACACAATAGAAGCTCACTTGGACCTAAGGACTACACAATCGGTTTAGGAATCCAAGACGTACCTTCACCACTGAGCTTATCCTTCAGCGTTGAGATGTCGACAAGGTCGAAAAAGTCAGTAGCCCCAGCATCTTTAGCTACATCCAGAATGTTCTTAGGTTTTGTTGTAGACAGCGTGTTGGTGGTAGTATCAACATGGCCTGGTGTGGAGGGTTGGGCTGTAATTGCATTTGTATTTATTTATCTATTGGCAACATGATATTACAACAAGGGGTTTTCATTCAGCGCCAGTGAATGGATATACATTAAATACACATATGTACATTTATTGCAATTTTGATATCTATAAGCTGAGATTTTATCATAGAGATCTCAATCTGTTTGATCTAGTTTGTGTCTCTGTTCGTGTCTATGGTCACTAAGCGCATTTTGAGTTATCCTATGAACTTTAAAAGACTGAAAAATAGGATAACATCTATTTTCTACACTTTAACCCTTTAAAAGGCTGCTGATGTAGGAGTGCATCATGTCCATTGGTCGTCATGATGCACCAATAAAGTGTGGCGAGACTGCTCGCCAGCACATCATTGGAGCATCCTGCCGACCCTACGGGGTCAATACATTATACTCCCAGAGGGTTGGCATGATGCTTCAATGAAGTGCTGGTGAGCAGTCTTGCCAGCACTTCATTGGTGCATCATGACAAAAAATGGGCATGATGCATTAATGCATCAGTGGCAAATAAAGGGTTAGGTGGGTGGTAGTGGTCATACCAGGGGTAGTGTCAGGCTTGGCTGTGGTTGTAGTAGTTGTAGGCAGAGCTGTGGTAGTGGTGGTGGTTGATTCAGTGTCCGGTGGTGCTGGAAAAAATAAGTACAATCATTAAAATGCAGGTTGGACTGCCTTCAATCAGGCATACAATCGGTCGGAATAGCACCAATCCGACGAATTATAATATATCAAAAGTATAGAAAAAATCAGTCAGCTTAGTGATAATTTAACAGATTTACACCTATGGAACCAGCGCTTGAATCGCTAGATTAGCGAATATTTGCCCGACAGATGGCAGTGGAATAAAGGCTTGCAGGGTGCATGCTACCTCTAGGTTCCGGTTTCTGTCCAAGTATCTGGGATAGCCACCATCTGGTAATTTGAATTATTATCAAATGGCCCTATTGGGTTTGTAGTTATGGTTTCTACACACATGACATAAAGGTGCTCCCCACCCTTGTGCCATATATGAGAGCAGCATTCGTATTGGCTGGTAATACAGCCCTCTTTATAATTATTGTGAATAACAATTCCCCATAGAGATAGCATTGAAGGGCTATATGCCACAACCTCAGTTGTGTAACATGTCTCGATCCACACTGCTGGTCATGCGACACATTTAGATGCTAAATTAGGTGAATTTGAGCAATTTAAAATCGTAATAACATGAAATAAATACAGAGCTAATTCCTTGGTGTACCTTCTCATTGATCCAACCCTCGAGGGCTGTCTCCCCCTTGGGCTTCGCCCCTGGGGGAGACAGCCTCACTCAGATTGGGTCAATGAGAATGTATGCCTTCGGTCATTTAATTCCGTGTATATACAAATATACAAGTAACTGATACATATCCATGAAATCCGAATTACACCACTAGACATTTGGGTTTCCCAGCTGAGCATATCTGTAAGAAGTAGAACATAAATGACACGTACCTGTTCCTCTTGTTGGCACCATTGAGGGTGTCGATGGTGCATCAGTTCCACGGGTTACAGCTCCTAATGAAATAACAATGGATTACAAAATTAATAATTTTGGTTGTGATCAATTCATGTATGGTTTTTATTCATAAAAGACTTCTGTTAGGTAAACTATTGCCATACTTCGGATAATTTGCTTCTGCAGCCATTTTATCTTGGAATTTCAAAATTGTAGCTGTGTGAGTTGAATAGCCCCCCCCACAAAATAAAATGCGTTGGGGAAATCAGGGCCGACCCTAACTTTTCCTTTTAACTGTTTAAAACTTTGGTGAGATTTTTCATATTTTTCTTTAATTTTCCTTTTCTTTTTTAATTTCTTTTTCATACTTTTTCCATCAATATTTCTATTGGTCTCGAGTTCATACCTTAACTTGTATATGTCTTTTTCACCATTCTCATGTTTTTCGTAGTCTTACCATAAAATTGACCAATCTGGCATATCTACCCCTACATTTCTATTTAAAAAAAGAGACCCTAGATATTTCAGGCATGTAACTCTTTGGCCTTAGTACAAATACACTGAAAAGGTAGGGTCCTCAAAGAGAGCAATATAAAAAAAATGATGGTTGGGGTTCAAAAATCAATCTTCTCATTAATGAACCAGGAAGTTCATATTGGCCACTAGCTGGTCTGGAGCTGGTTCTGGCGACACACACTGATAAGAACTGATAAGATGGGACCAGTATGTCCCTGGAAGTGGGTGTTAACCAGGGACAAGGTACCCATCATGGTATGTCTTATCAGTGGGTTTTACCTCAACCAGCGAAATTCAAGATGGTGGCTCCACTAGGCCTCCATACTGAGTCTTATAGATCCTACCTCCTATATTACCTACTTTATTTGCTCTTCTTGCCAATAATTAATCTCCCCTGCTAGCACAGCTCATTTAAATGATGTCTTTTTTTCGTAAATCACATGAGTTTTCACGTAAGAATTATGTAAATAGCACGAGTTGTGCTAGCTGGGCTCATATTTGAAGGGATTCTTAGATTTATACTCAATTTCCTAGTTTTGGAGTGCATGCCAAAAGTCCATCCATTGGGTATACAGTGTAAAATGCCTATGAATAGGTCCATGGGACCCCCTTTCTAAGCTAATATGAGCTAATGATATCAACAGAGGGTACACTCACATAAATATTATGTTATTACAGTGTATTGAACACATTTGAATAGGATTTGAAAAAAAGAAAAAAAAAAGAAAAAAAGAATCGGACTATGCCACTTTAACTTGTCAGACCTGGAAGAGACTCCTCACCCAGCTAGCACTACTCGTGTAATTTACGTCATTCTTAAGTGAAAACTGATCGTTTTTACGTAAGAAAGACATAATTTGGATGAGTTGTGCTAGCAGGGTCACAGTGGCGGATCAAGGATCTAGAAAATGAGGGGGCACGGCCCAAAAGGAGGGGGGTGCATCTCCTATTTTTAAGCAAATTTAGGGGTCAAAAATATATAATTGAACTCTATAGTACTGGGAAAGTAGGGGGGGGCTCCCCCTCTAAATCTGCCACTGCTTCATATGTTGTTGTTGCTACGAATTTTATTGATCACAAAATACACTTATACAGTTGTGCTATTTTCATCACAATTAATGATACTGCTGGGTAGAACTCAGCATCACCCATAGTCCATTACCTCTATATAGAGGACTGACTCTAAACAGAGAAAGCCATGGTCTATCTACTTTCAACCTGATTTTATCATTTCCATGCAATACTCCAGGCGGTTCTATCACATTGGCATCATCACATGACCGCTTATACATGACACACAATAGGTGGTCCCTCCTCCCATACAGCAATTTCTGACAGCTACATACTCACAACCTCTGTGTCCATATCAACAACTCCATGAGCTGTCACTCAAAGGGATGTCTATTTATTCATCCACATGAACCATCTAAAGTTTTCAAGATGAAGAGTATGTGCCAGGGCCGACAAGTAAAACTTGATTTTAACTTGTTTATTTAATCCTTCAATTCGAATTCTGTGTAATATGGACCCAAATAGATACATTTCAAGAATTTCTCAGACGTTATATGTATCTTGGTTTCCCTATGCAATCTCATTGGGATTAAAAAAAAAAGAAGCTTTATAAATCAGTCTTTTACCATGGTTGGAATTCATGAGTATCCTGGCACTTGTTCAGGCTACTATCAGCCAATACAAAAACTTGCAGGACACAGGCTTTTGCCAGCATTTCATTGCCAAGCCTGTAGATATTGCGAGACTGCAGGATTGAATGTCTCACTGAAATCTTGGGACCTTGTGCTATGATTGTCTTTACGACTTGCAAATTCGACAATTATAAATGTTTATACAGCCTAAAATAACAGGCATTACTTTTAGTTAGGATTTATAGAGTCTAATGATTAAAACAAAGAATTTATTTTTGTTTTCTTTCCTGACAAAAAAATATCTTGAGGTGTTCGGTCCTGCCAAAATCAATCAGGGCCTGCAGAATAATAAACTCTGTGGGACCGAATAGCCTGTGGGTGGAAACGTTTTTTGTATAGACTGCATTATGTTATATACAACACCATGTACACACATGCATGTTATATGGACATTATCAGTGTTATAGAATTATGATGTAACCCATCCCAGCAAATTGTCGTGACTCCTCGTCAACCTGTGTGAAGTGGCTCACACATGTCGCTAGATGGAACACGACGTCGCTATAGCACAAGATCACCAGGGATAGCAATGGTGGTGATCACATGGCCTTACCTCAGATGGCAAGAATGGTGATCACTCAGACTCAACAGGGATGGCAATGAGTTGCTAGATGAAACACTCACCTCGTTATAGTGCATGTTCACCAGGGATGGCGAGGATCGTGATCACTCATCCTCACCAGGGATGGCAACATGAGTGTTCACTCATCCTCACCAGGGATGGTGACATTAGTGATTACTCACTTCGCTAGATGAGACTCACACCACATCATAAAGCACGTTCACCATGGATGGCAAGGATCGTGATCACTCACACTCAAGGGGGATGGTCACTCGGTTGATCACTCACCTCGCTAGATAAAAAGCCTTTACGACTTGCAAATTCGACAATTATAAATGTTTATACATCTTGTTAGATGAAAAGCTCATGACCATCGACATTGGTAATCATGCAGCCTTACATCTGCCAGATCAAAGTATGTTTTGCCAGAGAAGGTATTGCCATATGTATCTTCCCTCTCACCACAGACAAGGTGTTCATGTAGATATTTCTCTATGTATTTCTATGGTAACCAGAGCAAAGGTGTTTAAGGATAGTTGCTTTCATTTTAGAGATACCTCTATCTAAATTCAATTGATGTTTTCTCTATATAATCTTGTTTGGTTCAACTCTGAAGTATTACATGATAATCATCGTGAAATTGAATGTCTGAGTTCCTCGATGGCCCCCGGACGTAAAACTAAACAAACAAACAAAATCATGAAACAAAGCACATTTGATACATATGGGACTTATACTTCATCCCCAAAATTCCTAGATAGGCTACATGATAACCAGTGGTGCTGTCTCAACAACTTTGGCAATGGTGGTGATAAGTTGCCATTCTGAGTGAGAGTGAGTGACAGATGATGCAATCCTCAAAGAGCATTGACTTGGAGTGACACAAATTCACGCATTGAGTGAGACCAATGTTGGCAATGGTTGTCACCATTTTGTGTGAGAGTTGATGACAGTGGCACACACTCACACAGCGAGTGACATCCATGTCAGCGATGGTGGTGATGAGTCGCCATTTTGAGAGAAGATTAACTAGGAGTGACACAAACTCACACAGTGAGTGAGAGCCATGTGGCAATGCAGGTGAAAAGTCATCATTCTGAGTGAGAGTTGACAGACAATGGCACATATTGACGGAGTGAGTGAGATCCGTGTTGGCGATGGTGGTGATAAGCTGCCATTCTGAGTGAGAGTTGACTGGGAGTGGCGCATACTCACGCAGGGAGTGAGATCCTTATTAGCGATGTTGGTGATAAGTCGCCATTCTGAGTGAGACCTGACTGGGAGTGGCACATAATCACACAGTGAGTCAGATCCATGTTGGCGATGGTTGTGATAAGCTGCCATTCTGAGTGAGAGCTGACAGGCAGTGGCACATACTCATGCAGTGAGTTAGATCCATGTTGGCAATGGTAGTGATAAGTCACCATGCTTTGTGAGGGATGACAAGGGTTGGCGACTGTTGTGATAAATCGCCATGCGACGTGAGACTGACACATAGTGGCGAAACATGACGCAGTGAGTTATCACTCAAAAAGGAGTCACCATTGATGACCAATCAATGCGACAGATAACGACAATTTGCTGGGATGTTGAGTGGTTGCTATGCAGTGCCAATCCCAGACCCCAGGTAAGTGGCTTATTTATCACCTGTACCACGGTAATGTATTTTGATAGCCGGCTCTAACTGATAGGATAGCCTTGACTATCAGTGGGGACCTGGGAGAGTGTTTTCTAATGTAGATAAACACAGGGAGATAAAGAACGACATTATTGCATGAATGCCTAATTGTAGGTATGTTGCACCATTAAAGTGCTGGCGAGCCTACTGGCCCTGATGGGTTACTCACCAGAGCTGCATTCCTGTATAGTATAAAACCACATTGATGTATCATGCCCATTGGTCATGATGTACTTCTGAATTAGCAGCTGTTAAGGTCTTAGTATTGGGTATAAGCGGAACGGGAGCTGGTTTCTGGTGACATGCAGTGATAAGAGTTGATAAGATTGAACCAGCTTGTCCCTGGAAGTGGGTGTTATCCAGGGACAAGGTACCCGTCAGAACATGTCTTATCAGTGTGCTTTGCCAACACTAGCAAATTCAACATGGTCTAGGCTCATTTTCCGACCTAGCAGTATACATTATAGACCAATTCCTTTCATTCAGTGCTACCAATTCCTTTCATTGATTCATTCCTAATTCCTTTCATTCAGTGCTGACCTTTTAGTAGGGGGATGGTTATTTTGTCAAAATGAACTTAGGAAAGCGGGGCTCAGCCAAAAACATGGTGCTCATCATGAGAAACAAGAATTTGACCTTCGTTTTTGATTTTGAAAGTCCTAACCCGCGTACACCCCCTTCGAAGATAAAAAGTTGGAAAATATCAAATTTTTTTTCCAATTGGATACACACAGGGGACACATTGGTGAAATTAGTTTGTTCCAAGGAAAGGTATTGTCAGCACTTTTTCAAGATCCAAGATGGCCTCCATCATTGGAATATAATCTTTGAGCTCAGTACCTAAAATAAATCATCATTGCAAGTTAAGCAATGTTTTGGGTGGTAAAAGTACTGAGTAAAAAGTTCAACATGTCTGTCTTCATTTAAAAGTTTATTAAGTAAATTTTAATAAACTCATTTGCTGTCCTCAGGTTCTATTTTTCTGGGTAAATCAATCGCATAAATAATATGACTATATCAGTTCACTTGCACAGTCAAGACTGAATAGGCCCTCCTTTAACAGTCTGGCATGTAAGGTAAGTACTGTGCAGTAGGAAGGCTGCCCAGTCCTCAGGAACCATTTTACGAGATATATTAACACCCCCCCTCGCCCACAATCCTGATGGAACAATGCAGTGCCAGCAAGTACACTATCATCTGCCCTACCCTATAATCACCCCTAACTGCTCTTGGTTAAAAACATCCTAGTTTAGAATAGGACCTTTGCAAAAACTGGGGCTTACACCTACGGTATAGACTTTCCTGAAAATCTAAGTCCTTGCCTTTCTACATCCATAATGATTGCATCGTAGTCTTTGTCTGCAGAAGGAGGGATGAGTCTGTCAAGGTCTCAATCCAGTAGATTCACATTATCATCTCTATTGCATTCTAGTATTTGTAGGACAGCTCAATTATTGGAGAGTGTTAACTAAAATATAAATTAGTGCAGTTGATCTTTTACTACAACAGGACTTAACTTGAAACCTTTGCATTAAGCAGTACTATAATTAATTTTGAGGTCTATATCCCTGCTTCTAATTTCATTGACAGTTTGACTCATTCCACTACTTATTGTGAGATGTAAGTCAATAGAAAGCCTGTGTATTTCATAATAAGTATGGTAGTCCGAGTTGTTTAACCCAGGACCTCCACATCTGGGACCCTTATAAAATAGTACTGGATTTGCCACCATTGAGGGTTAATAACCCTGGTGGGGCCAATTGAGGTCTCTATCAGTTTCAAGAGTACTCAAAATACCTTTCCTTAGTGCTCACAAAGTCTAGTTACCAGTACAAAGTGTTCACGCTGTATATGTTATTGGTGATTATGCTTCCCTCTATATAATAGGCCTAAAAGTGCTGTTTTCTGCCTAAAGCAGCCATCTTGGATTTTTCAAAAGTACCCAAAATACCTTTCCTTAGTGCTTACCAACTTTAGGTATCACTACAAAGTGTGCGCTGTGTGTATGTAATTGGTGATTATGTTTCATTCTATATATATAATAGGCCTAAAAGTGTTATTTTCAGCCAATGGTGGCCATCTTGGATTTTTCAGTAAACTCAAAATAGCTCATTTTGGTGCAGAGTAATTTGATGTGTTCCATATGATATAGACCCTATATGATTGAAATATGTAATTAAGTTAGCATTTTCCAACTTTTTGATCTTCGGAGGGCGTACGCAGGGGGGGGGGGGTTAGAACTTCTAAAATCGAAAATGAAGGCTAGATACTTGTTTCTCATGATGATTCCCATCTTTTAGACTGGGCTCCGCAAAAACTTTGCCCTAACACCCCACTACTTTTAGGGTGCATTACATAACACTTGGTACTCATCAGCTGGCTGTTATCAGTCGTTACCTGGCAAGGTACCAGATCAAGCAGGGATCAGCCCACTAAGCAATACCCTAACTGCGAATAGAGCACCAACCTGAGGTAATGACACAACACGCCATGCGGCTTCCTGCGTTCCCATTGGCCCGACTTCCTGCATCTCCACCAAGGCCAAGGTCATCTGCTTTCTGGTGAATCTGTGTATTTATAAATGGATAGTATATTTGTTATTAATCTGTGATTGACATTATTTTGTATTGATTGTATTAGGGTCTATCCAGGCATCACTTGCTTTATCAAGGACATGAAAGCATTTTAGTCACAAAACATAGAAGGTAAAACGGTTTGTAGCATTGTCACAATGTCAGCAATGGGTGATTGCCTGCCGCAAATCACTACACCTATAGCTGTCTTGGCTTAGAGGTTTTCCAAAGTTATGTTCTCCTAAAGGGGCGGCCTGATGCCTCTTTTTTACCCTTACTGAGTAAATTTACCAAGGCTACATTCATACATGATAATGCATTAATGCACAGAAGGAGATAATCAAGGAAAATTAAAATATCCATACTCACCACAATGCCCCTGTTGATAACTGAGTAGGTACCAATCAGTGAAACTTGATTGTCCGTTATTGTCTTTTCAACTTTTCCACCAGCATCTTCCACAATGTTGCCAAGATCTCCATGGTGTCTGAAAGCAGAGACAAGTTTCAGCAAACTAGAACTGCTGTATCACTATAGGGTACCATAGTGGCCAGTTTTAGCTCATGACTTTCCCTGTGTTTATATGAGACTTGTGCTTATTTGAAGCATGAAAATATATGGATTTTTAAATTTTGAGGCTGTCTTCTACCCCACACTTAAATGACACCTGCAATAATATGGGCCACTATGGTAGGCTTTCTGACACATCAAGAAATACACCAAAAACAAAATAAAAGTAAACCTTGACTACACTGTCAGCCCAGCACACCGGTTTTACAGCGGATTGCTTATTATGCTGGTCTACAGGGGTAGTTTATGTTAGTACAATCCTATTGCCCTGATTGGGGTTTATTTACAATTCGGGCTTAGAGTGTAGACAATATAAAGTTAGACGTTAACCGCTCACTACCACAGCCAAGGAGACCGAAAAGCCCACCGCATAGGCTAGTATATGCGGCGGTGCTCCCTTGTGATTGGTTCCCATTATCATGTGAATAGGCAGCTGTACTGTTAAAGACCCTTCCAGAGTTTTAGGCACTTGGTCAGCCATTCATTCTGATATGGTATGCAGTTATTAAAAAGATTTCTCAAAAATAATGGTACCTGATAGGTGCGGTGGGAGCGCTGTGGTTGACGTTTTTTGGGTTGTAATGGCCTCCCATGGAGTTACATCCTTGTGTTAAGTCACCAGAGGCATGGATGTGGAAGCCATGTCTGGTGTATGCATCCTTTGTATCAAAGCCACTCAGCGAAATTTTTATTGTGGTACTTCCACCATTGACCTACATTGAAAGAATCATTGTGTATCTAAAATACAAGGTAAATCTTCAAGAAAGACGAGTATCAGATCATTATGTGTAGAGTTTTAACATTTACAGGGAATAAATAGGTAAAATACAATGAATTGCTTGATCCAAGGGGGAGCACTTATAAATTTACATGTGTGAACAATCCAGCTAGTCACAGCCCCCCCCCTTAACATCTATGGTCCCTGGTTTGCTGGAAAGCACTTGAGAATTGCATTGGAGGTCTATTACTTGTACATAGGAAAATTATTAGGTGATGTCAATTCATACCAGTAGCTAGGTAAATTTAGGCATGGATACAAACATCATTCAATGTTATGAAATCCTACGGTACAGGACAAGAACAACATATTGCATTACCTAATATCAAGTGGATCTGGAGACTGATATGTTATCACAACAAAAAGGCTTACTACCGGTAGAATTGATTTGATAAGCCCTTCTGATAGTGATGTGATGCACTCCATGGGTATTTCTTTGACGAGGGTAATTGATTTTAAAATGAAAATACCTGTGTCAATGTGACAGTCCCTTTTACTCTGTCATTGATTCCGACTGCCAAAGCTGAGTTGACGTCCACCGCACATGTTGCTGTCAACGTCTCTATATTAGTTTTTGGATTTGGAGAAGAATATGAAAACAATCAAGATATGATTTAAAACTATGATAGGTCAAACGAGGTAATTTTCAAAACTCCTGATACAAGGGTTTGAACCCACACCGCGATTAGATTATAATGTCAATGCCAAGAAGAAAACCAAGGTGCCAATGGTGACAGGAGGCATTTCTCTGGCAAGTGAGTATGGCCGCTTTTGCTACCATTGATGTCTCAACATCTAAGTTCACATATCAAAAAGATCTAAAGAGAGGTACAATTATTGAACCATGTTAGATTACATAAATTCTAAAGTTTTGTGTTCACTGGTCGTAGCCCTGGTGAGTTACTCACTGGTCGTAGCCCTTGTGAGTTACTCACAAGGGCTACATTCATGCATCATGATGACCCTATGTGGTCGATGCACTTCGCGAAGGCTAGGCATGATGTACCAAATGAAATGCTGGTGAGCAGACTGACCAGCACTTCATTGGTGCACCGTGCACAGGCATGATGCAATCATGCATCAAAATGGCACTCAAACTTACCTGAAGGTGGCTGGGCTGTAGGTGCAGCAAGGGCAGAGGCCACAAGGACCAGGAGGACAAAAACTAACTTCATGGTGACAAACTGCTCACTCATACACTACTACCAAGCAACCAGTGCCCGCCCACTCCTTTTATACACCTTAACAGTGCAGAAGGTACTAGGGTAACTAGCAGTTACTATCCAACATGAGTTTGAGTTTGACAACATTTTTATTTGCTTTCTCAATTTCTTGGTCTACCCTACTAATGAATGGAGGATGACTAGTCCCATACAGAAAGCAGGGGCAGAACCAGGGGGGGCTAGGGGGCACGTGCCCCCCTAGACCCCCTGAAATTGGGCCAGGCTATGACTCTTAATTATTGAAAACGTGGCCCGAAAACCCGCTTGTGCCCCCCTAGAGCAAATTTTCTTGGCTGTGCCCCCCCTAGACCGCCCCTGGAAAGATAATAGCTGATAATCATTGGCAAGATGTAACTTGAGTAGATTTGTTAATAGATATTAAGAGTGAAATTTGACAGGGCTTTTAAGTCAGCTTTTAATCGATAGCGTCATGGTTACATTTTTACTCAGGTTTTCACATTTAGTATGGAAAGGTTGTAAACTAAAGATTGAAAAAGGTACATAGGTGTATGTCAAAATGACATCAGAAAAAAGTACAGAATACAATATTTTACCTTAGCTGTATTGTATTGTAATCTCCTTCATTCATCCTGGAGTGATACTTGTTCTTATAGAGTTCCAACAATTGTTATAGTGAGCACATCTGGAATAATATTAATTGTCAAACTAAGTGACGATTAATTAACTATTAAGCATCAAAGAGGCTTGGGAATCTGACGGATGATAAGTGAGTAGATATAAGCACATATTTTCCCTCACTCTATGTTATTAAAATACTATTCTACTTCATAATAATGTTGCAGAATGTTAGCTAGGGCATGGATACCTATGGAGACAAGCCCTGGAGTTATTTACTTGGATTACATAGAAAGCAGCCAAAACTGAAGGTTTGGTACTAGGGTAACTCCTAATGAAGTACTTGTTATTGCAAACCAGTTGAGTTGCCCTAGTACTACTATCTAAAACCTTTCCATGCTACTGTTCTAGATACTGTCAGCCTACAGTTAATAGTTCAGATGGTTGTGCATGTTTTAGACCACATCTAAACAACAAGCATTACTCAAATCAGTAAAGATACTGAAGTCTGCCCTTTTAGTTCTCTATATTACATATAGGATCCCCTATGTTGGATGCAGTATCTCTCAGTTACCCTAGTACATTCTACACTGTCACCATGGACAGTGTCAGCCCTTATAGGGTTACATAATGGGTTTTCCTAGCCCACTGAAAAGGGTCTAAATATCCTTTTTACTGTCCCCTCTTTGTGTGTGGTGCACATAGATGTGCTTGCACCAACACATTCATCTGTGAAATTGTGTAGTTTTCCCACCAAGAATATGACCTTAGCTATCTCACTCAATCACTTTCGCTGTGGTTACATTATGCCCCTAGGTTCCTGATCGTTTGTATGAATTTGTGATGTACAGATGAGTCGCTCCTCAGCGCTTACTTTGTGTATCATGCCCACCCTTTGCAAAAGTGGTTATACTATATATAGATATGAGCATGATGCATGTGTTTCATCCCATTATTCGTGCATCATTCGTGCATCATGATGATAAAGAGACATACTTCTTGGAAGAATTGTGCAACAACTTAATGCACCAAAGGATTGGTCATTATTTATCAACATGGTGCTCAAATGGAGTCCTGGTCAGTCTGCCCATCAGCACTTTGTTGGTGCATCATAACAACCAACGGGCATGATGCACTGCTGCATCAGTACCCCTTAAAGGGTTAAATAGTTAAGTGGGAGGATAACTAGATATGAGATATGAGGTCCTTAATCTGAGTACATAACAGGTCAAGGCTGTGCACTGACCCCTGTATGAAAATCAGATAAGCTCATACTCTGGTGATTGGGGTATAAACCCTCAGGGTACCACCATACAGGAAGCAGCAAAGCATAGTGGTCGTAGACTATATATAACTCCCACTATGGCCATCTCCTATGGGGACCCGCCTTCTTGGACTCTGGGTCCTGCCCTTTGCCCTCTGAGGGGCACTGGGTATTAAAAACACTGGGTCTTCCAATTTTATACTGTAGACTTCAGCGTAGCGTACTTGGTCTTTACTTCTTCAGGACCTCAGGGTTTCAATGTGTTTGGCATTGCTAAAAATGTATGGATGCATCGTGCCCATATATGTCATCATGTCGTATTAATGCAGGTGGGTAACTCTCCTGGGTTCCAGTAACACTGTCAGTCTATACAAAAAACTGTTTTCCCTCGCAGCCCATTTGGTCTGGCAGAGTTTATTATTCTGCAGGCCTGGATTGATTTTAGCGGGACCGAACACCTCAAGATTATTATTGTCAGGAAAGAAAACAAGAATTAATTCTTTATTTTACTCATTCAACTTGTTAAATCTTAACAAACAGTAGTGCCTCTCATTTTAGGCTGTATAGACCTTTATAATGGTCAAATTTGCAAGTTATAATGACAAATTGTAGTCCAAGGTCCCAAGATTACAGTGACACATTCGGTCCTGCAGTGTGGCAATGTCTGCAGGCCTGGCAATGACTTTGCTGGCAAAAGCCTGTGTCCCATGAGTTTTCATAATGGCTGCAATGTGAAAAAAGATGTTGTCAATGGAAAAATTGCTGTCCAAAAGTTGCCAGAGATCTGTCATTATTTTCATGCAGACTGCTTTCACCACCATACTGCTATCTTGGCTTCATTGCCTCACTACAATACGATTACGGTGGTCCACTGTTCAGTGTTCTGGGGATCTCTGGTACATTTAACATTTATTTTTAAGAGTAATTGGTAATTTGGCACTTCTCTCCTAGAGAAAACTGTATCCAAACATATCAGCATCAACTTTATAATTGTTTATAACCATGGAGCGCAGGGATTTTGGTACCTCCTTAAAGTACCTGATCGCACTTGCAATTGTTTATAACCATGGAGCGCAGGGATTTTGGTACCTCCTTAAAGTACCTGATCGCACTTGCCATATCTGTGTTGGTGTTGTGTGGGGTAACAAAAATGACAGTGTCAGAGGTGTTGTACACAGTAGACAGAAGGTGGTGAGCATCGACATCAAACGTCTCCATTTTAATGATGTAGTCGTAATGCACACAGCATGGGCTGCATAAATTCACCATTGTGTCAAAATGCATGTTGTTTTTGAAGCTAGAATGAAATGTGTAATTCAGAAACTCTGTGAATGTGAAATTGAAATTTTGATAATGTTTTTGATTATCCCTGGTTTGACCCAATTTGGCCTCACTTTCTCTAACATCTCAGGAATACGTCTCATATATCCAAGATCAGAGGAAAACATTTGTCTGTAGGCAAATACGAGACGCACTAATGGGTGGCGAATTATGG
Source organism: Acholoe squamosa (assembly GCA_949317995.1). Lineage (NCBI taxonomy): Eukaryota > Metazoa > Annelida > Polychaeta > Phyllodocida > Polynoidae > Acholoe > Acholoe squamosa. The sequence continues at coordinate 9,857,817 of OX439048.1, forward strand.
TGTATTTGAAGTAGGTGTTGAGGCGTTCAGTACTCACGCTACTGTTATAAGAATTTAATAAGCAAATACCATATCTGAAATGAGAAAAAGGAAAGCAATGTTACATAAAACTAAAGCACATTCTAAAATCTTATCAAGTCCCAATCCCATATTATTAGTATGATATTAATCAATTATACCAATGTGTGATGATTATGCTTGCACAGGTACTTGATAGAGGCACTCAGCTCTGCCTCGTGCCTCTATCTGTACCTAAAAGGCACGAGTGCAAGCATAATCATTATATATTACATTCATAATGTGTTGATATCATCACCCAAGGGTACCTTGTCCAACACCTTGTCTTGCCTAACCCGAACTACTGGTGTTGAGTCTGCTCTTTCTTTATAGATCTGAGCTAGCCAACAAACATTTTGCATAGACTATTGTTGGACACAAGAATGTGTGAAATGATACTCTCACAACTGATTGACAAAGTGAAATGACAAATATTAACACCACCATGGACCCTCTGGAGCGTGTTGCTCCTATGGTAAAAAGAGCTGTCAGTAGGTACCCTCTTTTCAAAAGAAATCACGCTCTGCTTCACCATTCAACTTGCACTCACCACATTAGTCTGAAAAGTCACCTGCCTTGTTTAAAACAGAGAGAGCTGCACTATCAGGTACCTACTCATGTCACACACATTAAACTGACTGACTTCTCCCAACTAAGTACCTACTTAAATCCCCCTTTTTTAGCACCATACTTAAAAGTGTCTACTTGTGAGCAACAAAAGGGACAAGTTATAGCTACATGAAAAGAAAGGACTGGAAACGAGGGCATTTTTAGCCAGCTTTTCCTTTTACTATAGGAGCAACACCCTCCAGGGTCCTGCTTGCAGCACACAATGCAATGTGGCGTGTGGAGGAAGTTGGCCCGAAATTTTAATTAATAATAAAGTCAAACTTAGTCTTTACCCATTTCATGATTCTACAGCATAGGGACAGTATCATTAGGTTTTTTTCTTCAAATTTTATAAGAAGAGAAGGATGAACTCATGGTTTTATCTTTTTCAAAAACTATGACACTGCCTCTAGCTCTGTGGCATGTGTGGCCTGGACCCCTAGTAGTCTGGCAGCCAAGGAGGGTGACCTCACTTTTGCTGCCAAAGTTATTTTTTCTGCTTATTTTGATAGAGGGGGGGGGGGCTCTAGTAACTTATTCCAGGTGGTTCTGCGGCAGTTTCAACGTTTGTCACCTGCTGACAAAGCAGAGCATAGCATGGGTTTTGTTAATAACTTACTTGTTCTTGCTATTCAATACACTATGAACCCTCATTTCAGTTCTGAAATCTTTTCCATAAAAGGGAGTGATATTTCTGCCAGTGTGCAGACTGATGAGCTTTATCTTCCACATTGTACTCCCGCTTTTAGGTATCATACAGTAAATGGCCTTGTACTTGTCATCCACGATGAACATGTTCTGGTTCCTCACTGAACATATGCTTTTTCCTTTACATATTTATCTGCCGCTGTCGCTGTGTCTCTTTTGCTGCCAACCTTCTACTATTCTTCTTTATCTCTGAGATTAAATAAAAGGATATTGCTTAGGTCTGATTTTTAACCCTTTAAGGGGTGCTGATGCATTAAAGCATCATGCCAACTGGTTGTTATAGTGCACCAATGAAGTGTTGGTGAGACTTCTCCCCAGCACTTCATTGGAGCATCATGCCGACCCTCCAGGATTTTATATATATCGACCCCGTAGGGTTGGCATGATGCACCATTGAAGTGCTGGCAAGCAGTCCCACCAGCACTTCATTGGTGCACCATGACAACCAGTTGACATGATGCGTGAATGCATCAGCGGCATTTTAAGGGTTAACTTTCTCATAGCGTGATATAATATATGTCAGTATCTATAGATACCATGGGCATGGACTAGTTACCAAGTTGAGTCTGCATAGGTGTTATCCCTATACTAAGACAGAGGGTAGGTCACTAAAGGCCCTGTTCCACCCTCTGTCAGCTCTATTTTCTGTGCATAGCCATTGATGACATTGCTGTAAAATAGAGCAAATAGAAGGGTAGCTAACAAAGGGTAGCACAGGTCCTTTATTGTCCTACCCTCTCCTTTGCTCTTAGTATATGCATAACAACTATATACGCAGACACAACTTGCTAACTAGTTCATGCCCATGGGGTCTCTGAACAATGATATCATTGAAATGAGCCATAACTTTAGATCATTGGCCTCCCTATATCAGATTAATAAAAAGCTGGAGATTCCTATACATATATTTCAAATCATGCAGGGAATTACTCTATGGTCATGTTTGGGATTCATTACTTTATCAAAGGAAATCATCCTCCAAGATTCACTTTATTGAGGGGTAAGAATGAAGAATTGGAGAAATATGATTATTAAAGTTTGGGTATTTATAGAGTAATTCCCTGCATGATTTGAAATATATGTATAGGAATCTCCAGCTTTTTATTGCACCAATGAAGTGCTGGTGGGACTGCTTGCCAGCACTTCAATGGTGCATCATGCCGACCCTACGGGGTCGATATATATAAAATCCTGGAGGGTCGGCATGATGCTCCAATGAAGTGCTGGGGAGCAGTCTCACCAACACTTCATTGGTGCACTATGACAACCAGTTGGCATGATGCGTTAATGCATCAGCAGCCCTTAAAGGGTTAAAAATCAGACCTAAGCAATATCCTATTATTTAATCTCAGAGATAAAGAAGAATAGTACAAGGTTGGCAGCAAAAGAGACACAGCGACAGCGGCAGATACATATGTCAGCAGCATGTAAAGGAAAAAGCATATGTTCAGTGAGGAACCAGAACATGTTCCTCGTGGATGACAAGTACAAGGCCATTTACTGTATGATACCTAAAAGCGGGAGTACAATGTGGAAGATAAAGCTCATCAGTCTGCACACTGGCAAAAATATCACTCCCTTTTATGGAAAAGATTTCAGAACTGTAATGAGGGTTCATAGTGTATTGAATAGCAAGAACGAGTAAGTTATTAACAAAACCCATGCTATGCTCTGCTTTGTCAGCAGGCGACAAACGTTGAAACTGCCGCAGAACCACCTGGAATAAGTTACTAGAGCCCCCCCCCCTCTATCAAAATAAGCAGAAAAAATAACTTTGGCAGCAAAAGTGAGGTCACCCTCCTTGGCTGCCAGACTACTAGGGGTCCAGGCCACACATGCTAGAGGCAGTGTCATAGTTTTTGAAAAAGATAAAACCATGAGTTCATCCTTCTCTTCTTATAAAATTTGAAGAAAAAAAACCTAATGATACTGTCCCTATGCCGTAGAATCATGAAATGGGTAAAGACTAAGTTTGACTTTATTATTAATTAAAATTTCGGGCCAACTTTCTCCACATGCCACATTGTATTGTGTGCTGCAGGCAGGACCCTGGTGGGTGTTGCTCCTATAGTAAAAGGAAAAGCTGGCTAAAAATGCCCTCGTTTCCAGTCCTTTCTTTTCATGTAGCTATAACTTGTCCCCTTTGTTGCTCACAAGTGGACATTCAAGTATGGTGCTAAAAAAGGGGGATTTAAGTAGGTACTTAGTTGGGAGAAGTCAGTCAGTTTAATATACTATAGAGTGTGTGACATGAGTAGGTACCTGATAATGCAGCTCTCTCTGTTTTAAACAAGGCAGGTGACTTTTCAGACTAATGTGGTGAGTGCAAGTTGAATGGTGAAGCAGAGTGTGATTTCTTTTGAAAAGAGGGTACCTACTGACAGCTCTTTTTACCATAGGAGCAACACGCTCCAGAGGGTCCATGGTGGTGTTAATATTTGTCATTTCACTTTGTCAATCAGTTGTGAGAGTATCATTTCACACATTCTTGTGTCCAACAATAGTCTATGCAAAATGTTTGTTGGCTAGCTCAGATCTATAAAGAAAGAGCAGACTCAACACCAGTAGTTCGGGTTAGGCAAGACAAGGTGTTGGACAAGGTACCCTTGGGTGATGATATCAACACATTATGAATGTAATATATAATGATTATGCTTGCACTCGTGCCTTTTAGGTACAGATAGAGGCACGAGGCAGAGCTGAGTGCCTCTATCAAGTACCTGTGCAAGCATAATCATCACACATTGCATTTATACCACCATCTGCACCTTTAGGATGCATTAGAATGCATCAGAATGCATTCTGCATTCACTGATATACAGACATATATATGGTATCCATAGGGTCCCAGATATAAGAGTCATCTAACCCAGCACCATTGTCCAGCTCCATGGCCTAATGGATAGCATGAAACACTTTGGATCACGAGATCCCTGGTTCTAGTCCCACCCATGCTGAGCTTTTCCTGTATGAACCACTGCCAAAGCTAAACCTGAGCTGCTGTCACATATAGGAAAAGTATAGAAAAAGAATACTGTCAATATTCAAGTGTCAACTCTCAGTGCCTCTATCCTGTTATGAAAGCACTCAGATTATCCAGTTTGGGCACCCAAAATCATTCTGAGATGTGATAACCGTGGTATAATTGATTAATTATACCACGGTTTGTATCGGTTTGTATCGACAACTCTCGATACTACACATATTCTAACTCGATAGAGCTTGCTCTAGAGTATTGTTGATTGTTGATAGCCGAGACAACTCTGGTACTATAAGTCAACTAACGTCAAAGCTTGTCTACTGGTGTATATGAGAGATGAATAAAGAACTAGCTGGAACCTGAGTAGTGTGTCATTGTCCTTCTTTATTAGAATACAATCGACTTGGGTTTGGGAAACACTACACTGGTCCCATGACCAGCGGAGCTTTCTTGTCCGTATACATTGCTAGTGATGGCAGGTAACGACATTGCTAAGGTCGATGTATCGAAGAAGGATGGTAAGGATGAACCTACCCACATCCTTACTCCTCCACAGACTATAGGACCAGTAATGGCTAGGGCCAGAACTGGTGCCGGAGATCTTTCCGCTATTATTATGATATACCATTTTATTGTTCCATAAATTCTAACATATTTTGTATTAATCAAAGAAATATCTATGAAATTAATACATAGGTTGGTTCTAAGAGCTATAAGAGCGCTCAAACTTTACATAAGAGCGTTCATGCCCCACTGCACACCAGCCAGGTCAGTTACATACACTCTCTGACATCAAAGGCTCCGACCTAATGGTTCACTGCACAATATAATAAAAATGAGGGTCTCAGTGTGCGACCTCATGGTTCAATGCACAAATTAATAACTTGTAAGTGAATGCTACCGGCCGTCACGGGTGCCTGAGCACCGCTGACGCCGTCATGAGTGTCTGAGCACTCTAAGGACTGAACAATGGGTTACATAAGCACGACGCCATAACCTTCCGGTCGCTCTAGCGTCGCTCCTGAGCAACCTAGGTCAAATATCAAAAATTCTATGGAAAGCCCATAATTAGACGGTCAGAATGAGCCCAAGATCAAGGCTGAACTCCCAGTATTAAGGAAGTTACGCCATGGAGACTGAATCGACCTCCGAGTGAGCTACAGACAAACCGGCGGGAGTTACGCGCCTATCCAGCAGGCATTATAATCTTGGCACATTCAGCTCTGCGCATGCCCAAAATGGCGGTTATACAAGCATAAACGGCCGAGATATGAGGGTCTAAAGATGCAGAACCGACCAAGACAATGGGGGCCATAGCGGCGTCCATGGGGGTCCTTTGTCCCCCTGTGACACTTGAAAGGGTCCCCTCAAACAATTGTAGAGTTAGGCAGATGCTGCTGGCTCCAGTCAGTCTGGAGGTGCTTTTCCAAGATTTGCTACAAATAGCCTGTCTGCACCTCCAGGAAGACACATCACCAAGAACCGCTCTAGAGGTAACATCTCCAGTCATCTCCTGCTACCTGCTATACCACTGCACTATGGTGAAACTATGCTAGACAGGCATTGGTTTCCTACCATTAGTGGCCAGAGGCTATCTTCTTCAAGACTTCCACCAGAGGGTAAAGTTATCCATTATTACATTATTCCTCTAAGCAGCAGGTCAGGAGCTAGGTGTGGGAACCCACCTAGAAGTATGCTGGACACTGTATTATTAATACCTCACAGGTGGAGTGGAACTGAACATTGTACTTTATAAATTACTGTATGTTTACTGTATGTACTAATTACCTACATACTAACTACTGTATGATTGATATTTCTTACATGTTGCCTAAAGCTGAATAAACCAGTGACAACTGGAAATAACACTATTTTATATGAGCCTGATGTATTTACACTATATACCACTAGTCTTATGATATTTCTCATATGACAACTTGATCATGCCAATTACTAGTATGACATTATGTCCCCACCCGAAACAGGAGGTAGCCACTCCTTTAGTATGAGGGGAATCCATCAAAGGTTGGGTCAACCTGTGTGGAGGAGTCCTACTCTTGGGATAGGGCTCGGGATGAAGGTGCCATCGGAGGTCAATGATTGACCTTCATTGGACACCCACCCAGTTATGGAACACCTTTTGAACTGCGCTCTTGGTCGTTTGATCAACCATCTATCAACTGGGATAACAGTTTTGATAGTGGCCGAATGATAAATGATGAATTGTTGAATGAACAACAATCTTCACTTCGTGAAGGCAGGAGACAGTTGGAGGTGCTGGCTGAGAACACTGAGCACTCTCGGGTTAAGAGCCCGGAAGCTGAACTTCGACTGGAACAACTACAACGAGAGACCCAGGATGCCACTAGCCTAACTCAACAGAAATTATCTGAATTTGATAAAGTACACAAAGAAGTGGAAACATTAAAAGAAGAAAGAGATAAACTGTTGAAAGGCAATCTCGACATGAAGAAAGTGGTAAATGAATGCCAATTACTTCAGAGTTGAGCGCAGAAGTGAGTCTGGTCTAAAGAATTTTGAGCAGGCTCGGAATTGGCTCAGGGAAGCCAAAGAAGAGACAGATATGACAAAATTGAAATTACAGGATTCTGAAGTCCAAAAATCGATTTTGTCAGATGAAGTGAACCGGCTCAGAAAAGAAATGTATGTCCAGTCAGAAGAGCACTCATCTGCTGTCTCAGGTACTATTGAATCTTATGAAGATCAGGTACAGAGACTGCGAGAGGAGCGCCAGGAGCTTATTCTTCAATTACAAGCTGAAGAAGAGGCTCGTCGAAAGGATGAGTTGCAAATGAAAGAGCATTATCAACTCATGATCAATAAGGCTGAAGAAGATACTCGAATCCGATTGGAACAAGAATTTGAAGCTGCAGAATCAGCTGAAAACTTACGTCTCCAAGAGGAAAAACTCAAACTTGAGGAACAAGTACAAAATCTCCGTGACAGTCACGAGAAAGAAAATGAGTTAAGAGATCTCCAATTGTCTATTGATGGTCTTAAAAGACAAGTATCAACTAGTAGGGAATACGACTAAGCCCGTATAAGGGAAGGGACGATACGAGAGCAAGAACTTAGCATAGCTCTGAAAGAGGATGCAGAAGTCAGGTCTGTCGAGGCTCGAAAGAAGCACGAGAGGGAACTCGAGCGAAATCGGCTTTCGTCCTTTAACCTTGATAATATGGACGAGAAAAGTCGTGACGAATGGTTAAAACGCGCTCATATAGAGGCGTTGGACCTTTCTAAAAAGGAGAATTCCGTAGGCTTGTCGAAAGACGAAGAGTTCAGGTTTAAGTTTTTAGTTCAAGAACTTAAAAAGCCTGAACTGGCAGCCCAACAAAAGGTTATATCTGACATGTCGGCACATATCAATCGAGTAAGCCAGGGCTTGCCCGGACCACAGTCGAGAACACCAACAGATTCAGAGCAATCATTTGCTGGCTGTAATCCATTGAGTGATGTAGTAGACCAGTTTACTACACCTCCAGGAATTAAACATCACAAACAAAACCCTCCTAGTTATACAGATATTAGAGATCCCTCAAAGGTAACTGATATCTGTGGGGGGGTAAAAGGAGGCAAAGACGATGCTACACGAAGATTAAGTGGTTCAGCATCGACAATGCATAATTTTGGGATGGATTGTGAAGTTAGTAGACGCTCAAATGAACGCGCAATCGACAGGGCTCGTTGGTCAAGTCGATTCATCTCAAGTGGAACGCAGGGTAGTGGAGTGTCAAGCATTTACAGCTAAAGACGACTGGCTAGAATAGCTAGAGTAAATGTGTGGGACTCGAGTGAAACCTTAGTCCGGTTGCAAATTGCTTTGGATAATAGTCCTGCTTCCGATACCTTATGGTTATGGGAGGAACATCGAGACGGACTACTGGAAAGTCTTGTCGAAATGGTGACCCATGCACTCACTACAGGACTAGATAACCCTATAGCAAAGCTGGAAAAGAGACGCCAGGGGAAGAAGGAAGGCATAAGTGCATTCGGGGTATCTCTGAAACGTTTAGCATGCGATGCTTGTTGGTTTCACTGTGGATTGGCTAATTACCAAAGTCAATCAGTTATTCATTAACGGGTTGTATGACCCTGACGTAGTGACTGAAGTATCCCGAGACTGGAGAACAACAATGTCCCTCAATCAGTTAATAGAATTGGCAGAGGAGCTACTCAAGAAGAGACAGCTCTTGCCAAGTTCTACTGGTCGGGCTTCTTCGGCAGGGGTAGTTAATGCTGTTAGCACAGGAGACACTACCTTAGCCGAGGAGGTGCAACAGGACGCTATTGTTGCAGCCTGGGGAGGTCAAACAAGTGGGAAGAAGAAGGCTTCTCAATGCCCCACTGGTAAAGCAAAGTCGGGAAATAAACCTGCTTCAAAAGATGCTGTTAGTTCAGATATGGTCTCAATAGAACAGTTGCAGAAGATTCTGGCTGGGCTAGGTGAAACTGTTAAGAACAAAATGATCTAGTTCTGGAGGGCCGAAGGCTGCCGAAGCCCGCTGTTAGAGCTGTAGGAAGGTTGGTCATTTCGCACGAGAATGTCCAGACCTTAGTAAGGTCTTAGCAGCGAAAAATAAATCGGAAAACTGAGGAGGGTGACTGGTAACGGCTACCCAGCCGCCCTGTCAATTGAGAGCCGAGAAACTGACAACTCTGTCGTTTCCGGTCTTGTCAGAGTGGATCCTGAAAATACAACTAAGTCCATTAAGGCACCGGCTGATCACCGGTTGGTATCGACAGGTGTCAACATAAAAGGGTGTGAACAGACACTGGGACAGGGATCTGGCGGCCCTAATGCCGGTGGTTCTGCCTCCACAGAGTTATTAAAGAGAGAAGTCCTAATGAAGCATCTGGCCAGAGTTTGCTCATTGGAACTTCCCTCAGATGATCCTTGTCTGGCTTTCTTAAGACAGAATGGGATGGATCTGAGCACTCTGGTGGGATTGAAAATGATGGTAGACAATTCTCCTCTAGAGGGGAAGCAATGGTTTCTGCCTTCAGTAATTGAGGGTGTAAGGTTGATTTTTTGATAGATACTGGAGCTAGCCACTCCCTTATTACCAGAAGATTGGTACCTTCACTGGTTAGTCCATCAGATCGATATAAGGGAATAACGACGTGTACAGCCACAGGCTCAGAAATGCAGACGTTTGGACGATTGGTTTTACCTCTTAAGGTCAAATCGAGCTATTTTATTGTTAGCCCAATAATTGCTGATATGGCCGACGACGGCATCCTTGGTTTGGACTTTGTTGCTCTTTATGAAATGACACATGATCCATAGTCGGGTGTGGTATTTCTGGATTGGCAAAAAGACAAACCTTTCAATGCATCTTGAAATGAGTGTCGTCGATAGCTAGTGTAGCACAGACTTATACCTGCCAGACATCGATGTGATGTGTTGGTTCATTCAACTGGTCTTGAAAGGAATCAACAAGGTATTATAGAACCCGACATTGCTATGCTAACCAGCATGGGATTACAGGGTGACAATACCTTAGTCGAGGATATTTGACGTTCAGTGGTTCCAGTCTGCAATCCTCTGAACCGAGATATTGTGTTAGAAAAAGGGACTGTCTTTGGAAAAGCATCATATGCTGATAGGAATGGAGACTTTGGGTCGACTGAAGTCGGTGAAGCACTTGTGTGAGTTAGTAGTATAGTTGCAGATGCTACTAATGATACCCATGTGCAAGCTCCTCCCAAGGAGCTGCCGACTTACCTATCAGAGATGTTTGAAGACACCTATCTGGAAACTCTAACCGAGAAGGAACAGCTGTCCGCCTTACTTTGTATCAGGATTTCTACCGACTCCTAACGGGAACACTTGTATGTTAGTAATCCAGGATTACTTCACCAAGTATGTCCAAGTGATACCTTTACCAAATCACACAGCAGTAAGGTGTGCTGAGGCATTTGTGGATAACTGGGTTCTTACCTTTGGGATTCCATTGCTTCTACATTCCGACCAAGGGAGAGAGTTCGAATCTCGTCTCTTTACTGAAATGTGTGATTATTTGTCGATAGACAAGCAGAGAACCAATCCATACAGACCTCAAAGTGATGGTCAGGTGGAAAGGTTCAATTGTACATTGATTCAGTACCTTACTATGCTGGTCGACAAACATATGATCGATTGGGATGAACAATCTAAATATTTAGTCAGCGCATATAATGGTACTGAACATAGTTCAACTGGTTGTAGTCCAAATATGATGGTATTTGGTGATGAGATTCTAATGCCTGCTGATGTTATCTATGGGACTTTAGATGGTGGCCTGGATGTTCCATGTAGTATCACTTATGTGGAAAATCTTAGGGATTGTCTCAGAGAGAGTTATCAGTTAGTCAGAGAGAATGCAGGTAAGGCAGCCCTTAGACAAAAGGTTGGTTAGGACATTAGTCTAAGGGCTCGACGGTTCTCGGTTGGGGAGCAGGTGGTACGGTACCATACCCCTCAAGCAAGTTAGCGCCTAACTGGGATGGGCCTTTCACAGTTGACTCAGTGATATCAGAATCCACAGTGATACTGAGATCGGCCTATGGTAGGTTGTATAAGAGTAATGTGAATAGACTCTGCCGATGGTTGGGGGTGGAACTAACACAAACTGTCGAGTTGTTGCAACCACAACAATCTGTAGACGACGACTCTCGACTCTTGGCCAAGTTGAATCGAGGTGAGAATGCTGACACTGAAACTACCTCGACGCCTCTTGTAAAGGCGCGGGGTGGTACAAAGAATAAGCATGCTCCCTCTTGTCGTAGACAGAAACGACAGAAAAATGTATGAGGAGTAAAAGGGGTGGAAGTGTTAGATGCCTTACCACAACACAAAAGTCATCGGTGCAAGCCCAAGACATGTGTGAAGGGTAACAAATATACTTCTGAGACCAAACCTGATAACAGCTGAGACTTACCGGCTGCCATTCAAGTGAAGTCAAAACAGTCAAGTAAAGTAAACAACACTGCGCAGCGCAAACCCGGTGCTGTGTTACATAACAAGACGCCTTTGATGCCTAATTTATTGGGTTCTCCTAACAAGTATGGTGGTAAATAAGGACCAGAGCCCGGTCTCTTAACCCCCAGACATAAAGGAGGAGTAAATAAGTTGAATTTACCTTCAAAGGAACCTCTGAAAAACTTGAGACGAGGCACACGTGTACGTCGACCAGTTAACTTCTATGATGCCGCAGGCGGAGTTTGATTACTCTAATCCTAGCTCTTTCTGGGGAAGGGGTTTGGATGTTGCTAATCTATTGAGAAACAGTAGATAGAGTAATTATTATAAACCTAGGCATAATGGAAAAAAATACACACAACGAGAAGTATGATACAATTGATCTCCAATTGGGCCTTACCTACAAGAAAGGCGCCGGGTTTGCATGAATTAAAGCTGAAAATAATCCCGTGGAATGATGTACAGCATTGTCTGGTGAGTTTTGCTCATGTAGCAGGTTCATATTTACATCAATATATTCCCTGTGTCCGTTGGAAGCTGACAGGAGTGTAAACAAGGCGTTTTATTCTGTTAATTAGGCCATAGTCTTCGTGTTAATTAGCAACTGACATAAATATAGGGCGGTGGGAAAAGAAACCGTTACGCCGTTGAGCCGTGAGATCTGGGTAGAAGATTCTATTAATAGAATACCGACAGGTGGCGCGTTGGTGTCCCGCCTATCACAGGCCGCACAGCAGGTCATGTGTTTTCCCTCAACCAATCAGGCGGCAGCAGGAGGTTATATAAGCCTCTGTAGTGAGCATCTGAGAGCTAGTTGGCGCCTCTGATCCCTGGATATTAGACGTCAGCCTTGTGTGTCTCTGAGTTTGGCTAGAGTCACGATTACTTGTGTGTCGGTGTCCCTCGAGGGGTCATCGACTAAGGTAGATACCTTGATTGCCTGGGAGCTTGCTCCACTATAGGTATAAGAGTGCTTGCACTCGACCCTCATCGACATGGAGTCTTCAGACAATGACTCAGATGCCGGTGCTGGCCAGTCTCGGAAGAAGAAGAAGAAGACCAAGTCAGAGAAACAGGCCGATGGTGCTCAGTCCGAAGCCGAGGAAGCTCGTAAGGTATACGAGAAGGCTTTGGAGAAACTGCAGCGCTCAGAAGCCAAGGCTGACGAAGCTCGTAAGATCACTGAAAGGGCAGCAAAGCAGTCCAAGAAGGATAAGAAGCATAATAAGGGTTCTGCTTCCTCGTCCTCTTCTTCTGCAGAGCCGTTGGAGTTTCTCACTCCAGCTGGTCGTCTTCGTAGGAACCTAAACCTAAGGCCAAAGAGGCTGCGGGTAAGGTTGCTTCTACCGGCAAAACGGGCTCAAAGGGTTCAATCTTCCATTGATACAAAAGATTCCTAAGAAAGGTGGAGCCCCTAAAGCTGTGGTGTCTAAGTAGAAGGCACGCATCAGTATCTGTGCTCCACAGTCTGTTCCTGAGCCGGCTGAGACTGAGTCGAGTGCTGTTGAAACTGTCGATGGTATCTCTTCACCTCCAGAACAGACCAGTGCGCAGAGGACTTGGCAGGGATCAATGGCCAGGACCAGGGATCGTCGTGCTAGTGAGCAGGACACCCGAGAGGTCCGGAAATTAATAGACTATAACGTCCCAAAGGAGGGTATAGTCCTGCCACCTCTGGTTAGTGATGACGGCAGCGACGATGAGGAATGGTTCTGGGATGAAGGACATCCTATCGATTGGTATGTGAGGAAAATCGAACAGGTTGTCAATGCTTCCCCGGAATCAGGTATTCCCCTGGAGGAACGCTACAGGATTGGATTTGCATGGCGCACTTTCAACCCTGGTCAGGAGTGTTGCTTTGTCGGTTGCACTCCAGATGGCCACACTCCTAGGAAATACAGCAGTGACCCTCGATATGCCTGGCACCTGGTCAAGCATCATCGAGCCATACGACCCCAGTTTGGATGTTCTTTCCGGAAAGGACAGGCTGTGTGTTTTCAAGACCAACAGGATGCTACAAAAGGTCCCTTTGTCACTAGTCGACAGGGATTATTTGTAAGGCATCTGAGGGAAGGTGAACCACAACCTCACCGGTATTCTACCAAATTGGCTGTACAGTTGGTCCAAAACCTTATCACCAACATCGAGGAGAACGCTGCTGGTAATCTTCTGTCCAAAAAGTTTTACTATCGGTTGGAAAGTAACACTAAGGACAATCCTCTATGTCTGTACTTGAAGAAGGAACTGATGCCGGCTTTCTTTGGAGCCTATCCTGATTACTCTCAGTGAAATCATCCTCCCGACAGAATGGAGCAACGTGTGAGACGACGACATGATCATGGTAGTTCCTCTGCGCACAGTGAAAAGGGGCGGGTCTTTTGGTTAAACCCACCCCCCCAATAAATACCCCAAAGGGCCCCCCTTTTCTCCCCTCCCTTCCCTTCCCTCCCTATACTATTAGTGCCCCCTGATATTTTTTCCCATTTTTTTTTTTTTGGCAAGCTTTCAGCTTGCCTTTTTTTTTTTTATCTATATCTCACTATAAGTCACACTCTCATCTACATAATAAACCACTCCTCTTTATGCTAATGAGGTCATGTGACCAAATTTCAAATTTCCCATCAAAATGCTAACCTCTGATTGGTCCATTCAAATTAGGGTCACATGACCTTATTTGCATAATAGAGGTCATGTGACCTAAACAGCCAGCCAATCAGAGGGCACTGTTTTGGTGGGAAACCACAGGGGGTAAGGGTCACATGACCATTTGTGAATTTCCTGCCAAAAGGAAGGGCTCTGATTGGTCCATTTTGCTGCCACACCACGGGGGGTCTAGGTCATGTGACCCCACATTTGAATTTCCCGCCAAAAGGGAGGCCTCTGATTGGCTGCAGGTTGAGTTAGTAATAAACAGTACTTAACTATAGTCCCATTACGATACATACTATACTATTGACATGAAGTACCTCTCCAGTAAAAGCGGGTCGGGGTTGTTGTTATCCAGGTTGTGCTCCTTGAAAAAGTTCTGCATCCCATACAACAGGTCTAGTCGACGAACACTGACGTAGGCGTGGTGAAGTTGACCCCATCTGGCATGAGGCAAAGCTTTAGACCACCAAGCTTTGAACATCGCCTTACACATGTCCTCCGACATCTTGATTTTTTTTTTGAACAAATTTAAACTTTATTTGGTCTAGTAGTACATACATCATGTAAGCATAGGCATGCTGTGTATTTGTTGTTATGTAATAGACTTATAGCGTCTATGTAAATTTGCCTAAGTACATACGTTGATAAATTACATGATTACCCATTTTATAAGGTAATTCATTTTAATAATAACACGACCAAACAGTTAATGACCAGATCGTCATTTCAGAAATGTTGTTATGATCTGACCATTTAAATCATTACCGGTATTCATACAATTATCAGATATAATAACAATAATTTTGAACAAATTGGGGCACTTTCAGTCTACTTTAAATACAGAATAATAATAATTACCCCTCCCTAGCCACATAAATGATTTTTACAGCAAGCACATATATATACAGTCCAATAATAGGTAACATTATGCAAGCTTTGACAAAGTCGACGTAGACTATCACAAGTAGTCTTAAATAGACCGTTACTATTGCACTTTAAGGATTAGGTTTAACTCAGACATTTTTTGGTACAGTATGTATAATTATTTTACAATATATCTTATATATTGATAGAATCTATCATACATTTTTTTGATGAAGCTTTAAATTTATCTTTGTCCCTAATATTTCTGATATCAGTCTCTAGATTAGTCCACGTTTGGGCACATAGACATTCAGGAGATTTTGTGTAAGCTGTACAGTTAATTTTCATATAATTTAATACCGGAGCACTAGAAAATCTAGTCATTCTAACAGTAGGTTTAATATACTCTTCCTTTGTGGATCTCTTATAAGCTAGCATTTTTATATGATGTAGTCTTCTAGCTTCAAGTTTCGGACTCATTGTATCCCTATGTACAAGATCTGTTGGGGTTAGTACATGTACATCTAGACAGGTTTTCAAACATTTATTTTGCAATCTTTGCAATACTTGTAACAATTCAGCATTAGCTCCATTGTATAAGATATCACAGTAGTCGATAATAGGTATTATATGCATTTTGTACATTCTTATTCTTGCTGCAGTTGATAAATATTTTCTTGTTTTATACAAAATTAATGATTTGAACCGAACACTCTTGATGACATTTCTCATATGCATATTAAAATTCATTTCTTGGTCAAGGGTAACCCCTAAGTATTTGTATGATTGAACATTCATTAAAGTTTTACCATTAAGGACAATCTTAGGTTTTTGTATTTTCTTCAATTTGATTGCTGAAGCAAAGGTCATTATTTTCGTCTTGGTTTCATTCATTGTAAGTTTGTTGGCTGAAGACCAGAGAGAGAAGGAATTAAGTGCAAAGGTCAACTGGTTTGTTAAGGCGTCTAAGTTTTTTCCGGATACATACAGTACAGAGTCATCTGCGTATAACAGGGTTTTATGTACATCATTGTCAGAAATGCAATCATTAATATACAATAAAAAGAACAAAGGACCCAATATTGAGCCCTGTGGTACGCCACATGTTAGACTTGCTTTATCTGAACGTATATGGTTGGCTATAGCATATTGCTGTCTCCTTGATAAATAATTCTCAATTAAGGTTAAATTTCTATTTCTGACTCCGTATTGTTCCAATTTCTTTATTAATATTGAATGATTTACCGAATCAAATGCTTTTTTTATATCAATAAAGGCAGCCATTGTTATATTACCTTCATTTCTATTTTTTAATACATCATCAACTAATACTGAGATAGAATCTAGTGTAGATTTACTCTTCTGATATCCACCTTGGTTTTTCGATAAAATGTCAAATCTTTCTAAATGGTCACTTAGTTTGTTATGTATAAGTCTTTCTAGGATTTTTCCCGGTACCGGTAGAACACTTATCGGTCTAAGGTTAGAGACATTGGATGGGTCCCCTCCTTTGGGGAGAGGAGTCACTGTAGCAATTTTCCAACTATCAGGGATTGGCCTGTATTCGTAATCAAATTAATGATTTTTATAAATTTTTGAGGGAATTTTAACATAGTTTTTTTGAATATATCTGTAGATAAATAGTCAATAGCAGATGACTTGGATATGTCTATGTCAGATAAGCACTTCATAATTTCATCATCTGTAAAGTTCATCTCTGGCATATCCACCTCACATCTGGTGCCCTTAAAATTAAATATGGTTTGATGTTGTTCAGCCAGCCTAGGACCAATTTCTGCGAAAAAATTATTTATATAAGTAGAGGTATCATTAATTGAAATTACTTGGCCGTTTTCGTCAGTTAACATGATTGACTTGCTACTAGATTTATTAGAAGGTAAAATATCTTTGATAGTACTCCAAAATTTCTTAGAATCTTTCTTAAATACCTCAGATAGGTTGGAATAATGTGTTTCCTTAGCCAATTCAATGTCTCTATTAACCTGGTTTCGACTCTCTCTAGCTCTGTGCCACGATATGATATCCAAATTTTTCCTGGCTAAATTTAATAATGCATTTTTGTCGTTAATCTTTTCAAGCAGCTCATTAGACATCCATGGGCTAGGTTTGTCTACCACCTTAAAACTTTTTACCGGACATTGCAAATCTAACATTCTTTTTATCATATTTTCCAATATAGTCCAGCAAATATTTGGGTCATTTGATTCATTAAAATAGTCCCAATTACAATTTTCTAAGTCTAGATAAAATTTTTCTATATTAAGTTTATTGTATGATCTTCCAAAAAATGTTCTGAAATTTTTCTTTGTGTGTATTTGGGCCTTTAAAATATGTACCGGTAGGTGGTCAGATAGGTGTATGTTCAACGGACCGCTGGAGGTAATGGAATCACAGTTTGAGAAGATCAAGTCTATACACGTGTTGGCACCTGATGTGGTTGTGACCTCGTTAACAAGTTGTACTAAGTTAAAATGATCAAAGGTTTCTATGAGAAGCTGTTTGTCTGGGGTGTTAGTTAGTACATTTACATTGAAATCACCAAGAATAAAAATATCATATCTATCCAAATTGTCTATTTGTAGTAATAGGGCTTGCATGGTGTTACAGAACTCCATAAGGTTTCCCGAAGGTGGTCTATAGATATTACATACAATACATTTTTTATTTGCACCTTTAGCTGATAGTAACCATTGAACTTCTATATTTTCATTAGTTCTGTTTAAGGCTTTGAACCTGTCTACTGAACATGATAGACCTTCATCGACATATGCACAAAGTCCACCTCCTCTATATATACTGATACGGTCTTGACGAAAGAGATTATACCTTGGGAAGCTATACAAATTGCTACAATCCATTTCGTTCAACCAGGTCTCAGAAAATAATATAATATCAATGAAATTGCTATTCAGCTCCTCTTTAATTTTTGTGAATTTATTTCTCACACTCCTGGCATTCATATGTATGATTGAGATAACGACCATCGACTCCAGAACTTCAGAGGGAAGCTCCAAATAGATTCCCAATTTTTTCCAACTAACTGCCTTCCTATTTCATGAAGCAAATCGTCGTCATATCCCAAATTGTTCTGGTACGGTCCCATAATACAGTGGTCATCCAGTACACTCACTTCACCTACGTCAAGAGAGGGAGCTGACGGGGAGGGTGGTTGAGTTTCAAGACTCATCTTGTCTGCAAAATCGTCGAAAGGGGTCGGTAGGCAGGTAGGCAGACAGTGGCGGGTGGTAGGTGTGGTAGTCAAAGTGGTCAGCAGTGATATGGTCTTTCAAGAGAAATTGAGCTTCTTTATATAGGGTGATTTAATCCTATTTACAGTTGGATACTCCCACCGTCTTTTGGATCTGTTGACATGAAACAGTAAGACACTGTCACAAGTGTATTTAGTCGGATTACTTTTAAAATCTCATTGAACAAGGGAAAAGATGTTGTGATAATTACCTATTTTAAGTCTATTTTCCAGGTGTAAGGCGCAGGCATTTAAGCCTATTTTCAGCTGGATACTCTCACCGTTGTGTAGCGACTTATCAGCATGAGTCTTTGGATCTGTTGACATCAGAAGGAGAAGACACTGTGACAAGTGTGGAAAGGTGTAGTGATAATTATCTTAATCTGCTTTTTTTTACAGGTGTAAGGCAAGAGGGGGGCCGTCGCTTGTTAAGGTATTATGAGATTACCCTCCCTGGTGGTGTGTGTGTAAATGAGATAAGACACTCTTTTTTTCTAAGTTTTCTAATCCTGTTTAGACCAACTTTCATTTGGATCCCCCCCACAGTTTGGTTCACCTGTGGAGGGCAGGTGAAAATTAGATTTAAGGCTCTCTGTGATCATAGGGTTAAAGTTTTTTTCTAAAAGATATCAAAAAGCCGACTTTGATCTGGACCACCACCCCTTTGACGATCTAAGAGTGGAGTGAAGTTTTAATCCGGATCCTCCTGTTGTTTTATTTTCGAGAGACACATGGAAAGATGTAATGATATTCCTAAATTTTGTCCTCTGTGCGGCGAAGGAAATTGCAAAAAAAATCACCTGTCATCGGGACTCTCTGGACGGCCGGACTATTCCTCCCATAATACGCGCTATACCACAGGCTGCACTTGGCTGCAATCGGAAAGCTGGTTCCTGTGTCTTTTCAGTAAGAACTTAGTCGTGAAGGCCGACTTACCCTGGGGACATTCGTAGATGCCGGCGTATTCATTGAAATCCATCACGAGGGACACGTGTAGACTGTGTTTCGCGGACAGGTGAAGGTTTACTTTACCTCGGGTGGTCAAAGTTTTGAAAGGTGGTCTGATCAGGACGACTCGGTTCTTCAGATTCTGACCTCTCACTTTACGGGTGGTGTAAACTGCTATTTGTACGTCGAACAAACTCTCTAGCGTCACACCTGGAAAGGTTTCGGGTTTCGCAGTGGAATCGAACTGACCTAACAATTTCAAAGCGTGTTTGCCGGTCTTGTATAAGTGAAAGGATATGCAGCAAAAGACGTATAACTTGTCCCTGTCGGGAAAATCTAACAAACCCCCTTTTTTTTTCAGCCGACCCGATTGGGTAACCCTCCCCCCTATGGGGAATTCTCTGGGCCCCATGTAAATGCAAACGTTCACATTGGTGAGAAAAAGAACTTTCCACTTTGTGTCAGAGTCGCAAAGTTTCTGTACTTCTTCAGAAGTGATAGTGTTTTTCATGAGAGAGAGGAAGTCTCCCAGAGTTTCTGAATTAGTTATGCTGGGGAGGGGTTGTAAAAGAGTTGCATTGTTTTGGGAGGCGTGAAAGTAGCGTAGTTTGTCTCTGTTTTCCCTGTGTTGTAATATTAACCCTACTGACAAGCCCACTTTGTATCTGAATCTTTGCGCGATGTGAATCTGACGCATGGTATCTACAGCGTCACTCAACTCACCGGTTGGTAGTCT
This sequence comes from Acholoe squamosa, assembly GCA_949317995.1. NCBI lineage: Eukaryota > Metazoa > Annelida > Polychaeta > Phyllodocida > Polynoidae > Acholoe > Acholoe squamosa. Next base: position 9,877,621 of record OX439048.1, read on the forward strand.
TAAGTTTGTTATGCTCACGCGAGCCCCGTGCACCCTCACTCCGGTTTGTAAAGCGGGCAAATTTTGGGTGTTCCTCACCCTGCGGTATGGTGCGTATTATGGGAGGAATAGTCACGCCGTCCAGAGAGTCCCGATGACAGGTGATTTTTTTGAAATTTCCTTCGCCGCACAGAGGACAAAATTTAGGAATATCATTACATCTTTCCATGTGTCTCTCGAAAAATAAAACAACAGGAGGATCTGGATTAAAACTTCACTCCACTCGTCAAAGGGGTGGTGGTCCAGATCAAAGTCAGCTTTTTGATATCTTTTAGAAAAAAACTTTAACCCTATGATCACAGAGAGCCTTAAATCTAATTTTCACCTGCCCTCCACAGGTGAACCAGCCTCCTGTTAATACCCTAAAAATGTAGTTCTGTGATCTAGACTATAATCCCCCTGCCCCTTGACCCCTCCTTCTTGCACATTTAAACATTACATGACAGATGAACATGCAGGTAAAGGGTGATCTCCAAGTGAAATGAAAATTAAGGCGTAAAAGATAGGGGGAGGGGTGAGGCAAATCCCTTTGGTTTAAACTGGTAGTCAACCTGACGTACATAAGAAACATTAGAAACAGAGGAAAACATACTTCCCCCTTTTTTCTTGTCGAATTACTTCTACATTATCTACACTCACAGGGGTCTGTTACACAATCGAAATTTGTAGTCCCTAATTATAATTTATTAGAAGATACAAGTTACAAGTATAAATCTAGATGGTGTTCATTAATTTTGGTGCTCTTTAGTAGATGAGCATGTCATTCATTGCACTGATTACTATCAATAATCAAAAATGGTGTGTACCTGAGTGCTCTCAGTAGGGGTTGCAAAATTTGGGGACACGGCCTTTATTAAAATTGACTAGGGACATCACTGTGGGGACACAAACCTTCTAGACATGAGATAGATAAAGGATAATGACATGGGACATGACTTTTTCTTAAAATCAGCATGTGACATATAGCTTAGTGATAAGGAAGGGAAATCATAACGTGTGACACTCATGGTCTTTTCTTAAAATAAAATCGACAAGTGACATGGGGACTCCCTATGTAGACCCTCCAGAAGTTGTCAGTTATATATATATATATATATATATATATATATATATGGGTCAGATTTTTGATTTCTACCCACTTTAGGGCACAGAGTCCAAACACGTAAAATTTAATATCAATGAAATGCACTTTATTATATTGGAAGACCAACATCTTGGGCCCCCAAAAAACATGATTCCAAAGTTGTACTCCTAAAATGTCAGTTTTGGTAAGCCATCAATGAAAATCATCTCTTTTCGTGTAACGATGGTCACATTTATAATCTATGTCCATAGCAGACCAGCTGGAAATGCTCATATCACCCTTAAATTTGGTATGCTTATACTTACAATAGTTACCAATGTACATGCCAAAAAGAAATATCCTCTCTCAAAAACTTCTAAATCTATGGATGATCTCAAATTTTTGAAATTTTGAAAATTTGTTGATTTCATCCCAACCTTTGTGCACTTTTCTATAACAACACTAAAATACCTTCTATTCGCCTGAATATCACTCTGAATTATATTTAGGGTTTGTACTATGTAAATCAAGTGCAATTGTACACTTATTGTACAGTATATCTCCTCTGTTGCCCCCCTAACTTTACTCATTCATCACGTATAAATGTGACCATCGTTACACGATGTATATGACATAGTAATAGCATGGATATAACCATTTTCCCTTGTCATAAGACCTTTACACTCACAACATTTGTAGTAAACAGGTTGGGAAACTGATTTAACCAGATATTTACATACTTTGAACCCCGAAAGGGTGAGCACCATGCGTTGAAACGCGGAAATGCTGGATTTTTCACCACTTTTTGCAAGTTCGGACGGACATTGGACCAGGACAAAATATAATTACCACACTCTATATACCTCTATTCAATGCCCAAAGTAGTCTATGAACAGCATAAACATCAACAGATACCATGCGATCACTCTATTTTCCATGGTAGGCCTTCTACTAGACACTACCCAAAGTATACCTTTCAGTGCATAAATGTGACCATCGTTACACGATGTATATGACATAGTAATAGCATGGATATAACCATTTTCCCTTGTCATAAGACCTTTACACTCACAACATTTGTAGTAAACAGGTTGGGAAACTGATTTAACCAGATATTTACATACTTTGAACCCCGAAAGGTTGAGCACCATGCGTTGAAACGCGGAAATGCTGGATTTTTCACCACTTTTTGCAAGTTCGGACGGACATTGGACCAGGACAAAATATAATTACCACACTCTATATACCTCTATTCAATGCCCGAAGTAGTCTATGAACAGCATAAACATCAATAGATACCATGCGATCACTCTATTTTCCATCGTAGGCCTTCTACTAGACACTACCCAAAGTATACATTTCAGTGCATAAATGTGACCATCGTTACACAATGTATATGACATAGTAATAGCATGGATATAACCATTTTCCCTCGCCATAACACCTTTACACCCACCACATTTATAGTAAACAGGTTGGAAAACTGATTTAACCACATATTTACATAATTTGAACCCTGAAAGGTTGAGCACCATGCGTTGAAACGCGGAAATGCTAGTTTTTTTACCACTTTTTGCAAGTTCGGAAGGACGTTGGACCAGGACAAAATATAATTACCACACTCTATATACCTCTATTCAATGCCCAAAGTAGTCTATGAACAGCATAAACATCAACAGATACCATGCGATCACTCTATTTTCCATGGTAGGCCTTCTACTAGACACTACCCAAAGTATACCTTTCAGTGCATAAATGTGACCATCGTTACACGATGTATATGACATAGTAATAGCATGGATATAACCATTTTCCCTTGTCATAAGACCTTTACACTCACAACATTTGTAGTAAACAGGTTGGGAAACTGATTTAACCAGATATTTACATACTTTGAACCCCGAAAGGGTGAGCACCATGCGTTGAAATGCGAAAATGCTGGATTTTTCACCACTTTTTGCAAGTTCGGACGGACGTTGGACCAGGACAAAATATAATTACCACACTCTATATACCTCTATTCAATGCCCAAAGTAGTCTATGAACAGCATAAACATCAACAGATACCATGCGATCACTATATATTCCATGGTAGGCCTTCTACTAGACACTACCCAAAGTATACCTTTCAGTGCATAAATGTGACCATCGTTACACGATGTATATGACATAGTAATAGCATGGATATAACCATTTTCCCTCGCCATAACACCTTTACACCCACCACATTTATAGTAAACAGGTTGGAAAACTGATTTAACCACATATTTACATAATTTGAACCCTGAAAGGTTGAGCACCATGCGTTGAAACGCGGAAATGCTAGTTTTTTTACCACTTTTTGCAAGTTCGGAAGGACGTTGGACCAGGACAAAATATAATTACCACACTCTATACACCTCTATTCAATGCCCAACGATGTCTAGCATGTAAATTAAATATAAAATATCCCTGACATACACATCAGAGTCTGTTATACTGTATCAACTATACATAAAATAAAAGTGACCATCGTTACCGTTAAAGCTATTTATATCTGTTGAAGGCCTCTTCTATGGCATCTAGGGTTTTTTGTGGTATCCGGACTGAGTTCTGCTTCCGCTTAGTTGTGCCCAATGCCTTGGGAGGGTTAATTTTACCCAGGATCTCCCAGTCCCGCATCCACAGCTCGTCCTTTATCCTCGGCCAAACAAATTCATTTGAGTCCTGTTTGCGGTTGAGAAAGCGCACCTCGTACTGCTTTTCCTCCCTTTGCAGCACCTGTCCCATGAACACTTCATTGTCGTACACACATGCCACATAAGATCCATTGGCATAGCGGGACAGCTTTCGGATCAAAGGCTGTGGGGGGTCAAGTGGTGCGACATTAGGACCTGGTACAGGGAGGTCGGCAGCCTGTGCAGCGCGCTCCGGTAGCTCCTCCTGCGCTACACCAGGACTTACAGGTGCTTCATCCCGTGCAGCGCGCTCCGGTAGCTCCTCCTGCGCTACTACGGGGTTGTCGGCAGCAGTCGGCTCCGTTGGTTCGTCCCGTGCAGCGTGCTCTGTTTGCTCCGCCTGCGCTACAACGGGGGGATTCTGTGAGCGAGTTGCTCGTGCAGCGTCGGCAGCAGGCTTCTTCTTGGGGAACTTTAGCTCATGCACCTTCCAACCCGAACACCCACGCTGCGATTCACAGTCCTTCCAGCAACACTCCTTGAAGCAGGATGTTTCACGGACAGCCAAGGAACGCCCTTTCTGAACTGGAACTGCAGCGTGCACCCCCAGTGTACCGTACAAGCTATCATCAGCTTTCACTTGATTAACGGTCTTACGGGCAAGGGCGACGTCTTCCAGGGGAATGCACTCATAGTACACCTTGTTGGGCTGGTCCCTGTTGACGAGGTTGTTCGGGTTGTTCCCGATGCGAGCAAAGTCTGCTGCGTCCTTGATCTTGTATTGACGCTGCACAGCCCAGTCGGCGTTTCGCTTGGCAGCGGCACCAATTCCGTCACACGGACCCTTCCCGTGGCCACTCTCGAAGTATGTCCAGGTTGCCCTGTACTTCTTGAGCAGCTCCTCATGTCGACACAAGATCGAGAATATCGATATGTTTCGATATTGGGAGCTCGGAGAGTCCGAAACATAGTGCAGCATCCCAACCCTCCCAGGTAGGTTCCTCTCAATGAACCGAACTATGGCCTGAAGGAAGGCAAGGATGGCACCTGCATCGTGCTTTCTGTCATCCGTCACCAATGCCAGCGAGCGGTGCTTAGTTTCACCTGTGTCCTGCTCCCTGTAGTGGATCACCACTGGATGCAGTGTCACAGGCTCCTTAGCATAGTAAGTACTCTGCGGGCTCTCGGGGTAAGTGACCATCCAATTTTCGGCGAAATCCATTTGGATGGAACACTCTTCGAATGACATAGTCGCACGTAGCTCCCGCACTACTCGATGCTGCGTTCGGGCCCTCTCAGAATGATCGAGGATCGTCGAAAACTCCTCCACCATGTCCGCGATGAACTTTTTCTTTGTTTTGGTTTCGGGAACAAGGCGGAGTTTCTTCGTGAACTTCTTATCCTTTGGGGGCCCGATCGGAACATCGATTAGCTTCCACGTCTCGCATACAACATCTTCCTGTACAACCGTGGTGTTCAACTTCAGTTTGAACTCATCCGCGGTACTCGCACGTACGACGGTATCAGGCAGTTGTTTGATACCGACCGCACGGAGCCTCAGCGCAAAGTTTTGATGTTTTTGGCAAAGGCATTCCGAGGTGCTAGTGAACGATACAGGTACAATGTACCTGTTAGCACGACGCACACAATTGAAGAAGGCCAAAGAGCAGGTGTGCGTCGGGTTCATCTCATTGTACCGCTCACGAAGCACGTACAGGAACTCATTGAGGACGACGGTTTGGTGCTTCACTCCTTTTATTGTCCGGGTCTGTTTTTTGCCGGCAAGCTTTGTTGAGTTCTCAGGGTCGAGGAGGAACTCCAACACTCGCTGCCGACGTTCAGTATCATAGGCAGAGTTTTTGCGTGGATTGGGAGGTGGTGATGTTAGAGACTTGCGGGTGATAGCAAGGTCTTCTGCTAATTTAGATGCCAAGCGTTGCTGCTTGAGATCATCCACCTTACCCAGCTGTTTGAAGGCCTTAACCCGTGCACGGAGTGGAAGGCTTTTGAATCCCTCCGTCAACAGTTTGTAGGCCTTCACTGTTACTTCATCAGCTGGAAGTACTGCTGGTGGATGTTCAGGTGCACCCTCAGGCGCTTCAGGAGGTTCAGCAGGTTCGTCTGGCACTCCAACACTTAAGTCAGCTACCTGCTGTTTGAGGGTTGCTAACTTGGCGTTGAGTAACCGGTTCTTGTAACGCAGCCGGTTCTTCCTCGGGGTGTGTGGACCACCTTCGGGACTGTAAAGGAGAGGTTGATAGGGATTAGAACCAATGTAACATTTGTAGTAAAACTGCAAATTTGATTCACCAGAATGTAAATTTCAGAGTTAGATCAAATTCAAAAAGGAGAATTCAAGTAACCATAACCAGAAACTTTAAAGTAAACATTAAAGTAAGCACCTAGTAACTAAAGTAACCAGACAACCAAGGAAAGAAGCAATTAAGCAGCAACCCAACTAGGAACTATTTTACCACTACTATACAATTACATTTGTCACACTCATTTTTTGCTGAGCACGTTGCGGGCGGAACGAAGAGCCACATCACTGTAAATCATCATTCAAAAGTAAGAATAATTAAACATCAATCAAACAAGTTTATATACAATGTATGTGTTTGTTATTTAACAAATGCTATGGGTCATTCAAATAATGTTAAAGGGGGGAATATGTTCTAAATACTCACCGAAGGTCCTTGGCCATCTGCGGGGTAATGGGATCATCGCCCTTGATGCGCGGCGACTGCCTGGTACTGGGTTTGGCCTTAGCAGCTGCTTCTCTGCGAGGACGCTTGGGGGCCCGCTCCTCCCCGCTGTCCGATGACAGCAGCATCGGGTCGGCGGCGCTTCTCCCGGACCCTTTACCTTCCTTGTCATCGGCACTGTCGGAAGACAGAACCATCGGATCTTGTGGGCTTGTCCCCGACGATGTTGCGAGCTGCTTCCTGCGCTTTTTGGGTGGGTGTGTAGAGCCACTGTGACTGGAGGAAGATGAAGAACCTGCCCTCTTTTGTTTCTTGGGCTGCAAAAAGGAATGCACAATATAATTTCTATTCATCAGTTGAATACATTTATTGAGGAAAATTATGTCAGATTGTGCAATGTATAGTTCTAGGTTTCAAACATTTTGTAAGCACATTGTATAATTAACTGGAATGAATTATAAAGTTAAAGTACTATGAAGAGATTACTTTATAATAACATGCTTACATTTGAAATATCAGCAATCGCCAGACGACGTCTCAGATTAGCTTGCCTTCCCTTCTCCCCGTCACTGTCAGAGTCAGAGGCATGTGCCTCTTGGTCATGAGGTAGCTGAGGTTCCTCCTGCTGGGTTACCACATCGGCCTCCCGGTCAGTTTGTTGGTCATGAGGTTGAATAGGCTGTTGAGTTGGCACATCTGTCTCCTCTGCATTCGGTTGATGACCCAAGTCAGAGGTCCTCCTCCGGGAGCGGCGTTTATTCTTGTTGGAGAACAGGAGTACTGGTAAAGCCGAGCGGCCAGTACGTCCTGTAGGTGTAGTCCTAGGTGTAGCAGCAGCATTGCCAGCTCTAGGTGTAGTCCTACGTGCAGCGGCAGCATTGCCAGCTGCAGGTGTGGCAGGAGTGCGAGGTGTGGGAGGTACGGGAGGTGCTGCGGGAGGTGGAGGGGCCTGGGGTGCTGGCTCACCGGTCTTGTCCCTCTCCCTTAGGTTTGCAACCCGAACCCTGGTTTGCTCCCTTATAGTGTCCATCTTGTCATGGTCTCCAGATGCCCTGAGGCGGTCTCGCTGAGTCTGGCTCTCTGCCGCGCGTTCAGCCTTGAAGGCGGTATCTCCCAGCTGAGCACGTTTCTTGGCTCGGCTTGCTGCTTTGCGCTGCGTGGGTGTCAAAGCCTGCCCATCTGGCAGCTTCTTTCTCCCCATACTGCAAATGAAATAGAAATGAATCAACACATGAAATTGATATAATATTGTTTTTCGACATGTAACGATGGTCACACAAACTTTTGTAACGACGGTCACTTTTATTTTTGATATAACACTAAACCATGTACATGTTATAAGTGAAAATGTTGAATTAACTCCACCCTATTACCAAGTTGGAAATGAAGTATCTGGTATTAAATAAATGACTATTCCATGGGATGTCAGTACCATAGGGCCATCTTGTGTCCAAATATGGAGAGGTTGCACCAAGGCTTACTGTGTATTTTGACAGGAAAACTGGTTTTGTAACGATGGTCACATTTATAAATTCTGGCTATTGCTGGCCCCAGGAGGGTGCAGACTGTACCAAGACCACTCAAAATTGTACTTAGCATTGGTATATAACATATAAATGGAGTAGATTCACAACAGATATGATATGGGTAAGTATAGAAGAAGAATCAATAAAAATAATTAATCGTCGGTAACGATGGTCACATTTATATGGGTATCGGTAGAAATGGATTTAGTATGTATTAAACTACTATTCTACTACTTCCATTGCTCTGAATTGTTCAGGAGAAGGTACAGGCAGGTTTTAGAGGTTAAAAGGAGTGGGAGTAGAATATATTTCCCACGTTTGGAGGGGTTAGAAGAGAAATTTTCCAAAAAATTACAAGTATTTTTTTATATGAGCAGTTGGTAGAGTGTGACAAAAATGAAAATACTCCAATTAACTTAACCATGACATGTATTCATCTCTACCCTCCCCTATTAATGTGTTGGTAAATGCATTACAATCATCTGACAACGGATACAGGGTGTACAGAGAACCGAGGAATAAATGTGACCATCGTTACCGTAGTATGTGATGTCGGCTATGGACCTAGTTTCTGACCTCTCACTCGAATAGTAATGGCGGGAGCCGGCAAAACACAATGCCAAGCGACGTACGACGGTCACTTTTAACGTAAATAACTGTTTTCGATACACTATTTTTACACCAGAACGTTCCATGGACCTTCATATATGATAACATTTCATCGATTTTCTTCAATTCTTACCTTGAACTCGATTTTGGCGTATGTTTTGTAGAGGTAGATGGTCAAAATCGTCATCAAAATGTCAACAAAGTCCCTCTGCGTGATGCGCATGCGTCGCACTCCGCTCTACTTCCGGCCGGATAACGTACAGCAGGGAACACTTTCCCGCCTCTATTAGGCAAATAAAAGTGACCATCGTTACCGATCGGCTAGGTAGCCTCTGATAGGGGGGAAAGGATGTAACTACCGACGTAACACCTGGTCAATATTGTTCATTTTAGCCCTACATTTGAGTTTCCAAGACGGAATGAATTATTTTTGCCAAACTATGGACATGGGAGGGGGAAATTTACATGTAACGATGGTCACATTTATATTTGTGAAAAGTACATTAATGCCTGTGGAGGGAAAACTATTTGCAGTGGAGCCAAAATTTTTGGCACACCATACAAGTCAAACATACCCTACAGGAAGGCGGTATAAGGTGAAATATATTCCCAGTGGTTCCATGGTCATTGAGGAGGTAATATAATAGTGACCATCGTTACATCGTTGATCTATTCCATTAAAAGGCATCAGGGATTGACAAAACCCACCTACCTGACCATCAACCAGAATTATTTTCTCAACTAACACCCAGAACGAAAAAATAAAATTTAAATAGTGATCATAGCATTACTTTTGGACTCCCTGCATGCATCCAAAGTTAGAAAAATGACCAAAAAAGTGGTTTAAAAGGGTGTTTTTCAACTTTGAGAGTCCATATCTCAGGAAATAATCATGCCAGGTGCAAAAAGTTATACTTTTCTGAAAGGTATACATGTCCTCTGTCAAATGACATAAAGAAAGCCAAGTTGGGACTAAGCTGATTTATACCAGGCCTGATAGAAACTGGTAAAACCATGAAAATGCCAATTGGGTAGAAATAAAAAATCTGACCCATATATATATATACAATGTATATATATATATATGTATATATATATATATATATGTGTGAAGCCCCACATATGAGCTGCGCTTAATAGACCATTTCAGGCATCTTGTGTGGCTTGTAGCATCTCTAGGAACTCAGGGTGCGGCTTATATGCAGAGTTTTACTTATTATATAGACTAAAGGAAGGAATGGGGACTATTGCAGGCCTCTTGTGTGGCTTATAGCAAAGTCCTGACCTCAGGGTGCGGCTTATACATGGGTGTGGCTTTTTCGCAGGGTTTTATGGTAAGTGTATGCCACATACACCTTGGGAGGGACTTGTGTCCACAGACTTACACTAAGCTAATAGATCATGGATGTTGGAGCCCTAGGGGAGTCTATGCTGGATATACCCGAGCCGCGGAGCGGCGAGGGTATATCCAGCATAGACTCCCCCTGGGGTCCAACATCCATGAACTAATAGGTTTATACCACCATTTCCTCCATTTTGTATCAATTTCTTACCTCAAATCCAAAGAATGTGGCCAGTAGAAGACATTTTGTAAAAGCAAGCGATACGGCCCGGGTCCACTCTGCGCGAAGCCATTGTTTTTGTTCCTTGCCGCTGTGTATACAGTCACTTTTCGTATCGAATCCAACCATGACACGTTTTCAAATTAAAACATACATATCCTTAGACAGTCTAGATGATCCCTCCATACGTATTATGTCCAATATATTCAAAATAAAGGAGAATCCATTGATTTTTCCATCGTAAGCGAGTCGCGGTCCGGCCATTCCCACCCGCCTCCTTGTCCGGCGAAAGTGTGTCAGTGGCCCGGATGTAGATATAGGTCAACTGCTCGTTGTACAAGAAAGACGCCGAAAATTTCGGACCGGTTTGGAAAATCAATGGATTCTCCTTTATTTTGAATATATTGGACATAATATGTATGGAGGGATCATCTAGAATGTCTAAGGATATGTATGTTTTATTTTGAAGACTTGTCATGGTTGGATTCCATACGAAAAGTGAGTGAACACAGCGGCACCTCTCCCGGCAAGGAACAAAAACAATGGCTTCGCGCAGAGCGGCCACGGGCCGCGACTCGCGCACGATGGAAAAATCAATGGATTCTTATTTATATCGAAGAAAATGGAGACAATTAGCACGCATTCCTCTTCTATAGATCAAAAACTTCTTGGGATTTCGATATTATAACATGACAAGCTTGGAATCAAGACGAAATCTGACTGCAAACATACCACTAGGACGTCAGGTTAGAACTTATTTATTTTGGCATTGTGTTTCATCACCGTTCAGTGTGGCGCTATGGCTAAGGCCTTCGCCTACCACCACTGCGGCCGGGGTTCAATCCTGATACGAGTTGGGACGATTTTTCACATTGAAACAATGGCGAGGCTAAATTTCTATGTCCGCCAGCGTCTCCAAAAATATTCTAAGTCCAACGTGACCTCGAAAAAGTATATACCAAAAATTTCAAAAATGCACAAGGGTGGTATATGCAGAATAATGCACGGCTAAACTGCATATAAACCCACCGGAAGTGCCGAAATCGTGGTATAAAAACCAATAATCAATGCTCAGGCCTTTGTCTGTAGTGCAGACTTCGCACACTAGATGGAGCCTTGACTGCTCAAACCCCAAGACCACTTGGCCTCAGTCGGCTGATTCTAAATGGTACTCTTTTATCTCTCAAAGCAGAGCCCACCCTAGCAATGTTTCTCCGCAATTTGAATAAACTTGCACATTTCTGGGTGAATTTTAGTCAACCAATCCATTCATGAGTCTTTTACAATTTCCATTGTAGGGTTATGGGCTGAGTAAAAAAAAAAGGTATTAAATAGTATTTCAAAAGTAAATGATAAACTAAGAGAAGTAAATAAAGAAAAAGAAAATTAAAAAAAAATCTTAAAAAAAGGAAAGGAAAAAAAACAATATCTCCAACCTACCTACACCATATTTCTAGACCATTATAACCCAAGAACACTGTTTAGAGTTAACTACAATGTGTGACCTTCTCAATTTCCTTAGGGGCAAGTACCTCACTACCCCCCCCCCATCACCCGCACAATCCTACACTCAGATACAAACTAAACCTATGCTTGGGGAGAAGCCTGTATAGAATAAGTGTAAGGGTTGTGCTGAGAGAGTGAACCAGCATAGATAGTTGGCAAACTGGTGTACAACTGGAAATAACAAGGGTAGAAGCCAGCAAGGAGTTCTGGAGGCTGTACGAAGGCTGCAATTGTAGAAAAGCAAAACACAACACAGGCAGGTCAGTATACATGCAATCACATTGGGATTTAAACAATTTAGTAAAACTGATTGTTTGTATAAAAATGACCAGATGTATCAATCTTCTTTGATCGTGGTTTATTGGTTTCTGTGTAATACAATACCTGTGTAATCTCTCTCTCTCCTTCTCTCTCTCTCTCTCTCTCTCTCTCTCTCTCTCTCTCTCTCTCTCTCTCTCTCATTCTCTCCCTTTCTCCCTCTTCTTTCTCCCTATCTGTCTCTGTATCTCCCTGTATGTCTTGGCTCTCTCTCTCTTGCTCTTTCCTTCTCCCCCTCTGTCTGTCTATATCTCCCTCTTTGTCTCTCTGTCTCTCCCCCTATCTCTGTCTGTCTCTCCCTCCCTCTCTCTAGCTCTCTCTCTACTAAGAGATCTTCATTTTCTCTCTGTTTCTGCATCTGTACTCTATACCTTTTTGGCACTTGCTTCCACGGGGGGGGGGGGGAGCTTTTTGACGGGCGTGTGTACGACTGGGTCTCAGACAACCCAGACCGCCATAGACGAACACCTAAGGGACATTATTAGCAACATGATTATAAATAAACCCAGTTTTTGCTTATATTTGGATTACAAAAAAAAAAGCATTTCACATAAATTACTAAATTATAAACTAATGGGCATTGGACTTAGCAATGACACGTGTAAATCTTTTCAGAATACAAAGAATAATAAAGGTGGATGCTTTTACTTATTTGGGTGTGATAATAGACACTGGTCTAACGTTTACTACCCATAAGCATTGATTCCACTGAAGCCGATATTTAGTCGGGCCGACAGAGGCCCGATCAGGCTCAAAAAGTGTCGTCGGGTTGTTGTTGGTCCGACAAAATTGTCTGGCTGATCACTGGCCGACAGCCGAGAATACCACTGTCGGGTTACTCAGACCTGGCAGATTTCAGTTCTTCCACCAAGCTCTCACTCTGTCGGATACTGTGTCCGACAGTCGTCCCCGATGTCTGAGCGAGCAGTTCCACTGGTCACGTGATCGCCGATGACCTAGTTGCTCACAATGGAGGCCGAGGAGGTGGTTCTGCTCGTGCAGGCGACAGTAGGTATTTTGGCTCTAGAACAGGAGGAAATAGAGATAATAGAGGGGACAAGAAGGAGGCACAGGTATCATGCCGCCCCATACCTGAAAGACAGGACTGACAAGACGCAGAGGAACACTTTCACCAAGCTCCACCGAGACCTGATATCTGTAAGCATTAACATGGGGGGGGGGTGGGGGGGGTACCTGATGCATTTATGTAGGGCAAGCTGGCTTATATGTAGCTCATGTATAATGTATCTTGTCCGATTTCCCCTCCCCCCTCCTGTGCATGGGTAACTTCACCGAAATTGTTCTTTGCTTCAGATGGGAGAGGATGCTGAGTTCAAACACACGCTGAGAATGGCCCCCCCTTATATATCGTCGAGACACCAACTTTCGCCCGGCTATAAAACCAGATGAGAGGTTGGACATAACCCTACGATACCTTGCTCTAGGTAAATCATGAATCTCATATTTCAAGGCGCTCCAACTTAACAATGAAATTTCCCAATGGTTCTTCTTAAAAGAGAGAATAATTTTTTTTTCAGTCTATTGATATTTGTATTTCTTTTTCACAGGGGACAGCAGCCAAACTCTCCACCATGGTCATCTAGTTGGGTCGTCCACAATTTTTCCTATCATCCGAGACACCTGTGTAGCACTGACCGCCGTCTTGAGAGACGATTATTTAAAGGTACAATTTTTTTTTATTGTTCAATAACTTTTTTATATATAATAATACAATATACATATGAGGCATGATTTTCTTAGGCAGATTTCTCCAGAAAAAACCTTTAATAAAAACATATGACTGAGGTCATTTTCTTCACACACGTAGGAATTACAATTTCAATACATGTTCATCCCCGATGAGTTGTACATGACACTTTTTTTTTTATTTATTGTTCTGTAGTTACCTAGCACCACAGAGGAGTGGTTGGCCATTGCAGAGCAGTATGCTAACGACTGGCAGTTTCCACACTGCATCGGGGCAGTGGATGGCAAACACATCAAGATCAGGAGGCCAAAGAAAAGTGGAGCCACTTTCTTCAATTACAAGAAATTCTACAGTGTTGTTCTCATGGTGGTGGTAGATGCCCGATACAGATTTCTGTACGTGGATGTAGGATCGGAGGGAAAGGCAGGGGACTCCCGTATATGGAAAGAAGGACCTATGTACAGGGACATGGCAGATCCTGACAACCCACTGCAGATTCGTCCTGCTTCAGGTATTAAAGGTATGAGAGACCTTCTGCCCTACTACATTGTCGGAGACGATGCCTTTGGCCTGGCCTCAAATCTCATGAAGCCCTTTGCAGTCAAGGATCAGGGGGCTAAGGAAGTGGCATACAACTACCGGATGTCTAGGGGGAGGAGGTGTGTGGAGAACTCGTTCGGGATATGGGTGACCCGATTTAGGCTGTTCCTCAGACAGCAGGACATGGAGCCCAAGGGGGTGAAGAAATTAGTCATGGCATCCCTAGCTCTTCACAACTTCCTCAGGACAAGGTCACCGTTGGACTACATACCCCATGGGGCTGTGGACTACGAAGACAAGGACCATGAGCTTCACCCTGGAGAGTGGAGGGAGGACGGGAGCTGGAAGGCCTGAACAGAGCTGGAGCTGCAAAGAATATGCCACAGGATGCCAAAAGCATGAGGCAGAATCTGTGCCAGTGGTTTTCATCACGACACGGTCGGGTCCCGTGGCAGGACAAATACCTCAGAAGCCGTGGTTATGGGTACCTCTTCAACTGTTCCTGCCCAAGACATTATCCCCGACGAAGACAGTGAGTGAGGTACCCGACGTCTTGGACGACAGGTGGACATGGTTGTAATAATTAACATGTTTTCCATATCTAGGATTGCTTGTCTCTATATATAATCTACTCAGGAATAGAAAGCAGAGATGTCAGTTCAAATATTTTTTTATTCAAAACTTCAAACAACAAGAACTTATATTTTCTTGGTATCTATATATGATTACGACATGTCAGATAACTTAAGTATAATATACATATATATTGTATCTGATAAGGCACGATTTTACCATTATGATACCTGAGAAGTGATGCATCGGATGAGGCAAGTTTTTTACCTTGAGTAACATACATTAAATCTTTATATGAAAGTAAATATAAAAACACCTGATATGTGTCATGTCAGCATGTAGATATATCCTGGAGTACTTGACAGTATTGAGATCTTTACATGTCCATGTTGATATATGAAATCATGTTACGACAATTGTCTCTGCTGCTATGGTAACACGACAGATGCACGATGTCTTGCAAATAAAATATCTTAACTTTCTTGTTTAAAAAAATAAATTTATTTCTTCTTTAATCCAACCAGAAATTTTTTATCATATGAAGACAGACTAGAAAACACAAATAAATAATTATCGGCCGCGTCTCTGACAGTTTTAGGATCAGAACAAGCATGAAATCTCTCTAGCACTAGGTGACCTTACTTTCCATCCCATTCCCCGTTTACAGCCTGCACGGCTGTCAGATAAACATGGACCTTAAATTTGTCCGTGACCTTTTGAGTCATGCGTGCCATCTCCACCTCTAACATCTTGCACCACTGTGAGTCAGGAGAAACCTCCTTCTCAGGGGGGGGGGGGAGGTCAGGCCTGAGCCTGGTTTCTGTTGCCCACTAAGGTCACAAGATCGTTCAAAGAATCCCCGTATGACTCATAAAACTTTTCTCTAGACTGGAGTATCTCTGAGACTGTCTTCTGTTTCTTTTCTCCAGCTTTAAGGTGTTGTGGCTCTCTCTTCTCCAGGTACTCTGCCTTGGCAGCTTCACTAACCACATTTTTCTTTGGAATGTTGTAGTTAATAGTCTTACGTTTTTCACAACTGGTAGAAGGAACAGCACCTTTCTTAGAAGTTTTACCAGACCCCTTGCCCTTATCAGCAGAAGTCGGAGGAGCTGCATCTGATTTTGCAGACCCACCTGCAGAAGTGTTCTTTTTGTAGGGAGAAAATCTTGTCCTAGTGGCTATGGAATCGTCTACGGTCTCATCTCCAGACTCTCCGTCAGGATTGTAGTCCATGTCCTTGATAGTGTTGTCTTCCTCGTCGTCGTTCGCCTCGATGACCATCTCATCGGCCTCCTCGGATGGTTCCTCCAGGGGTTTGGGCCGTACGACCTCCTGCAGTGAAATAAATGGTTGAGTGTTTAATAAAACAGAAAGAAATTTTCAGCCAGGTGTGTATTTTTAAATATTAGGTAAAATTAGTAGCAGAATCAGTCAATTTAAAATTATAGTTACATACAAATCGGGATGGAATCTGGGTCAACTTTTTAGACAGACAGAAATATTTAATGATTACCTTTTTCTGTGGATAATTGGTGTCACTCTCCAATTTCTTACACCATGGATCTAAGAACCCACACAGCCGTTTTATGAGGGCTTTCATGTAGGGGAGCTTTCCTTCTTCAGCAGATGACCCCGATTTCACTTTTCCAGACACGATTTTCTGGTAGTCCGATCTCAAAGACGTCATATGCATGTTTATGAAGTAAGCTGAAAGAAAAGGTTTTTTTTTAAGATCAGTACCAAAAGATAAAAACACTTTATAAAAAAAACAACATTCATAACAGTCTGTTACTAAAAACATGATACGATAGAATAAATATTTTAACTTCTATATTATACTCAAGTAGCAAAGACAACAGAAGTAAATAATGAAATTATTTGTATCTGGAATGTTCAGTTCATCCGACATCTTAGCTAGAGCTGTCCACTTTGCAGTGGGGTCCTTATACAAGGAGTGACTCTTGTCATAAAGGTGGGTGCACTGCTGCCACAGCTCACACAATCGTTCCAGAACTTCTGGATCCTTGAAGTACTGCCTCCCGCTGCCAGCTCCTCCAGAAGGTTTCTTCTTAAGTTCACCTATAGTTTTTTTAGGGGTGACTACAGCCTGACTGTCGGGGATGTCTGCTTCTTCACCCTCCTCACCATTGTCTCCCTGACCTTGACCTTCATCTTCACTGTTGTCTTGGACCTGCTCGCTCCTACCAGAAAGGGTGTATGGAGGGGATTTAATACAGGCCTTCTTTGCAGGAGGTCCTGATGAACAGGAACTCTCTTGGGTTTTTTCTTTTACGACCTTTTTCTGCTTCTTTGGAGGAGGTGGCGTCGGAGAACGAGGAGAAGGTGGAGGGCTGACTGACCCCTCCCCCTTTTCCATGTCGGACAGCAGGTTACGCTTGGTACCCTTCTTTTCAAGCAGACGGGGCAGAGGACCTGAAGTACGGGCACAGGTCGACTCCTCCAACTTGTCACGAGACACAGGAGTGGAAGAAAAAGGTTCCTGTACACTTAGGTCTAGTGCAGTGTCCTCTGTAATATCAATTTCATTGGAATCATCCTCCACGACAGGCAGGTTTTTGGTAGTAGTACCGGTATTTTTAGACATGGCCGTGCGAGCTTCTCCCAACTCATCTTATGTCAACTCGGGCAATCGGGCCTTACCTCTTGCAGTGAAACGTTTCGCAGGAGCCTTGGTTTCTTCCTGCGTCTCTATGACTACGTCTGAACTGTCTTTTTTACTTCTAGGGGGTTTGAAACCCTTGTTTCCTACCCTTCCCCGATGCCTCGAACCTGCTCTACCCGACATCTTGTTTGTTTACGACCAAAGCGAAGGTCACATGACTTGCACGTGACACGCAGCCCGACAGCGGTACCCCAAGTGAGAGAAAAGCGAACTATTTCTGTCGGCCCGACAGCGAAGTAGCCCGACAGTTACCCGATTTTTTCTAATCAATTAGAAAAAATCGGGTACTGTCGGGGACCGTTGGATATGCATCTCCGATGGTTCCCGATGAAAAAAAAATAGGTCTTCCACCAAAGATGATTTAAGCCCGATTCTTGCCCGACAGAAGCCCGACAGTGCCCATTACGTCCCCGACGGTGCCCGATGCTGCCCGATGCGTCCCCGATGCAACCCGATGACAAAATCGGACAACTATCGGCTTCAGTGGAATCCATGCTATAGGGAAAACACATGTGCAAAGTTTAGACAACGACTATATGATCTGTATAGAGTAAGAAAATATACTGAATGATGAGGAGACAGCCTTAATTTTTTATAAAACCATGGTATTACCGGTGCTGGATTATGTATAGGGATTATAGGGGTGAAACTAAAGAACTACAGCTTTTACAAAATAAGGGCCTACGCTCAGTATATAAGGTTAAACGTAATGTTCATATTATAGGGCAATATTGAGGCGGAATAGTTTGAAGGCTGAGTACACTGACATAGTATGCCCAAGAATTTTCAGAAACAAACTGGCCGTTAATTATCCCAATGCATGCCAATATGATCCACTGTCTCATACATATATTTCCTTGATATCCATCTTCCATCTCATCTCATTCCTTGTAACTGACAGAACACAAAGAACTGTTGTTACGACGTAACAAATACATTGCTTTTTCCGCTATACAAATTGTGAATGATACGGCCTTCTATTAGATTGTCAAGGGGTACTAACGTAAGTAGGGCAACACGCCCATGTTAGTTTTAATACATAACATTTAAGGCTATTATTTGTTTGTGTATTATTAGACCCAATAAAAACTCTTAAAAACCCTTACCCTTGTACGGGAGATTTTACCTTCGAAAGTCCACCCTTGTTAGGGCGTTATCAGCCATAAACTCCATGTTTTGGAAGGAAAATCTGATCAATAGAATAACATTTTGAAAATTGACTTAGACATTTTAATTTGTTGGGAAGGTTTTCAAGCTAACTTTGCCCAAAATGCAGACCGTACAAAGCCTGTTATTTATGCTCAGTCTCAATAAGACCTACACCCTGTGCTTTTAAACTGAGTACAGAAAATATGCGTGTTCTAGGCCAGTCAAGGAGCTAATTATGATGGATAACTTAACATGGTTTGGATGTATGAGTGATATTGAGATGAACATGATTGTATTTAATATTGCTATCAATTTCTTTTCGTTTTGGCATCTCATGAAAGCAGACATGTTGTGCTAAATAAAAAACTTTTCAACAACATGATAACCAACATACTAACTTGACTAAGGCGTTTCATTCAGAGGCGCACTGCTACATTTTAAAGTTTATTTTTACTAGGTTTCCCATCCTTTACATTATTCTACATTTCAGAAATATTCCAACATATTTCTTACCATTTATATAGTCACATATATATTGAACATGAGTATAAATATTCTGAGTGGCTATAGGACCCTATGGTCAGAGGCTCTTATTAAGAGCAAATCAAAATTGTTGATATATAAACTTTTATATTTCAACCATGACCCCCCCCCCTTATTTTTTTTCAAAATGTTTCTATTAATGTCCTATATTATATTCATAGAGAGTTGCTGAAGAATCAATAGAAGGCCATTCACTCTGGCATAAAAATATGAAAAAAAAATTGTCATTCATTTCCATAGTTGAGGCATTTTCACAGCTTCTTGACCATTTCAGAGCCCGCCCCTCTGTGGCTTATAGCATTCTTCTAAAGCCAGTGTGCGGCTTTAGAAGACATAAAGACTCTGCTTATATATGGGTAGGGTGTTACATCGAAAATTGACCAGAAATCTCACATAATATTCAAATAATGGAGCCGATAGAAAAGACATGTACTATTGCAATGTAAAAAAACAGAATGTTGATATCTTCAATAGGGAATGCTTGAGAGTTGTTCAAAGTTGAAAAAGTGACTGATATTTTGTCCCCACTGCTCCATATCTATAAACTATGTGGTGAGTGGCACCTGTCTGGGTACAGAGTGGGCCCAGTAGACCATGCAGCACACGGTGATCACACTATCTGTAGCCACAGGGCAAGATAAAAGAAACCCCTTCATTTAGAGCTTTTAGGGATTATTGAATGTTAGAAAAGTGTTTGTGTAAATACTATGCTATATAGTACTTCTGTTAGCATCATTTCCCTTATATTCCTGCTAATTTATATTTTGATATTAATGCTGGTTTGCCAGGGTATAGAGAAGAAAGGCTATTAAATTATTATAGGCCTATTTCTGCCTCCAGTATGCAAGAGTTGTACAGAGCTATATTGATGGATATAGGTGCATTCTTCTACTAATTGTGTGTAGTTCAAGTGAACAAGTGAACACTTTCTGAATTATTATTTTTCATTGGTCTTTTTATTGATTTTTTACCTATAAATGATGCAGAATTGTGACTATTCATCATAAAAAAGAAGTGTTCAACTAAGGCAACACAGAGGAAAGAACACTGATCGCTTTGACACATACTGCACAGGTCACAATTTGTCTCCCAGATGACATGTATGAAGGCATGTCAAATGAGGTTGACCCTCTCATATTTGGTTTGTCAACTCCATTTGACATGCGTAATAAAGACACGTCACATATTTCTGATCCATTCACCTGAGTGCTAGGTAATACTGTGAGACAATTATGTAAGGGTCAAGAGCAGTCAATAACTATGTACCAATGGTTCAATCAAGGGAGGCCTATAATAGAAGGCAGGGGATATCATAGTCCCACAGGCCTGCAACACTAAGGCACTTTTTCCTATCTACAGAACTCCTACTTGACTGAGGACCTCTATGCAGTCCATAAGACAAGGGCATGGAGGTGCATGGCAATGCCATATGTCTCCCTGTACTGTAGATACTGAGATTATAGATTGTGGGTTAGAATACAGTCCTTTGGTATTTTCACTGACCCACACATAAGGTGTCTAACCACTCCAGTTGGAGTATTCAGGATGGTGGGTGTCTATTTTGATATTCAATAACAAATGCAGATTTAACAACGAAATAGAATTCACTACCATTTATTGATAGTATTTACAGACCTTAGTGATCTATTCTTCATGAAAACAAAATGACACAGATACATCAAATGTCTCAAGTGTTGGTAGTACTTCTTGGTAGTGATTAGTCCTGGTACCAAAATGGTTGTTTGCTCCATCTAGTGGAATATCCTAGAACAATTATGTATGTCAAACCATCACATGTCAAGTGCCTTCGACATGGCCGTGACCCTGGTCAACTCACAGATGACATGGCATTTTAAGGCATGTCAAATCATATGAGGATTACTGTGTGCTACAGTTGTCATGGTGACATATGTGCACATGTCCCAATGACCTGTGCTCTCTGTGTCAAATCAAGTTGACATGGGTATACATGTCACTTTGTCAGGAAGAATTTTCTCAGTGAAGATGCACAAATCTATGTAGAATAATCCTACATCAATCATTTCACTGTTTCCAAAAGCTTCACCCATACAAGGCATTATTTGAGGACATGTATTTTTCCCCTACTGTAAATATAGGCGCCATATGCTACCTACTCACACTATGCCAAGAGAGACAGTTCTCTGTGCATTTCCACAGCCATAAGACCCAGAAAAATAATAATGAATGAAGAAATGATAAGCTCATGATAAGCTAAGCAGAACTGCCTGTAGACACGGATTTCCTTGGCCAGTGTAACACCCTAATATGGGGCTTTATGATACATATCATAGAGACTAACCATTGAGCAGTACAGCAATGCTTCAGGACTGAACACTGGGCCCCTTATCCATTGATTGCATAACCGTGCTTAGTATTGAGTGAGTGAGTAATAGATGTTTAACGCCATTTCGACAGCTAAGGTCATATTCATGGCGAGAATGTGTTGGTGCCCGCGCATATGTGCACCACACACATCCTGAGGGGATAGAAAAGAGGAGAAATAGACCCTTTTAAGTGGGCTAGGGAGGCCCGCTTAGTATTGATCCACTGCAGTCAGTACGCAGTAAGATTTCCTATGAGGGCAACACAAACTGGTTATAAAAGCATGGCGAGTCTTTCATTGAGGCATTCTTTTACATTTAGGTTAAAAATAAAATCTGTCAAACATTTTTTGTGTCTAAACAAAATTTGGGCAATTTTTTTTTCATGCTGTCACTGTCAACCAAAAATGATCATGTTGTCACTGCCAACTAAGAAAGAAAATTCATTCTTTTCATTTAAATCTGTAAACTTTTTCTTTATTATAGATACTTTAGATCGCCGTCATTTTCAGGTTTAAAAGTGTTCTCTAGGTTTCATTAAAACATGAATAAAAACGGAACAAGTTTCACACTCAAGAGATATTACTTTGACATTATACATTTTTTATTTTATTTCGGAGAGATCAAACAGTTTTACAGTGTAGATACTCGTCAAAGTGAGCTTTCAGAAATTCCAGGATTTGTTAAATAAAAAAAATACCTACAGCTTTTCTTTTACCCAATCCTATTTTAAAGCTCTAATAATTTGCGCCAAGTAGGTGGTTGTGGAGACTGTCTAGTAGAAAAAAAATGTATTTAGTCAAAGGGACTTTGATTTACATGGTATAGACAATTGCAGATCATATGTAGTCGTTAAACAAGCAGTGGTGTCAAAATTTACTTGTGTGGTCAGAAATAACCTTCTATTTGTTATAACAAAAATAAGGTTGGTAGACTTGAAATTAAATAGTTCCTCCTATAGAATATTGTACAATATTGCTATTCCACCTTATTGAGTAAATTTAATGTCTCAGATCAACATCACCAAGAACAAGATAAAAGCAAAGAGGGCAAAAAAAGAACAATTCCATGTCCTTAGGTACCATGTGGTTGTTCCATTGATACTTTATTAAGGGTGAGATTGCTCGCCAGCACTTCACTGGTGCATCATGACGACCAATTGGCATGATGCATTCCTGCATCAGCGGCCCTCAAAGGGTTAACCATCTGTACAATCTAGGCTGGTATTCATGAGGAGAAAGTACATGAATTCTCACGGCGCTATGGTTAATAACATGTGGGAATTATTCCGTGACCTTCTATATAATCTACCATAATACCCCGTATATAAGGCACGGCTTTTAAACGGGAGGATGGGCCTCTACTGCGCCTTAAAGAAGCAGCAAAAATAAGGGGAGGATTTTCTATAAGATCTCACCAATATCCCCCCATCCCCTAGTACAGGGGGATGGAAGAAGCGCTGAGATGGCCATAGGTTTTTGAATTTCGAAAATCAAATGGTTAAAACAGAAGTTATGTCATTTTCTATTTTCACTTTCATATTCCCGAAGTCGGGGTGTGTCTTATACGTGGGTGCACCTCATACGTGGGTTATAACGGTAGGTGGACATTTATCAGCATAAATACCATCATTATAATTCCCACGGGCCTATGGTTAATACCCTCATTATTACATATGTCCAAAATCTCCCTTCTCTACCAAACCTTAAACCCTGTGAATAAGCTATACCATAGAGACCATGGTACCCATAATCCACTAGGCCGTATTCCCCCAGGTTCTATTTAGGGCCTGCATGTATGGCCCATTCAGGCGGATGCGTCCGGGTGGACTCTGGGTTTTATAGTCATAGGGGGCGGAGCAGTCAGAAAAGTATGGGGGTTTGGGCCGGCCAACTGAGTGGGGAAGGGGCGGGGAGAAAGGTCCCAATATATTGGCTCATGCCTCCCCCCTGTTCATAAAAAAGAGAGAAAGTATTGAGAATAGGGTGTTTTTTTGGGATCATATGGTTGTGCAGATGAAACATGGGGGACCTGGGGCCCAGGAAAATTTTAAAGATTAGGTGGACCAAAGTCCATTCTGGTGCATTTTGAGAAGAGCTGATGCATTTGGACATTCTGTAGGTTCTGTTAAAACAATGTGCCCCTTTAAAAAGTGTGGGGAGTTGAAGTTTATTCCAACCCCCCCCCCCCACTTGAAAAAGTCTGGGGGTTGCAACACCCACATCCCCCACGTCTCCGCCGCCACTGTTATAGAAGTGTCATACTAGTGATTGGCATGATCAAGTTGTCATATGAGGAATATCACAAGACTAGTGGTATATAGTGTAATTATCTCAAGGCTCTTATAAATAGTGTTATTTCCAGTTGTCACTGGTTTATTCAGCTTTAGGCAACATGTAAGAAATATCAATCATACAGTAGTTAGTATGTAGGTAGTTTGCACATACAGTAAACATACAGTAATTTATAAAGTATAATGTTCAGTTCCACTCCACCTGTGAGGTATTAATAATACAGTGTCCAGCATACTTCTAGGTGGGTTCTCGCACCTAGCTCCTGACCTGCTGCTTAGAGGAATAATGTAATAATGGATAACTTTACCCTCTGGTGGAAGTCCTGAAGAAGATAGCCTCTGGCCACTAATGGTAGGAAACCAATGCCTGTCTAGCATAGTTTCCCCATAGTGCAGTGGTATAGCAGGTAGCAGGAGATGACTGGAGATGTTACCTCTAGAGCGGTTCTTGGTGATGTGTCTTCCTGGAGGTGCAGACAGGCTATTTGTAGCAAATCTTGGAAAAGCACCTCCAGACTGACTGGAGCCAGCAGCATCTGCCTAACTCTACAATTGTTTGAGGGGACTCTTTCAAGTGTCACAGGGGGACAAAGGACCCCCATGGACGCCGCTATGGCCCCCATTGTCTTGGTCGGTTCTGCATCTTCAAACCCTCATAACTCGGTCGTTTATGCTTGTATAACCGCCATTTTGGGCATGCGCGAAGCTGAATGTGCCAAGATTATAATGCCCGCTGGATAGGCGCGTAACTCCCGCCGGTTTGTCTGTAGCTCACTCGGAGGTCGATTCAGTCTCCATGGCGTAACTTCCTTAATACTGGGAGTTCCGCCTTGATCTTGGGTTCATTCTGACCGTCTAATTATGGGCTTTCCATAGATATTTTGATATTTGACCTAGGTCGCTCAGAAGCGACGCTAGAGCGACCGGAAGGTTATGGCGTCGTGCTTATGTAACCCATTGTTCAGTCCTTAGAGTGCTCAGACACTCATGACGGCGTCAGCGGTGCTCAGGCACCCGTGACGGCCGGTTGCATTCACTTACAAGTTATTAATTTGTGCATTGAACCATGAGGTCGCACACTGAGACCCTCATTTTTATTATATTGTGCAGTGAACCATTAGGTCGGAGCCTTTGATGTCAGAGAGTGTATGTAACTGACCTGGCTGGTGTGCAGTGGGGCATGAACGCTCTTATGTAAAGTTTGAGCGCTCTTATAGCTCTTAGAACCAACCTATGTATTAATTTCATAGATATCCTTTGATTAATACAAAATATGTTACAATTTATGGAATAATAAAATGGTATATGATAGAATACTCCCTCTCCCCCGAAAGAATGCGAAACTCCGTCATTTCGCCGAGGGAATGTACAATTTATACAATTTTTACCTTATTTTATAGTTATATACTGTTTTGTAAGAGGATTTGAAGTGATGGGGAGTGCTTCAAATGCAATTTTTGTGGTAGAGCTTTGTCAGTATAAACAATTTTCTCCTGGGTATAAGTACATTTCCGAGTTTCTATATCTTACCATACCATAGCTTATTTGCTTATGTAACATCAATTTTGGGTACAATTTTCCATTTTTATGTACAACATACAATTTGGCAAATAGTGTGCAATTTTGGCATTTAATGTTCAATTTAGCGTGCAAATTGAACATAAATGACAATTTTAGTGTGCAAATTTACAATTTCGCGTGTAATTGCGTTCAATTGACAATTTCAGTATGCAAATATATAATTTTTGCGTACATTTGGCAATTTAAGTGTGCAAATATATAATTTTCGCGTATATTTGGCAATTTTAGTGTGCAAATATATAATTTCGCGTACATTTGGCAATTTTAGTGTGCAAATATACAATTTCGCGTATATTTGGCAATTTTAGTGTGCAAATATATAATTTCGCGTGCATTTGGCAATTTTTGGTGTACAAATATATAAATTTTGCGTACATTTGACAGTTTTAGTATGCCAATATATAATTTTGCGTTCAATCGATAGTTTCTGTATGTACATATATAATTTTGCGTACAGCTTGGATACACATAGAAATGTTGATTTCTAAAAATCTGACTTCAGTGTATGAATTGGGTACAGACATACAGTTTAATGTGCAACATACAATTCAAATGTAAATTGGATACAACTTACAATCTAGTGTGCAAACATACAATTTTAGTGTGCAAATTGGGTACAAGCGTACAATCTGGTGTGAAACGTACAATTTTAGTGTGCAAATTGGGTACAAGCGTACAATCTAGTTTACACTATACAATTTTTGGGATTTGAGACAAATTTTTCCGAGGACCGGAAAAACAAAGTACTTCATGTACAATAGGCTTGTTTGTCTCTGAGTTACTCTTTGATTTTGCTATATGGGTGTATTAGTTGGCAATTTCGGCAGTGGGCCGCTGCTTAATTGACTTTTCCCCTAGCCTTTTGAGTATGTGTCCCTGAAAGAGATTTATTTGGTGAGTATCTTAAGTAAACATGTTTTATGTCAACAATTTTCTCAACAAATTTTTTTTTTTTTTTTTTTTTTCATTCATTTTTCCAACAATTTTCTTGGATACCTAAAGTGTGTTACTTTAAGTAAACCTTGGCATAGTATACAAGTGCTAGTGGGTACAAAAACTGTCTTAGTTATCTACCTGCATTCATGTATATTAATGTTAGATTTGTACAATTTTACAATTTGTAATTTGCAATTTCGCAATTTTGCGCGTATATGCGCGCATTAATCATCGATTTTGTGAGAATACCATAGATTTTCATATTATACATCAACAAGTGGCTGTGTATATAATTTTTTTTCTAATACTTTGATAATTTCATTGACAGTGGAGGTGTGTCAGGAGTGAGATGTGAGTCTCCTCCCTGGTGTGCTCATGCAGTGGTGGCACTTGAGGTGTTAGGTGCCAGATTTTGGCATGTGTCTGTGGCAGTGCCTAGCTTGGTGTCAGTGGACAGTTCAGGGTGGGGGGGGGGTGTGTGTGTGTCCATTTAAGGAGTGTGTGGCTGGTATTGGAGCATCAGTTCCTCTCTGGAAGTCACTGCTGTAGTACCATGGCCCACCTACAAGCTCTCTTTGCTCTGCCTGTCCCCCAGGTGATGGAGGTGGGGAGTCCAGCTAGGGCCCTGGTTGAGTCTAACCAGACCATCCATTATGGGTACATAGTGAGTAATTTCAAGGAGATCATTGAGCATGGTGATGTGATGGTCTGTAATTACTCCTGCCATTATTTCCTGGGCTCAGCCTTGCGTCGGGGGGCCACTGTGGCCCTTCTGACTAGGGCCTTGGGCAATATGGGTTTCTGGCCCATGGATTATAACCTAGGGCCGCGGGAGCGAGTGCTATGGGATTATTTGTTGGCGGCATCCCTCCTCGATCTTGCGGCATCCGGGAATCCATCCACGGCTGCCGAGTATGGACTGGGGATGCTGGAGGCCCGGCTCGCTGAGTGGGAGCAGGATCACGGCCATATGTATGGCTCGGACTCGGCCCCGGACTCTCCCATTGATGTTGAACCCGAGGATCTGTGGTAGGATCCCGACTGACTGAAACCTAGGGTGTAAAAACCCGCCATCCCAAAGGCCCTTTTCAGGGCCGGCAAATTGTCCGAAAAGTTCTGAATACTGTCTCTGATGTGTTGTCTCCTGGTGGTGGACTGGGGGCAGCCTAGGCTGTGGGCAGTCTAGGCTGTTTCCACAGTCACCGGGGAGGGCTGGTGGTTTAGAAAATTAGCAATAGTCTGCATGTTTGACCTTGCGGTCTCCTCCTGTTGTTCGTCAATAATTATATCTGTTGTATTTTCCAGTGCTGTCATGGTCACCGGGCTGGTGCCACAATCATTCTGGAGAAGCATGGAGTAGTACAGTCCTTTGTTTTTAAGGGCTGGTATAGTACTGAACCTAGTGCGCCAAGGTAGGTGTATCACCTGAGGGAGGTGATAAGCAAATTCTCCTCTCTGTGTTGTTATAACTGCTGGTCCATTCCAGGTAAATATAGCCTTAGGTAGTGGGAAGGTTTTAACCACTATATCCTTATAGGTAGGGGCAGCTGCTGATTTAATCTCATCAAATTCATGTGGTATTGGCCTCAAGGGTAGCGCGAAGTTTGAGTCTCCACAATATATTTTAAAATATATTGTGGGGTTTGTGCGCTTGGCCACATTTTTCTTGCCACAGTGTGTCTGTGCAAATTTCTTAAGGTATTTCATTATTCTGTAGGCTGAGTAGATGGTCAGGGTGAATAATATAGCAATTATCAGGGTGTGGGTTTCCTGAATTGTGAGGAAAGGGGTGTGGGTTTCCTCTGTAGGGGTTAGTTTGGTAGGATTCTTCTCTGGGAGCAATTTGTGTAGGGGCAGCTCGGTGACTAGTCTGAATGCTTTGGCTGTAGGCAGGTAGGCTACAGTTCCTCCTAGTCGGTATAGTTTGAGTAGTATGTATACTATAAAAATGTGAGCTGATATCCCTAGGATGAGTGCTAAGCTTTGGAAGATTGGATGCTCTGTAACTCGACGTAGGTATGATTCCTCGTAGCGCGTTTCCATTTCCTTATTAAGGTTGGAGGCATCTTTTAATACTGTTTTAGCAAAGGGCTCTAAATTTAGTTGAGTAATATCATCCATGATTGGATTTTCCTGTAGTTTTTCTAAGGTTCTAGAAAGGTTTACTACTGGGAAATTTGGAAGATTCTCTCTTTCATCTGGTTTGGTTTCAGAAATTTTGTTAAGTGCTGCCATGAATGGTAAATTAATTGTCTTGAGAATGTAATGAAATGATAAGGTTGAGTTACAGGGCAACCTTGTGTTTGGAAGAGAAAATTCTCCTACACTGATCGTGCACCCACAGGGTACACCAATGATTGAGTAGGACTGGGCCTTCCGAGTTTCAGACGTTTTACCATGGCAGTTGATAAAGTAATGGGGTTCATTAGTAGTGACCAGATACTCATCTTCAGAAATGGAAATAGCATGGGTGGTAGGTGCTTGCAGTGGTGAAACTGTAAACTTGCAATGTTCCTTAATCTGTTGAGCCTGGTTAGTAAAAATGGCTACAGGGCATGTAGGCCTGTGTTTATAGATTCTACCATTTACATCTCTGCATACTTTTACTGTAGTACCTTCACATGCCTGCATATCTGCTGAGTCCAATTCGATGAATAATGATTCGTCGTAAGATACTGCTAGAAACTCAGTCGTGGTTTGTAGTTTGGTGACTCCTCTGGTGGGGGTCTCCTGTGTGTCTATAGGCATGGGTGATGTGATCATTTGGTACAGTTTGAAGGTCGAGGTGGTAGATTGAATTATAATGTCCAGATGAATATATATATGGTGAGCTGAGTAAGTGTATGAGGTCAGCTTCTGTGAATAATAGAAATCTAAGTCATTAATTGCGACTTGTGCTCCAGGGTGTGTAATCCTAAGTTTGTTATTAATGTCAACTAGGTATCTAGCGAGGTCTGAGGGTGGTACTATATCAGGGGTTAGGATCCCTGATGATAGCATCCTCAGGGCTGCATTTGTCCTTTGCAGTGATTGAACTGTATTCATTCTTGCTGCTATGATAATTAGTGCATCATTTAATACTTGCATTTTTTCCCTTTGAGTTTTCTCGTGCCTTGAATATGAGTCAAGTGACCTGGACATGTTAGAGGCCCACAGGTTGACGGTGTCACCTATGGTGTTGATTGTGCTGTCCAGTACCTTCTTATCTTGGATGTATGCTTTAACAAACTTATCTTGTCTGTCTGTGATCTTTTCAATGAGATTAGCTGCTTCCTGATCCTGTTTAGCAAATTTTCTTAGTATTTCATCTATGTTCTTGAGCTGTCCCATTACTTGGTTTACATCTTCTACTGTGGCTAGACCTAGCACACCGCGAAACAGGGGTGCTAGAAAACCCAGTATGGCCTCTCTTTTGGCCTTTTCCAATGTGTTTATGGGGTTGGATAAGAACAATTTGATGGAGGCTAGTGTTTCGTTTATCTCCTTGTCTGCAATTTCCAGCAAGGTGTCTAGCTCCTTAGCTTGTTGGATAATTTGGCCAGAGGTATGATCTTGTAGAGTAGGAGTGGTCAACTGGAGTATTCTATCCCTTATGGATCCTTGGGTAACGGGTGCCCGAGGTATCTTGTAGGGAATAGCTAACAACAGTGTTGTGGTTGTATGTCCATTGACCAATGGTTGAGGGCTAGGTTTGAATACTACTCCTATGTTTTGTCTCACCACAGGTGTATAACCTGCAGTAAGTGGTTTTGTAGTATAAAATAACAGCATAGTTAGCAGTATGGGTGAAACTCTCAGTGTCCCCATGGTGCTTGTGTAAAGCAAGTTTGCTGTTTAAAGTCTTGTCAAATTTGTAGTGATTTGGTGCTGGTAAAATCTAAGTGTATGGTGTAACACTTTAAATGAAGTGGTTCAAACTGTACCTTTGCAAGATTGAGCTGTCTTGGCAATATGTCCGGTGAGTCTATAGAGATTGACCAGTAAATGGTAAGGTCAGGTTGAAGGTGAAGTAGGTGTGTTCTTTATCCTAGTGCAGTCTCTCCTAATGGAGAAGTGGGCTGGCTAATTCCCAAGTGGGGTCCTGTAGACTTGTGTTCCAGACTGCAGCTGGATGAAGACTGATGGTGAGCTATGGTCCACAGTGCTTCTTATGTAGCCTACCCTACCCACATCCATTGTGGGCCTGGTATTGTTTCTCTGGAGTCAAGGCCTTGATCTCCAGTGTCTGCAACTGTGGGGGTCTATTGTGTACTCTTGTGTACTGGTAATTAGCTCCTCCTGTCATCCAGGACAGCCATTCATGACCGTCTAGACAGTTGTCTGAGTGTAGCTTATAAGGTCAATTGATCTCTATAGACTGCTGTGTTGGCATAGCGCGCTCTTTCATGTGGGGATTAGGCTTTAGACACTCCATTGTGTTACCCTTACTCTTCTTAGACTTCATGTCTGCTTTACTTGGGGGGTCCCAGTCTTTGACCCTTTCAGAGGCAATAACCTACTGATATATTTACAAATTCGATTGGCTTTATATACATAGTAATTCATTATCAGTCACACATGTCTTATGTGTGGATGAAGAGAATTTGTAATACATTTTGAAAATCTTATGACTTTGGTATCTCAATCTTGTTTCTAATTTCTTGAAACTGTACCACACCTAGATGTCTTTCTTAGTATGTGGTGTGCAGGCCTAGGCTTGATAGGGCCTATGCCTGTGGTTTCTCTTGTAAGGGTGATATCATTTTTGTTCCTTACAATTTTGCTGTAGTATTTGGCCTCATGTGGAATAAGCCTGTGTGCAAATTCATTATTTCTGACAGCCATAACCTTTTTCAGTCTGTCTATGTGCACTGGTCTGGCCACCAATAGATTGGTGTCCAAGTTTTTGAGTTTGGCACTTGTCAAACTAGGTCTATCTACTACAACATATGGTCCCATAAAAAGGGGTTGAAGTTTCTTACACTCTGTGTTGGTCAGGATTCTTGGTATGTTAAGGTACACCATGTCGGTGACCTTGATTTCCTGTGGTGTAAGTTTCTTATCATATCTATCTTTCCTTTCCTTTTGTAGCTTGGCGACCCTTTCTATAGCTTTCCTCCTAGAGGTATCTTGATTTGTTATCATGTTAGCTACATGGTCTGCTACTGTGGATATGTCTTCCTGTATTCCCAGCCCTAAGTCCATTGGGGTGGCTGGGTTCCTTCCATGGAGTAGGAAGAAAGGGGTGAATCCTGTGGTTTGGGATTCGGTGTTGTTTAATGCAAAGGTTATGGGTTCAATAAATGAATCCCAATTGTTTTGGTGCTTTGAGCAGAATGCTCTGAGTGCTGTGCCTATGCTAGCATTGAATCTCTCTACACGCCCATTTGATTGTGGCCTGTATGGTGAGGAGAATTTATGTTTGATCTTGAGGTGTTTAGTTAACTTTGTGAACTTTGCACCTGTATAACATGTCCCATTGTCTGTTTGAAGAGTGGCTGGTGTTCCATGATGACAAATTATATTCTTGTAGAACTCTGCTGCTGTTGTCTCAGCTTTTAAGTCAGTAGTAGCCCAAGCTGTTGCATATCTGGTAGCATAATCTATGCAGACTTGTATATGTTTGTTTCCCCTGGCAGTTGTGGGAAGTGGTCCCACCGCGTCTAGGTTTAGGAACTTCATTGGTGAAGTCATGTACTCTCTCGCTGTCATTGGTGTTTTGTGTGAGTGTACTTGCCTTTTTGCTGTGAGGCATGTGTGGCAGGTGGAAACATATTTTGTTGTGTCTGCTAGCATAGACTTCCAATATACCCTAGGTCGGAGTGCTGACAGCATCCTACTTGAACCAAGATGGCCGCCAGTAGGTGAGTCATGGAAATACTGTAGTGTACTTGTTACCCATTGCTGTGGTATAACAATTTGAAGTGGTACAGTATTGGTTTTTCTCCAATTTATGGGGCATATATGGACTAATGTACCGTTTACCAAGGTGTATGTCTGGCCTTGGTTGATGATTCTGTTTCCTTGTGCTTTTGGTGCAGGCAAGGTCCCATCCTCAAGATATTGTATGAGGGGCAATAGGTCCTTGTCTTTCCTTTGTTCCAAGCCAAGGTTTGTACCTGAGATGGATGTGTCGGGAATCTGATCCAGTAGTTGATTTATATCTAGCACATGTTGTTTTATTCTGTCTCTTTCTTTTTCTTTTTCATCGACTATTGGCCTATCTTGTGCCTTTTGTTGGGGTGTGTCATTCTTGTTTTGGTGTGTAGGCTCCTTTGGAGGGCCTATTCTCGCCTTAATGGGAGTGGCAACCTTTTTCTTTAAAGGCACAATTTGCTTTTTGTCATTCTTCTTTGTCTCAGAGTTCTTTGACTTAGTAGATGCAGTGTCTTTTGTGACATTTTTCCTGGCAGGTGGGGTTTTGGTAGGTTTGTTTCCTGTCACCTTTTTCTCATTCAGAATAGTTTGTGATTGTGTGGGGGGTTTTGGTGTGCCCTCCTGAATCATTTCTCTAGTCTTTGAGCGTGTGGTCATAGGACACAAATGGTTTGATGTTTCCTCTCCCTGCATTGGTTCAAAGAATCTGACTGATTTAGAAGTTGCTTGAGTAAAAGCATATATTGTGTCTTCTGGATCTTCATCATCTGAGTCAGGTGGGGTGAAGGGTGGCTCCTTAGGAGTTGCCTTCACTATCTGATTGAGTGATGAGAATTCAATAGGCTCGAAGTCATTATCTGGAAAGAGTTGTGAGTATTCTCTCTCACAGTGGCAAAACACATAGTGTGTAGATTGCTTCAAGATACCCCTAATGGGTGTCTCTGGCTTTTCAATGGTGTTGGGTGGATCATCCCTTTTGAATGGTACTTTCTTTGTTACTTTTGCAAACTTGGTTCTACTGGCTGCTCTAACTCTCCTTGGTGGGGGTGGAGGGTTAGTCATGGGTCCAGAGTCTGGGTATTCTCTTCTAGACATAGCATCTGGTGGTGTGTTATCATCACCTTTCACGTGTTGGATGGTAAATGAAAATTGTTGTATGTCTAGAGCCCATCTGGCCCATCTATGTGTGAGTCCTGTATTGGTTAGTAGTGGGATTAGGGCTGCATGGTCTGTGTATAATTGGAAGTGTCTAGTCTCTAGATAGTGTCTGAAATGTAATACTCCATACACTACTCCCAGTAGTTCTCTCTCTGTGGTATTGTAATTTCTCTCATGTTTGGAGAGGGTTCTACCTGCAAAGGCTACTGGTCTGAGCACTCCTTCATTATCTCTCTGTGAGAGTACAGCTCCTAAACTCACATTGGAAGCATCAGTTGCCAAACTGAACTCTTTCTCATAGTTTGGATATCTGAGAAGAGCATTGGTACAGAGGGCATGCTTTAATGTTTTGAAAGCATTATCTGCCTCTTCTGTCCAGACAAATGCTTTGAGATGTGTCTGTAGATCATATAATGGTCTAGCAATTTGGGCATAACCTTTGATAAACTTTTTGAAGTATTGGCATAGGCCTGTGAAGGATCTGACATTTTTGACTGATTTTGGTGTTGGGAAGGTTTTGATTGACTCCACCTTTGTGGGAGATGGTTGCAGTCCCATGGGTGTGACTCTCATTCCCAAGAAGTCTATTCTGTCTATGAAGTATTCACATTTTGATTTCTTCAGTTTGAGTTTACCAACTCTTAGGCTGTTGAACACGTCTTCCAGGTCATGGAAGTGTTGTTCGATTGATGGTGATAATACCAATATGTCATCTAGGTATGGTAGGGCACATTTGTACTTGAGTTTGTTCAGAATTAATGTGACTAGATGGCAGAATCCCGCCGGTGCCGTCGCTAAACCCATCGGCATCCTTTCATAGACATATTTTTTGTCATTTGCTATGAATGCGGTTTTATGCTGATCCTCCTGTCTTATAGGAATTTGAAAAAATCCCTGTTGGGCATCTAGCTTACTGAATACTCTTGGTCTGAGTGACCCTATCATGTCTAGAGTGTCATCGGCCCGGGGTGTAGATAAGGCTTGATTTATCGTGTTCTGGTTCAAATAACGAAAATCTGTGACGAGCCGATGGCCTCCCGATGATTTTTGTACTAAAAAGGATCTGGAAGCCCAGGGGCCTTCAGCACATTCTCTCAGAATGCCCTGTTGTACTAGCCTTTCACACTCTTCCCCTATTGCGGCCTGTTTTTCTGGTGTTTGTCTATATGGTAGGAAATGACATGGTACTGCCTCAGGTTTTACATGTATTGAGTGTGTATACAGGTGTGTGGCACCAATGTCTCCATCTTTTCCTACAAATACATCATCATACTTGGTCAGCAGTGATTTTAATCTATCATGCTGATCTTTGGATGTGAGCACAGATTTTGGTGGAACATTCTCTTCCAATTCTGGCTCGAGGTCATGTGCCTCACTATGTATAGCAGCTATTTCAGAGAGTCTGATTGAGTTGGGTTCAGGGTCAGCATATGTGGACTCACAGTCTGAGTCTGTGTCACTGAATTGAGTTGCATCCTCAGGCCGTATGGCTGAGATGGATTGATCAGTGTGTGGGGTTGTGTCTGACACCTGTTGAGGTTTCTCTAAATCAGATTCCTTGACTTCCTGAAATAGAGCTATGATGGCACCCTTTTTGATTTTATGTGGGCGCCTGCTGGTGTTGAGTAACACTAGGGGATGTTTGTTATTTTCCCTGGGGGTTACTGCTGCCCTTTGAACTAGATATGGGGCATTGTTATTTCTTTGGAGGTTATCTACTACTCCAGTTTTGCCTTGCAGTGATTGAGTAGATGTTACTTTACCCAATACTGCAAGTTCAGAGAATGGAGGGATGGTAAAATCCCTCACTGCCCTAATGGGTTTGAGAATTTGTTCAGGATCAACATTAAATTCAATTTGAGATTTTGTAGTGCTTAAGAAATCTGTGCCGAGAACAACGGGCTGTGTGAGGTTGGGTATTACAGCAAATTGGTATTGGAATCTGACACCTTGGATTCTAAAGTTCAGCATAGCTGAATGTCTAACATGACACACCGATCCATCTGCCAAGTGGATGTTGATTTTAGATTTCCTCAGTTGGATATGGAATCTCTTTTGGAGATCCATGAGGAATGATTGTCTGACACAGGTGATAGTAGCACCTGTATCAACCAAACATTGTACATCTGAAACATCATATAGATTTGCATTGATACAGCCATTTTGAAGAAGTACAATAGAAAGCTTGGTACTCTCACCTGTATCCTTTGATGCTGAATCTGGTGGGGTGATGTGTATCACTGATGGACGCCTCTGTCTGTTAGATGGTAGATTGGCACTAGCAATTGTCTCTGGTTGGATCTTTGTTAATCCTGATTGATTGTTTGTATTTGGGGTGTCACAGTGCACTGGCCCATCGGCACTGTGACATCCTAGTTTTCCTGGTTCTGTGGGGTGGTTGAGATGCTTGCCACCAGGAGCTTAGAGATTTGATCCATCACATGAGGTGGTATTTGGGGGTTACTTTGTTGGTTCCCCTGGTAACCTCTTGTGTCAGGTTTGTAATCCTCCTGGCGTGGGTTGGAACCCTGGTTGTATTGACCAGAGTTGCTGTATTGACCGGAGTTGTTGGATCTCTGGTTGTTGTTGTAGGCGCCATTGTTGTTGTAGGATCCACTGTTGTAGTTCCTATGTGGACTCTGGCCCCTACTGTTGGATCCCTGATTATAGGATCCAGAGTTGTTTGAACCCTGGCTGTTGTTGTAGGATCCAGAGTTGTTGTAGGATCCAGAGTTGTAGTTCCTATGTGGACTCTGGCTCCTACTGTTGGATCCTTGATTATTATAGGATCTGCCATTACTTGGGGTTCTGTTTCTCCTATCACTGTATGAAGAGTTACCATTGTTGGAGTTGGAAGAGCTGTTGTCTTTCCTACTGTTGTGACCCCCCCGGTTGTTGTTGTTGCCCCCTCTACCTCTACCTCTATTGGATTGGTAGTTGGGGTCATAGTTATTTCCTCTGTATCTACCGGTAGGGTCTCTTGATGCAACCTTAGCTTCCTGTTGTCTTACATGGGCACTAGACATTAGGTTAACATCTTCATCTGCACTAGTGCTGATTTCCTGGACCTTTTTCTTAGTAGGCTGTGGGTTGGATTCTGCATCTCTTACCTTCCTAGATCTCTCTTGGGTCTCAACCTCTAGGGCTAGGTCTAGGGCTTGGTCAAAAGAGTCTATTTTCTTGTTCTCAAGAGCTACAGAGATCCAGGGCCTCATGCCTTGGGTAAATGCCTTGCTTAGGGTTTCGTCACTCTGGCGTTGGGCATTACACACTTTCCTGAGATGGCATGCATAGTCTAGAACAGGTTCATCTATCTTTTGTGCACGGAGTGCAGTCCTTGAGATTATATTGTCTCGAGTAGCAAAATACTCTTTTAATTTATTCACTACATTGGTCCATGTCAACATATCAGGTGTGGCACTCTCCCTGAAGGATTCAAACCAAGCTAGTGCTTGTCCTTCGAGGTACTTGGGTAAATATGTTACCATGGTGTCACTGTCTGTCACTTTGTACTTATCCTTCAGATATTCTGGGAATTTGTGATCAATGAATAATGCTGTTGACATGAGTGGTGATGGGTGTGAAAAGGTTTTGGGTTTTGTTACCTCATGTATCCTGATCTTTCTGTCGTCCTGCTGTTTATTGTCTATGAGCTTGGTCATGTTGGACACCATGGAGATTATGATGTCATCTTTGGATCCAGAGGCAGATGGTGTGATGACAGGTGTGATGGCAGGTGTGGGAGGTTGTGGGGTCTGGGATGATACCATCTTCATGAGATCTGCTATCTGTTGTTGTTGTCTCTCTAGGGACTTCCGCTGATCCTCCATGGCCTTCTGTTGAGCATCTATTGCTGCATTCCTCTCTGCCAGTTGTTGGTTGAGGATCCTCTCCCTTTCCTCCTGCTGGGACTTGTTGGTCTCTAGGGCAGTAACTGCATCTTGGATGGCCTTCTCATAGGCCCTTATCTTCTCAGCTGTCTGATTAGGTTGGGGGCCTTCATCGGTGTCCATGATGGAGGGTGTGGGGGAGGTGTCTCTGGAGGAGTGGCTGTCAAAGGCTGGAGCTGGGGTGGAGGATCTAGATGAGGGTGTGGATCCACCCCCTGAGGCAGATCCTTCTTCCCCTGAGGTAGATAGCGTGAGTTGGGCGTCCTGTAGAGATCCCTGGGAAATGTTGGATCCCTGAGAACTGGTTGTTCCCTGAGTAGACAGGGTGGGTGGTGTGGGGTCTACTGAGTGTGGGTCTGTTGTATTGGAGGCTGGTTTGCCTCCTGCGGGCCTCCTAGATCTTGGTGGGAGGGAGACCTCTTCAACAGGCCCCTGACTACGTAAGGTCTTTGTGTGTTGTTCTGCCAGCTTGACTGATAAGGCCTTGATGTGTGTGGTGGACCTCACTGACGTGTGGGAGACCTCACTGACGTGTGGGAGACCTCACTGACGTGTGGGAGACCTCACTGACGTGTGGGAGACCTCTCTGACGTGTGGGAGACCTCACTGACGTGTGGGAGACCTCACTGACGTTTGGGCGACCTTACTGACGTTTGGGAGACCTCACTGACGTTTGGGAGACCTCACTGACGTTTTGGGAGACCTCACTGACGTTTTGGGAGACCTCACTGATATATGAGAGATCTTACTGTTGTGTGAGAGATCTCATTGATGTGTGGGAGATCTCACTGATGTGTGGGAGATCTCATTGATGTGTGGGAGATCTCACTGATGTGTGGGAGATCTCATTGATGTGTGGGAGATCTCACTGATGTGTGGGAGATCTCATTGATGTGTGGGAGATCTCACTGATGTGTGGGAGATCTCATTGATGTGTGGGGGATCTCACTGATGTGTGGGAGATCTCACTGGTATGTGGGAGATCTCACTGGTATGTGGGAGATCTCACTGGTGACCTTGGTGGGTATGGTGTCAAGGTCAAGGTCACTGGGTGGGTGGAGTGGGTCTAACTGTGTGTATGCGGTACCAGCTTTAATTTACTGTGTGCATGATTGTTCCCAGTTGCGGTACCAGCTTTAACTTACTGTGTGCATGATTGTTTTTAGTTGTGTTACCAGCTTTAAATTTTATGAGCCTGTGAGGGATGGGATCTTAGTAGGATGTTCTCCACCACTTTGTCATACTAGTGATTGGCATGATCAAGTTGTCATATGAGGAATATCACAAGACTAGTGGTATATAGTGTAATTATCTCAAGGCTCTTATAAATAGTGTTATTTCCAGTTGTCACTGGTTTATTCAGCTTTAGGCAACATGTAAGAAATATCAATCATACAGTAGTTAGTATGTAGGTAGTTTGCACATACAGTAAACATACAGTAATTTATAAAGTATAATGTTCAGTTCCACTCCACCTGTGAGGTATTAATAATACAGTGTCCAGCATACTTCTAGGTGGGTTCCCGCACCTAGCTCCTGACCTGCTGCTTAGAGGAATAATGTAATAATGGATAACTTTACCCTCTGGTGGAAGTCCTGAAGAAGATAGCCTCTGGCCACTAATGGTAGGAAACCAATGCCTGTCTAGCATAGTTTCCCCATAGTGCAGTGGTATAGCAGGTAGCAGGAGATGACTGGAGATGTTACCTCTAGAGCGGTTCTTGGTGATGTGTCTTCCTGGAGGTGCAGACAGGCTATTTGTAGCAAATCTTGGAAAAGCACCTCCAGACTGACTGGAGCCAGCAGCATCTGCCTAACTCTACAATTGTTTGAGGGGACTCTTTCAAGTGTCACAGGGGGACAAAGGACCCCCATGGACGCCGCTATGGCCCCCATTGTCTTGGTCGGTTCTGCATCTTCAAACCCTCATAACTCGGTCGTTTATGCTTGTATAACCGCCATTTTGGGCATGCGCGGAGCTGAATGTGCCAAGATTATAATGCCCGCTGGATAGGCGCGTAACTCCTGCCGGTTTGTCTGTAGCTCACTCGGAGGTCGATTCAGTCTCCATGGCGTAACTTCCTTAATACTGGGAGTTCCGCCTTGATCTTGGGCTCATTCTGACCGTCTAATTATGGGCTTTCCATAGATATTTTGATATTTGACCTAGGTTGCTCAGGAGCGACGCTAGAGCGACCGGAAGGTTATGGCGTTGTGCTTATGTAACCCATTGTTCAGTCCTTAGAGTGCTCAGACACTCATGACGGCGTCAGCGGTGCTCAGGCACCCGTGACGGCCGGTTGCATTCACTTACAAGTTATTAATTTGTGCATTGAACCATGAGGTCGCACACTGAGACCCTCATTTTTATTATATTGTGCAGTGAACCATTAGGTCGGAGCCTTTGATGTCAGAGAGTGTATGTAACTGACCTGGCTGGTGTGCAGTGGGGCATGAACGCTCTTATGTAAAGTTTGAGCGCTCTTATAGCTCTTAGAACCAACCTATGTATTAATTTCATAGATATCCTTTGATTAATACAAAATATGTTACAATTTATGGAATAATAAAATGGTATATGATAGAAGCATACTGTGGGTTCCTACAATTTAACTCTTGATGTGTTTTATAGGCGGGGATGTACAATACAAGGCCATGTCGTGCAGAGAATGCACTCAGAATGCAATGATGTTACAAAAAGAAATGTATATTTTGAACATGAAACATATTGCCCCAAAATGTGACTCCACATGGCTTTTTTTTTTTGCCTCTGGCCGATGGGATTTTTGCCCTCAATTTTGCCACTTTTTTTTTTACTCTGGCTGGCCAAATACTTGGCTCGAAAATTCCGTAATCCAAGTCATTAAAAAAAAACGGCCCTAATGTAGGAGTGCATCATGCCCATGGGTCGCCTCAGCCCACATTGATGCAACAATATGCCAAGTATGTTCATCACTTCACCGATGCATTATTAAAGTCTATTGAAGCCCCCAACTTCTCCGGCGACCTAGTTTGGTGGGCAAACTATCGTGAGACTACAAGATGGGGCCAGTGTGATGCGTGAATTCAGCTCTCCAGAGCTACTGACCAGCGCAACAGTGATACTTCATGAAGACCAATCTAGGTATGATACAATGATGCATTATCATCCTTTGAAGGGCTGATTAAATGAGAGACAAAGGAGCATTGTTCCATTGCGGTAGGTACACAGCTAATCCAAGCTACACCAATGCACTCATACTCTGCTGGCAACAAGTAGAGCAGAACAGGGGAGTGAGGTCAAAAACTGGGACACTGAGTCCCACATTTTGACCCAGAAGAGTGAGTTAACCAAGTTGGCAAAAATAAATTCCATTTCCCCCCTCGGAAAGATGACGTTATTGTTGGGTTTATAAATTCTGGTGAATTTTGTTTTAAAACTGGAAAGCGTGATTTCCCTCCCGTGTTTAGAGTAAGCTTTGATTATGTGAGAATCCTTCTGTACAATCATCTTTAAAAAAACAAACTTTCCAAACGTCATAGATATATTTTCATGCCAACTGAGAAGGGAATGTGTTTTCCTATGATATATACAATAATAGAACATCATCACAAGACCCCCTCCACCCAACCCGGGCTCCCAACCAAACAATGCGGAGAATGTACTTAGGGAGTGGTCATTATTTATCAACGGGGAGGGGGGGGGTGGTGGGTTTTCGTCCGGACGCGCAGAAATTTTTTACGCCCACCCCTCGACGGCAGTCAAAATCTTTTGCCCCCCCCCACGCCGGAGGCGCGGAGAATTTTCGCACCCCTCTTTGATCTATAGTAGCACGCGGGCTTTTTTGCTGAAAAGAGGGTGAATTTTTTCAGCCCCCCCCCTCTTAAAAGGGTCTATTTCTCCTCTTTCCTATCCCCTCGGGATGTGTGTGGTGCATATATGCGCGGGCACTGACACATTCCCTTGTGAAATTGTGTAATGTAGTTCTCGCCATGAATATGACCTTAGCTGTCGAAATGGCGTTAAACATCTATTACTCACTCACTCAATTATTTTTTCACTAGGGCTGCATTTATGCATCAAGATGTTAACCAATGGCCATGATGCACTAATGCACCATCACCGTTAAAGGGTTAAGGTACATGCGCATAATGCCTAACTAGGGGTCTATATAATGTAGGAGCAGGCAGCAATGCTTCACTGGGTTCCTGATCCACTGAGTGTGTGACTGACACACATCTCTATTGATCCGTCCTACAGTAGGCCTACACAGCCAGCAGGAGGACTGACTGCAGGAGCAGGGGCCAGAACAGGAGAGGAAGGCCTAGAAGCAGCACACGGAGTGGTGTAGGAGGAGGCAGAGCATTATATAGGGACATAACTGTCAGGTTAGTTTGGTTATTTAGGTACCATTCTACATGAGCTATTGCAGGTATTGGGAACAGAGGTGCTTGCCTGGAAGTGGCATTCTTATATATTATGCTTGATTCTTATATATTATGCATAATATATAAGAATGCCACTTCCAGGTAAGTTTGGAAAGGTAGATGCTATTCTGCACAGGATCTACTGCAGTGATCTGTAGTTGATCCTCTGGGAGTTGATCCAACCTGAGCACCACTTCTAGTCTAGGTTAGGGTATTTGGATGCAATTCTACACAGGAACTTTGTATACTGCAGCAACTGGGGATAGAGATTCTGCAATTGATCCAAGCATGCCATATGAGAACACTACTTCCAGTTGGTTT
This sequence comes from Acholoe squamosa, assembly GCA_949317995.1. Classification (NCBI taxonomy): domain Eukaryota; kingdom Metazoa; phylum Annelida; class Polychaeta; order Phyllodocida; family Polynoidae; genus Acholoe; species Acholoe squamosa. Next base: position 9,919,586 of record OX439048.1, read on the forward strand.
GGCCCTTTGGCCATGAAGGTATATCAGTCGTATCAGAGATATATAAATCTCCTCCCACAACGAAGTCTTTATTGTGGGCACTTACAGCAAACTTATGCCCTGATGAGGCACATTAGATTTTTGTATAACAAATGCCAGCTAGTCCCAATGGTTGTAACTATAGTTTCTGTGACAAAAGAGGTGTCCATCTTCAAACATGCTTATGCCTTTGATAATTTTGCTGAAATTTCGCTTTTTTTATCAATCAATATTCCTGTGTAATAATATTCTTTATATGTTCCATCTTATAAACACACATGATCAAGCAGATTGAAGATAAGAATAAATATATTCAACAGAGTGGGTACTGTATTTTCCATCGTTGTATACTAGGGCCCCCTGGTGGCAGAAAGTAGTGACCCAAGATTATCAATATTACCACCTTGGGTGATCACCTTGATGACCCAAGGTGAACTTGGATCATGAAAGTGATGACCCAAGGTGATCAACATGATTACCCCGGGTCATCAACATGGAAAGAGTACCTTAAGTGATCAATACTGATCAGCTTCATAGAGGCCCATAAGACCAGTACAATACACTGCACATGTTGTCCTCAGAGAGCAAGTGCACACAATAAATCCAGGCTTGTCAACTCAAGAACTTGAACTGAAACTTTAAGGTACAGAGTCTTCAGACTGGCAGCTGTAGGGGCTGCTCCAGGGTTTCAGTTTAACCACACTAAAGTCACATGTATAACACCAACATCGGTACAAACTGGTTCAAAATGGCACCTTGACGACCTGGCAAGGTTAATTATACATGATTTACTTTTGTGGACAGTACAAGTGCTGGGTCTCGAAGGAACCCCAATCCTGCAATCCTGAATGGGTGCTGGCATTGTGTGTTTTAAATGCCACAACATCTATACTTAATATTTAACAAACATTGGTTATGAATAAGGGCCAGATTATATAGCCTGGTTGAAATCAATCCTAGCACTTCTACTGACAAATATGGAATATTTTTTTCTATATATACTTCTTACTGGTCACTTAGGAAACCACGATGTATAAGATCTCCTATGACAAGTAGACAGACCCCTGGATTTGTTATTGTAGGTTAAGGCACATGCACATAGAGACTAATCCTGTACTAATTATGGAGCAGCAGTATTAATGCTACACTGGGTCCCTGATCCATCCATTGTGACACTGACATAACAGTATTGAGCCATTGTGTGTGCTAGACATGGGCAGGAGCAGCAATACAAGGGCCAGAAAAGTGCAGAAAGGTCAAGAAATGGGACACATGTTTGGTTAGAGGAGGAGAGGTAGATCATATCAGAACCAGGTTTAGTTCAGGAAATACACGATTCTGCATTGATTTATTGATTTTTCTTTGCTTCATATTTTATCCTGAGGCAAAGGGAGAATGGCAATAATAAAAAAAAATCAATTAACTGTAAGGGTTTTGTGGTCTTACGGACCTGGGGGGTTCGGGTCTTACGGTTCGGAAAGAAAGAGTAAGACAGTATTCCAAGTGTATGCCAACGGTCGGTTTTATTACTTAACGCATACTCACGGCTGCCGGATGATATCAGAGAGGCAGCTAATGTTAAAGGATAATGGTCTACATGGTGTGGAGGCCAGAAGGGCCTCTGACGTAGCGGCTGAGCCCTGGGCTTTATATACGGACCCAGGTGTTCGTCGTCAGACGTCCCCACAGACCCGGATCGGTGCTGCCACCTATCCGGAACCTGAGGAACGTCCGACGACTCGACTCACCCGCCACGTCAGACGGTACCCAACTCCTATGGTTTAATAACGTGTACCTCTACACCACTCCCCCAGACATTTAGGAGGGTGTTATAGTTATATTATTACTAGGATAACATTTCTACATGTCTAAACCTTTAGTAATAGAGGTACAACCATAGGTATAACATTAACACCAAATTGAGTATGAACCGAATGTCATATATATTCGATAGTGAAATGTAGTTACAAATAACGATTAGGATGTTGTAATATTATACGAATTACTTGAGCAAGAGACAGTTATGTGAAACGGAACTGTCTGCTAAATTATTATACCACATAATATTATATTATATTTACGGTATAACTAATAAGGCAAGTAATATGAATCGTATACATGTGATGATGACAGTTATATGTAACGGAACTGTCGACAATAAATATATCACATAATAACATCCGTATGTGTGTTTGTAGTCATTAACACCACATTTGAATATATAGTCTTAAAGAAGACTGTTATAGTAACTTCACTATATAATGACATGTTGTATATTATTAACATACGAATCCGTTAAGGATTCCGTGAGTAGTATGAATAGGATTATTTATACCATACACTTGAAAAAAAGAAAAAAAACATCACGGTGTGGTAATGAATATAATAATATATTATCACCGTGTACCTAATAACCTTTATAGCACCAGATCATTATACTTATTATACAATTTGTCTCGCAGGACAATAATATGTGTTATCTGGTGAAGTTTAACGGATCTTATAATATGAATACTAATAGTAATTAGAGATCCGTATCAGGAAATGTCTATGTACCCGTATTATAAAATGTATCTAGTGGATATATACATACATATAATATTATAGAAAAATAGAAATATGACATTATATACAATATACAGAAATTATAAATGCTGCTGAAGTCTTCTGCTGTATCCTCCGGGTACTAGTAGGTAGGTGTGGTCAGCTAACCACGGGATGGACGTGCTAAAGTTTATGGTTCCTTTATATAGAGTGAACACGGTAGTTGATTTGGGGCAGCTACCCACAATCCTCTAGTAGTGCTAAAGTTTATAGTATATCCGAATGGTGTAGATTGTAGAATAATAGTCCGGATGTGTCAACTATGTAGAAAACGTAATCCTTTTTAAGCTTAGTTGACATCAGTAGATAATAGTCCAATATAGGTTGATCCGGAAGTAATAGTAGTAGTTGGTATAAGTCCATTCGGGAGTATAGATGAGTTGTAGAGGTAAATCGTAAAGTCCATCCTAGTAAGTGGTTAGCACGGGTAACAGCAGGAGTCTGGAACTGGCATCCGGATACGTCTCACAGCAGCAAGTCTATTATCGGATTGTTCATGGATGAAGTTATAAATCCGAATAGACTATTCAGGGTGCAATAAGAGTTATACAACCTGAATTATATAATAGACTGGTCAAAGGAGGAACCCGGAACACATACTATAAGTGTTCATACACTAGTGAATAAAACATTCGCAGACCTATAGGGTTCCGCAAAGACTATATCTGGTCATTTGGTGTTGGAAAAAAAAAAAAATTATGGGAGAAATAACCCTAGCATGCTTAAGTAGACTTCTTAGCATGCTTCTTCTTAAGAAGAGCTAGAGCCGACTCGGGAGTGCCGTCCCACTCGTCCAAGTCGACTCCGAACACCCTCATGAACTTAGTGTTCAGATTGGTGTTCCGAGTGATCTCCTCCTTTACACGTTTCTCCAACACGTGCACATCCATAGCTGCTTTTTCCTGGGCAGCTGCGGCAGCGACCTCCTGGGCCTTTACATCGTCCCGGATGAGGGTCTCGAGACGTTGCTTTTCAGCGTCGCCCACCTGTTTCATACACAACAGAGTTTCGTTTAGGAGACCCTGATGAAACTCGATCGCTTTTTCACGAACACACTTCTCCCAATGGGTGTAGATGGCCTTCTGGACATCTGCCTCCCCTTGGCGAGACTTCTCGAACCAAACTTCCGCATTACCGGTTTTTAATGGTAATAGCGTCCTTTGGTTTCTCAGGTGCAGCGACAGCCTTGGGAGGAGTCGAGGCGGCCTGTGGACCACTTCTGGGTTTAGGACTTCCGGACACACCTGTCGTTGGTACACAGAAGGCAGGTGGTACATTCTGTTTCAGTCCCATTTGCAGGTACATGTTTAACTGCTCCTGGGTAAAGGTAACTGGTGTGGCGGCTGCAGATCCGGCGGCAGCAGATGTGGTGGTCTTCTTTGGCATAAGGCGACCATCCTTTCCTACCACCAAGGTCTGGCTCTCAGGTCCAGGTCCCTGGCTTAAGGACGGAAAGTTTCGAGAACTCACTTTCCCAGGCTTAGATACGGCTCCAGCGTATCCGGCAGGTTCGGGCTTCTTGAACACCGGAGTGCCCTGAGCCTGCTCTGCGGGGTGCCTAGCCAGAGGGGACCTGGAACGGTCCTCTGCTCTGACTTTTGTTTTGGTGGTGCCCTGACCGTTACCGTTGCCGCCACGGTTCTGATCTCTCCTGCTCCTTTCACGAGCTCTCTTTGCATCCTTTCCGGATTCCTCGCATTTCTGCCAGAGAGACTCGTGCATGTCCAGTTTACCCTTTCCAGGAGTCAGGACTATCTTTGCTCGGAGTTTCGAATCCTTGGTCTTCGGAACTTCGCAGAGGACTTGGTCCCCTGGTCGGATCTTAGACCAAGCATCCTCGCTCAGACTGTCGAACTCCTTCATGAGTTCCTGATGAAGCTCCATGATGCGCTTCCGTGCCCCGTCCAAACCTTCTGCGTGGCATTTCTTCTGGTGTCTAACCAGATCACTACGTCGGTTGTATTGCACCTTCGTAGTACACTTCTTGCCCTTCTTACCATAACTCGGATCACAAATGTAAACCGGGTGATGGTGGAAGTGGGCCTCTACCAGATGCCGTTGAAACCGGGCTGGAGTACTCCAGGTCCGGATCGAGACATCACTCGCATCCTGGCAGATAGAGAAGGGACAGGACTTCTGGTCGTCACCGTACCACTTCTCTAAAGCCCAACGCAGCTTCCTCCTCTGGGTATAAGTGTAATACCCTTCGGTGTGGTTTAGCATAAGCCACATCTTTCGATAGGCTTTGCTCGGATTGGGGTCCTCGTCCGAAAGACGCATCCAATCTTCATCATCCGACTCATCGTTTTTATTGATTGAGTCTGGACAGGCATAGAGGGTAGAGCCGTCCTTCTTCACTCCGTACGCACAGTCGGAGAAACACGTCGGAATCCGGGTTTTGAATCCGGATTTGGCGTTAGCCCAACGTTCGGCCTCGGTTTGAGTTGATGGAGTGGCCTTCTCATCATACTCAACCGAGGATTCGTGCACCGACTCCTCGTCAGACGACTCAACCTCCATGGCAGTACTACCAGTGGTTGAGGTGCTGGGTTTCGGCTCGGCTCTAGCAGAATCCGGGAGATTCTTGAGCTTCCGAGCAGCGGATCGTCGGTTCTTACTGACCTTCCAGTCTTCCTCCGGTTCCTGGGTTCCGGATGTGCTGGAGGTCGTGGCTTCTACTGGGGTAGTAGTGCTGCCGGTAGCTGATGTAGCACTGGCGGAGCTTCTGGTGGCAAGCTTCAGGTCGGGGATAGGAGGTGCGGGTGCTTCCGTGGCCCTCTTAGCCTCTTCCTGGGCCTCCTGTTCGGCAGTCATACGGCGGACAATAACCGTCCGAAGGGCTGCAGCTCGGTCCAATCCGATTAGTGAATTGTTCTGGACATCCACCAATTCCTGCTCGGTTATGTAGTAACCGTCATCCCACTGCTCGAAGTTAGCAGCGGCCTCCCTGAATTCCTTAGTGGTCCGGCACGGCGTCCGGGTAGCACTAGGGCGTGGGTAGGTCTGTCCATCGGTATCCCAGACACAGCCTACCCAGTTGATGTTCGTAGCCTTGACGTTCCACAGGGATTTGTCAGGCTTCGGATACGCTCCGAGCTCGAAGGCTCGGTTAGCTGCATACACGGTTTCACGGAAACCAGCGTCCACCATAAGTCCCCGTTGGAACCACGGCCAGTCTCGAAGCCACTCGGGAGGCGTCCTGGTCAGCTGTTCGGGAGCCATGACGCCCTCGATAGCTATCCTGACTTTCGGGTCCATCCTGACTGGTGTCCCGTCCGTGTAAGTCACTTGTGCCTGCAGTTCCGGGTGGACATACAGGTAGCGACCATCGTAGCTAGCTGGAAAAGGTTCCGCCACTGCTGGCTTCCACTCATCCTTCTGTCTGTCAACTTGGGTAGTTTCGGACTCAGTTGCTGGGGGTTCAGCACTCGCAGCCCCTCCGGATCCCTCGGCCGGGAGTGGAGATAACAGTTTCTCTGGCTCATTTAGTGAGAATGAAGCCAGCTTCTCCTCGAACGAGCGATCCGTGGGTTCCTCCACGTCCATCATCTCGCTCTCTTCCTGTGTAACAGGTGACAAAGCTTCCGGAAAAGCTTCTGCGGACGGAGTCAGCTTATCCGGGTCACCGGATAGCTTGGCTGCAGCTACGGATTCCTCAGCCATGACCGGGGAATCACCTACGGGAGTAAAATACTCCTTTTTCCGGCTTTTACGGCGCCGGGGCCGACACAAGCGGAGTCTGCCTGCTGAGAGACAGACTCTGGGGGCGCACAAGGGGTTTGCTAGATGGTAGAATTTAAGAGAGAAGGGGTGACCCGACTGTCCCAAACGCTACCAAAAAACAATATGGCGACAGGCCAGCTTTCGTGACGTCATTTCCCCGCATCCCGCGAGGTCACGAGAGGTCAGCCGAGACTGGACACGGTGACGTCATGCGGAAACGCACGTGCTACAAGCGGTACATCAACAAACTGATTGTTTTTAGGTAATTATCGCTCACACCGATGACTCGTCTGGGGATTTAAGTGGAGATTATGGAAAGCTTAAGCAAATCCACCGGATTATCCGTCCACTACCCATTGGTACAGCATGCGGCGGCGACAAATAAGCCTTTCGGGTCAGTTGTCATCCGTTCCTCTAAATGTAAACATTACACTCGTTGTGTATACAGGTTAGGTCACTGCAGTCCTCTGGGCAATTCGGGGGCTGCGGCGAACGTATCTCCCCTTCTCGGATAGTTCTTTATCGGACCTGACAGTCTGAAGAGCTTTCTCTAGGTGCTTCTTAGCCTTAGAAACACCTTTCCTCCTCTTTTTGTCTTCACCTGCCGAGACTTTTTTTACTCCCCCACGCTTAATCGGTGTTGGCGTGGGTGTCACTGATTCGGAACACTTTTTGGGTCTACCACGACCACGCTTCACTGTAGTGTTCTTTACCTGGTCTATTATGCGATTCTGATTCAGGATCTTTTCGGAACCTTCACCATACATTTCTGTGGAGGTCTCCCTCCCAGACCATTTCCTTAATCTAGCCACATTCGACTTATAAAGTCGACCAAGGTCGGATTTGATAATTACGGTACAATCACTGATAACTTGTGTTATAGTAAAGGGACCATCCCAATTAGACGGTAATTTTATGTGTCTAAGTGGTTCATGTAATCTGAGAACTCTGTCTCCGGATTGGAACTTCCGATGCTTTAGATCGGTATCGTATCCTGCTTTCTGCCATTTGGCACTTTTCTCCAAATCAATTCGGACAGACTCATATGCTTTTTTAAATCTGTCTCTTAAACATTCCACAAAGACTACATGGCAAGGTAGTTCAGGGTCCATCCCTACGACTCCAAAAACTAGGTCAGCAGGCATTATCAAATCCTCTCCGAATACTAAAAGGTTCGGAGTACAATTTGTACTTGAATGTACCGTACTGTTATAAGCATGTGTCACGAAATGACATTGCTCATCCCAGTCATCCATATGTTCATTAACGAGTGACTTTAGGACTTGGATGAGGGTTCTATTGAACCTTTCTACCAATCCGTCGCTTTGTGGCCTATACGGGTTGGTTCTAGTCTTGCAAATAGCTAAGTATTCGCACATACCCTGCCAGAGATTTGATTCGAATTCTCTGCCTTGGTCACTGTGTAACATTAATGGTACACCGAAACTTAGTACCCAACCTTTTACAAAGGCTTCGGCACAAGTAATTGCTTTGTGGTCCGGTAGTGGAAATACTTTAGTGTATTTCGTATAATAATCACACACTACAATCATACAGGTATTATTATTAGCGGTTGTATTCAATCCACTAATAATGTCTACTCCGATTCTTGCGAATCTAACTCCGAAAAGTTCTTGGGATAGGGGAAGTTTGCCCATCCCGGGTCCGGGTTTGTTTTTACAACAATCCGGACAGGTGATTACCCATCTTTGCAAGTCCCGTGTCATGCCAGGCCAATAGTATTTCTTGGAAAGTCGTGCTAACGAGCGTTTCCTTCCGAAATGACCACTGGTCCGATGCCCATGACAGAAGTACATAATGTCATGTCTCATAGCATGTGGTATCACCACTTGCATGATTCTCTCACCATTATTACATGGCTTCCAACGGTATAACACGCCTTTCCGGACTTCAAGCTCGGTCCATTGAGCAAGAAACCTTCTCATTTCTCGGTTTTCCAGAGAGACCTCCGGTCTAACTGGACGTATACCCTTTGGTACTAATTGCAGTAGCTGCGCAGTTATCGAGTCAGCTTCCTGGGAACGTCGTATGTGATCCATAGACCAATCCAGTATACTGGCAACTAGGGGTACGAATGGTCTTCGAATCCCTGCTAACACTGCCTTATGAGCTCCACAATCAGTACAATCCAGATTATCACATTTCCGGATTGGTATTCGAGACAAAGCATCAGCATTTAAATGCTTAACTCCGGGTCTATGCTGAATCTGTTGATGTTCAAGCCCATATTCGGATAAATGGGCTAGCCATCGGCCTAGCATTCCTTCAGCATCTCGGAAGTTCAGTAGCCACTTTAAAGAGGAGTGATCCGTACGTAAAGTAAAGTTCGTTCCCCATAGAAAATGTTTGAACTTCTTGGTATATACGACTACTGCTAACAACTCTCTTTTGGTTGTGCAGTAATTGCGCTGAGTCTTGCTCAGTGTATTGCTGGCAAAGGCAATCGGTACTTCTCTCCCATTTTGGACTTGCGAGAGAGCTGCACCAATGCTATCATTACTAGCATCAGTATCCAGTATGAAATGATCCGTTTCATTCGGATATTGCAATACTGGAGTACTCGTGAACAGATCTTTTAGCTTTTGGAAAGCGGTTTCCTGTTCATGCGTCCAAGGAAATTTTTCCTTGGTACTTCCTGGAGTCCAGTTAGCTATTGCTTGTAATGGGTAACTGACTCTAGAATAATTCGGAATAAATTCCCTGTAATAGGAACAGAATCCTAAAAAGGACCTCACTTCTTTGGGTGTTTTAGGTCTATTCCAATTCGTAACTGATTCGATTTTTTCCGGATCAGCCTTTATTCCTTCATCACTGATGATGCGGCCCAAATAATTTATGGACTTTCTAAACATGTGGCATTTCTTAGGTTTCAATTTGAGACCATTAGAAATAATACGTTCTAGTACCATTTTCAGGTTATTAGAACACTCTTCGAATGTTTTCCCGAAGACTATGACATCGTCAAGATATACAAGACATCTTTTCCACAATAAATCACTTAGAATTGTTTCCATCATTGCTTCAAATGTTGCAGGTGCATTGCACAATCCAAACGGCATTACATTATATTGGAATAATCCAATATGACTTGAAAATGCAGTTTTCTCCATATCTGAAGGGTTCATTCCCACTTGCCAGTAACCTGATTGCAAGTCTAGGGTACAAAACCAGCTGTTTCCTCCTAAGGAGTCAATGGTTTCATCTATTCTCGGTAATGGATACGAATTCTTTTTCGTTATTCCATTCAACTTCCTGTAGTCTATGCAAAAGCGGATAGTACCGTCTTTCTTTGTTACCATACACACAGGACTACTCCATGGACTATTGGAAGGGACTATTACATCCTGTTCCAACATCTTGTTTATTTCATCTTCAGCTACTCTCTTTTTCGCTAAAGGTAGCCGTCTATACGGTATCTTAAAGGGTTCCGCATCTCCAGTATCTATTTTATGTAATACCTTATTTGTCGTACCTAGTTTTTCACCAGGTTTGGCAAAGGCATTATTATACTGACAGAGCAAATTATAAAACTCTTTCCGGTGTTCCGGATCTTCTAATGAAGTTTCTTCATACAACTTAAGTAAGTCTTCCGAAATTTCATCATCTCCTGTTACCTTTCGTAAGCTTAGCTTACTATCCGTTACAGTTTCCGAAAGGGTCACGTTTCCAAAAACTTGTCCCTTTTTCAAGTAGATAGTCGTGTTTCCAGTATTGGAGACAGGTACTACCGACCAGGATGCATTCGCTACTATCGTGTCTACAGAATTTAATCCAATACTTGACAAAGTAACTACATCCGGTTCTATCACTGCAGGTTTGTTACGCATTGCAGGATCACTTCTTACAAGCACATCACAGGCTACTCCCGGAGGGATTCGCACAGTGTGTGCCACACTAGCCATACTGCTCACTTGTCTCAGTACACATCTAACCTTTACGGGGTACGGGTATCTCACACTCAACACTCCTGTTTGGGGTTCCAATACAGCACCATACAGGGATGCGAAATCCAACCCGAGTATCCCCTCATCTGCTATATCCGCAACGGTGGCGCTCATGAGATAGTCATGTATACCATCTAACTGTAGTCTCACACAAGTTCTACCATACGTTTGCAAGGTACTGCCGTCGGCCGTCTGAGCACTTCCTCCCGATTTGAGAGTATCATGTTCATCCGGTATAAGGTCGTAGAACCCCCTGGAGATACAAGAGTGGCTAGCTCCCGTATCCACAAGGAATTCGGCAGATCTTCCGTTAACAGTAAGGCAAACATACCACCGCCTTCCGTTTAGAACAGAGGGCATGTCCGTGACAATCGAAACGTCATTTTTCACACCAGGAGTCAATCCACATCCTTTCAAGAATTCCAGACAAGGATGACCCGGGGGCAGGTGGGCACCACAGACCTTGGCTAACGCATAGCCGCCTGCCTCGTTACTGATATTGGGTTTCCCCTGTGCTCCCATAGCACCTGTTATATCAGCTTCCCTAACCTTCCGGGTGTCTACAACCACCTCGGTGTTAGGCGATCTTGTTACTTCATGCGAACTATCATCACGGATGGTGATATCATGGCAAGATTTGTCACTGGGATCCCCTTCTTTGCCCGTTAGGAGAACCCTCCTTAGTTTTCCTCTGTACTTACTCCAGAGACACTCTCCTGTCTACGAGGGACAGGTTTCTCAGCCATACATTCTGGAGCATAATGCCCCAGTTTCTGGCATCTGAAACATCTCCTCTGAGATTTGTCAACTCTCGGTCTCTTTAGAGCTTCTGTTAATCCGGCTAATAATGTTTCCATCATGTTAGTCGGAGCAACAGTGGCTGCTACAGTTGGGTTCGCCGTAGAGGCTACACTGCCAGGTTGAGTTGATCCGGAAGCTGTTTTACCAGCAACAGATCCTCCTCTCCCTCTCGAATGTACTTTCCTATACCGCTTTTGTCGGTAATACTTTCCAGCTACCTGGACTGAACCAATATAATCTCCGTTTTCATCGGAGACATATTCATCTTCCTCATCAACTTCATTCGATTCAACCGGAGCTAATTGGGAAGTATCGTATACCGGAGCAGGTGTACCTCCGTATTGGAATGGAGCTGCTCTTACTGGATTAGGTCCGAGACCTACCAAACGTTTCTTCATGTCATGTCCATCGATTGCTATGAACAGATCACTGAAGGAAGTGTCATCTTTCCAAGAGTCCCAGACCACTTGCTTGTGATCCGGATCTCGCAATCCACTGTAGAATTGTATAAACAATTCTTGTAGATAACAATCATCATCATGAGCCCAATTTGGACGTGCTTTCGAAAGCAAGTCCTGTAGCTCCAAACCAAAGACTTTGTGTGATTCTTTAGGTTTTTGTGTCCTCTTCTTGAAGCTTACCCACGGATCTTCTCTAACGATTGATCCAAACAGGTATGCGGCACATTCGACCAATTGATCATAAGTACCGTATATTCCGTAAGCTGCTCTCCATTGGTTGAGGGCTACTTTTCCGCCTTTATTTAACCAACAGATCAAATATGGCAGAGCTTCTTCTTTTGTCCAGCCACTACAATTGACCTCGTCGACAAAAGCTTGATACCTGTCCTTCCATGGATCATTAGAATCATATGGAGGGGGTATCCGTGCCTGCCTACGTGCCGGATTATTACATCCGCGTAGTCTATCTGCTTCTCGCATGCTCCAGTTCATGACTTCCATGCCGTCTGCTCCCTTTCGGTAGCAGTCAATGCCGAGGTTTTGGATACACTGGCTTCTATCAAAGATGGTTTGCATCCCTGCAGGCATAGAAGTTCTCCTATTTGGCTTCCTGCCATCTCCTCCTGATCCTGATCCTCCGGATCCGGATCCTCCTGGGCCGCCTAGAGGGTTTCCTCCTGGTGGACCATTATTATTATAGCTTCCGGATGAACCGACAGGGCATCCACCATTGTAACCAGTGTTTCCAGAAGGTGCATATCTAGGGTAAGAATTATTTTGATTCCATCCCTGGTTATAGCTGTTACCATTTTGGTAATTACCACTTCCTGATGGATTATAATTAGTTCTATATCCATAGGAAGATGTTCTTGGTTGATACGTACCGCCATTAATATTGTTTTGTGGCGGGTTTGATCTCGGAAGACGTCCATCAGTAGGACCATTACCAGAACCCGGAGGTGGATTCGGTAATCTTGGTACTGCTGGTGTACTGTGGCCGGGTTGGGGGAAATATGAAGGTGGTGTCAACATATGCCTCATTGGTCCGGGTGCTCTTAGTTGTGCCACGGGTGTATTATTATTACTCCCAGTAGCACCATCGTGAGTCGCTTTAATTTTGTGACTCAAATCTGGTATGGGTGGTGCCGGACCTATCGTATCCAGCATTGGAGTTGCTGGTTTAGGTGCGGTTCCATTTACTGCGGTATTATCCGGTTTCTTGTAGATTCCGGATACTACATTCTTGTCAGCCCCATCATTAACGAATGGGCTGTATTTAATTGGGGTTGCATCTTTGGATGTCTTTCCCAACATTGTAGATACCACAGCTGGATCTATATTACCTATAGTTAGCTGGGCTGCTTCTACATATTTTTCTAGAGTTATTGCAGTAGTCTGCAATTCCTGAAGCTCATTTGTGAGTTTCTGTCTATCCTCCTCCAGTTGTTTGTTGTAAGCTATAATGCCTACCCGGATGGTTTCATTGTCTTCAGCTTGTTTACTACACTGAAGTTTCAATTTATCCAACTCGTCCTGATAATGGCGAATTTCGGATTCGAATTTTGCCTTATCAAGGTTTAATTGGTCGTTCGTATCTATGTATGTTTGGATACGAATGTGCCTATTATCATATTCTTTGTTGAATGATTCTCTCATTGATTGAAGTTTTAATTCTTCATTCTCGAGTTCTTTCATGTACTCACTCCTTCTGGCTTCGAATTCCTTTCGCATGCCAGTTAGGTCTTCTTCTAACTGAAGTTTTTCATGGAATACTTCATCCTTAGCTTTGACCAAGGTATTTAAATTCTCGTTCAAAGTTACATAAGTATCATTCAACAACAGGACATCCGGTCGTTTTAATTCCTCACCTTCCGGTACCGCATAGGTTAAGTCGCCATCTATAGCGCTGTAATCTAATATTGGTAATTCGGGCCTGGGTAATCTATAAGGTAGTTCTCCGAATGTTACCCTTTTTCGCATAGGTGCCGGATGTTCTGGGTTAGTACTACCACCAACTTCGAACATCGAATCACTTAATTCGTCAACAAGTGATTGTTGGCTTATTAGGTTACTATGTCTCTGTATAGACTGTTCGCGTCGTACAGAGTCTGGCAGATTCTCCTCACTATCATTATAGTGGGGTCCCGGATCCCTCCAAGATGCAGATTCCGCATCTTGCGAGTCCGAATGGGCTTGGAGCATTAATGATCCATTTCCATTCTCTTGGGCAAGTGATTGCCCTGCTGGGTTAGCTTCCCTGAGGGTGTCTAACCCATGTACCAGCCGTTCGGACGTTATAACGTCCGGGCTATACACCAGAATTAACTGGTCACGGCACCAGTGTAAGGGTTTTGTGGTCTTACGGACCTGGGGGGTTCGGGTCTTACGGTTCGGAAAGAAAGAGTAAGACAGTATTCCAAGTGTATGCCAACGGTCGGTTTTATTACTTAACGCATACTCACGGCTGCCGGATGATATCAGAGAGGCAGCTAATGTTAAAGGATAATGGTCTACATGGTGTGGAGGCCAGAAGGGCCTCTGACGTAGCGGCTGAGCCCTGGGCTTTATATACGGACCCAGGTGTTCGTCGTCAGACGTCCCCACAGACCCGGATCGGTGCTGCCACCTATCCGGAACCTGAGGAACGTCCGACGACTCGACTCACCCGCCACGTCAGACGGTACCCAACTCCTATGGTTTAATAACGTGTACCTCTACACCATGTACCCCCAGTACTAACCTGAATGCATATCTGTCAATGTAGACCATTAATGAATATTAAATGATTCCCCCTTGAATAGTGATTGAGAAATATAATATTGGTTTCAGATATTGGTTTCTGACTTAAGATTGGAATATGTGTCAGAAGAGAGTGGGATACGGCTTCTTCAAGCCCACTCGGATTTATAATAGCCTTGTATATATATATATATATATATATATATATATATATATATATATATATATATATATATATAATTTTATATATGCTTAACTTTAAAGACAATTGATCTCCATTTCAAACATAATGATAGTGACTTTTTTGTTCTAGGTACAAGACCAGATCAGCTTCAGAAAAAATAGAAATCAGAATGAGGCGCCTGTTGGTACTGACCTGCCTTATGGTGGCTGCCACCTGTGTGTGTGCTGATGATGTGTAAGTATCATGGAAAGGACAAAAAAAAAAGGAAGAAGAGGTAAAGGGGAGAGGAACTGACTTTTATAAAAAAATAAATTCCCATAATCTAATGCAATATTTCATCCATATGTGACATACATCCCTGCATCGTGCTGACCACAAAAGCAAGATCTGACAGTGTTGGACCATACATTCATAAACAAAAATTATTTAAAAAAATTAAAAAAAAAAGATTAATAAAAAATCCGACCTACTGACCCTAGGTCCTGAAGGCACATTACTGGAAACACAGTTTTTTTCTGGCCTTATCTGACACAATTCTCTTCTTACAACATGTAGCCATCTCTCAGATCGCCATTTATTCTTCTATTGTGAAGCCATCTTACTGATGAGGTGCGTCTTACTAAGCACCTCCTTAAGAAGTATGAGAAGATCGGCACCATGGGACGTCCCGTGGCCAAGGACGCCGACCCGTGGAATGTTACCTTCCATCTCACCCTGCAGAACATCCTTGACGTAGACGCCGAGTCTGACACCATAGACCTGGTTACCTGGCACTACCTGGTAAGCTTTGTTAATTAAAATGAAAACATTCAGTGATCTCCTTTTGTGCCAAAAGTTAAAAGCATTTTTATTCTGAATTAAAGGGACAGTTTGGATTAACGAAAGTTTGTAAAACATGTTTTTCTCATGTTTAAAGACGTTCTTCCGAGGTTTTTTTTCAACGTTTTTCAGTGTCTTTTGAATTAAGCCTAGTCAGCAGATATTGATGTGACCAACAATAGGAGGATGACTTAACCCTTCAAAGGTCGCTGATGCATTAATGCATCATGCTCATTGGTCGGCATGATGCACCAATAAAGTGCTGGCGAGACTAACTCTGCACATGCTAACAGAGTTATTTCAATGTGAAGTTTGTGGTGCCCCTACCAGGATTAATATCAGAAATTACACATCACTTATTCTATAGATTTCCACTTTAAGCCTGGTGTTGGATATAGGTACTTTGTGTACATATACATGTTGATTTGAAATCATTCGATAAGAATTATAAGGCCAAAATATAAAGGTGTGTTTCGAGTAACATGACTTGAAAAGGTAGGGTCGGTATTTTTTTATTTTATTTTATTTTTTTTTTACATTTATATAGGAAATGTTAGGGCACATAATCAATGGATGTATAAAATTCTTCGATTCCATTGTTAGATAATGACGGGGAAATGTGAGAGAGAACACGAAAAGGAAACAGGAATTGGATGAAGAAATTGTAAAAATCCGCAGAAAGTATTGAAAATTTCTTTAAAATATGAAAAAAGAGAGAAATTCTTTAAAATAAAAAAAAAGAAGTTTGGCCCTGTTTTTCTAGGGTCGGTCGGGTGACTGGAAACACAACTATTCTTTTAGGCCTAAACACCCTTTGCATAATATGTATTAAACCCAATATCAATATAGTTGTTTTTCAGTTTAAATTTTAGGTATTTACTCAGAAATTTGGATTGTATGGGTTTTGGGGAATAAACCAAATAACCTTATGTTGGCGTGGACTTTAAGGTATAAATTATGGCACTAGGGTTTAATGGTGCTTCATTTATTTGTAACAGAACTGGAAGGATTTCTACCTGAACTGGGATATGAAGGAGTACAACGTGGACAACGTCCGTGTGAAGCCATATGACGTCATGGTGCCTGATGTCATCCCCTATACTGCGTAAGTGTTGTATTGGCTGCAAGCGGGTCTAGAGTTGGTTCTGGCGACATGCACTGATAAGAACTGATAACATGGTACCAGCATGTCCATGGAAGTGGGTGTTACCAAGGGACAAGGTACCCATTATGGTATGTCCCTATCAGTGGGATTTACCTCAAACAGCAAAATTCAAAATGGTGGACCCACAGGACGTCAATACTTAGCCCTATACACTTTTCTACACTGGTCCCCTGCGGGTATTAGGAACCAAAATGCATTACAGACAAATCAGATATCAGTGTGTATTTTCCTTATTTAGTGTGTCCAAAGTTGGTCGTGTTACCCCTGCACAGGAATCCTGCCACCGCTTTAAACTTGTCAATACAGAGGAGGTTAGAGGGTGGTCAATTCCCCATGACGACCTAAACTCTTCATACTGACAAGCAAGGTTGTCCTACTGACTTTGAGTTGTCAGAATGAACTTAGGTCAATCTGAGGACCTAAAGTAGTCTGTACTGATGAGTTTTGGACTCTCCTAGGTTTTCAGTGTGATGTGTTAGTGTAAGAGAGACATTCCCTCATGTTTTCTGTTCTATTTCAGAGTGTCCAAAGCTGAGCCTGTCTCCCCTGCTGACGTGCTGGTGTACCAGGGAGGTGCTATGCACATCCAGCCCCTGAGGCAGCGCTTTTCCTGCCCTATCTCTGGCAGGCGTCAGGTAGGCTTTTTAACTCTTTGAGGTTCACTAGTGAATTGATGCTTCATGGCTATTGGTCATCATGATGCATGAATGCAGCCTTGCAGGAGTGATACAGTCCCGGATGGTCGTCATGATGCACCTATGAAGTGCTGGCGAGCAGACTAGCAAGCAATTCATTTGTGCATCATGACGACCAGTGGGCAATATGCACCAATGCATCAGTTTTTTTTTCTTTTGTTTCTCGCCCTCCAAAACAAAAAGCACAGTCTCCCTGTGAAAGTAAAACTTCAATATTGTTTAATATCACAGCCAAAAAAATACGTTTCTTGTGTTAAGAAAATAAGATAACTGATCTTATGTGCTGGACGAAGCAACTATGGCAGAATCTTAAAAGGAAACCATTGGTTCCTCCATGGCTTATAAATTAGTCATTGGGACGAAATGAGCTTCTACATGTATTGTATCTGAGTACCAACCCTGGATAGTAAACCAGAAATCGATTATTGTTATTGCTATATGTCCAGGGCACCTAATTCACATGGCTAGATGGCGGGTTGCCTAGCTCAGCATAGCTAGGGGAACCAATGTGGACGTATTGGTAGATGTTGAAAATGACCTGCTGGCCTGCCTGTATCATGCTTGATGCTGCCACCTGGTGATGGATATCTGTAGTATTTCTAATATCTAGTCAATGCTGCTATGCATCTTGCGGGATTCTTGGGCTGGGCTGGGATGCCAAAATGTCTGGCAAATTGATTTGGGGTCATTGGGACATGTATAATCTTAACATCATTGTAAGGTTTACCATCAAACATGGGTACTGAAAAAGTGTATACTCTGGGCCCATGAACTATATCTAATTGATCTATTTTTTTAAATCATTTATTTATACTGGTTTGCAAAAGGTGGGTCCTGTGGTCCCCTTTTCACTTGGCACATGACATAAGTATATCTTGCAGTTTTTTAAAGATATTTTTTATTTTTCAAACTTCTCTCCAGTTCACTTGTGATCTGAAGTTCGGCTCCTGGACCTTCTCAGATGACAAACTGAAGCTGAAGCTCGGCATGGACCACATTGACCTGGACTACTACCAGCCCAACAAGCACTACAAGGTGGTGAAGACTGCAGCTGTTAGGAACATCAAGCACTACCCTGGCGTGCCTGCGGCCTATGTAGACCTCACCTTCTCCATCACACTGAGGAAGGAAGATGATAATAAGATAAACAACCATCTGTAAGAAGTATGGCCTCAGAATGATGTCTGGGGTTATTAATTAGTTGATGATTAAATCAGAAGAAGTTTAACTAAGACGGCAAGGATATTATGAGAGTATTGCCAAAGAAAGGAAGAAGAAAATGTGACAGAGGCCTTGGGAAGCATTCTTTTTTGTAAAACAGGTAGACAGTTTTTAGTATCCATGCTGACAAATGCCATTATTGTCATGGGAATGCTTAAAAGAAATGTACCATCAACATTCTTCGGAAAGGTTTATCCCATAGGTTATGTGTGAAACATGGCCGAATTACTATGCAACTACACCAAGTAATATTACTTAGCTAGTATTCGAGAATGAAGGTATAACCCTTTTCTTTTCGTAAGTACACCCTGAATATTTATATATGTCCCAATTCTATATTACTAACCCAAACATTTTCACCTGTATATCTAGGTGTTGATATCATTTTTAGGGTGTTAATATAATGACTTTAACCGTAGACCTGGCTGTTCGTTGTGACATGTGTTGCATGAAAACTAATCAACACATACATTCATATAAAAAACATGTTTTACTTTTCTCTCTTTTCGTGAGTATACTTATTTACTGTCATTACAGCCGCATACCAATCTCTAGTAACGGTATTTTCCTTGCGTCTATCCATAACTATGATGTGTGTGTTCTGGTAGATCAATTACATTATTGTGTGAAAGTATACTCTGTTTGTAGAGTTGTTTTTCAATAAGGGTGAATAAATACATAAAAAAAGAAAACAACGTGTATCAATATTTCCCTTTTCTGTTGCTTTGTTTGCAAAACGTTATTAACCATCAGGACATTCAGTCTTGCAGATTTCTAATTCTGCAGGTCCGGTTCAACTTTTGCAGGACTGAAACATAACGAGTATCTAAGAACATTCTAAAAGAAAAAATAAATACCATAAGGCCAGAAAATACTTTCTATATTTATCATAAAAACCCATTATGGTTCATAAAGTTCTGATAAAGAAATCATAATATGCTTTTTGTTCTACACTGTAAAAGCCTTAATTTGGTCTGATTTGCAAGCTGTAGACAAACAAAATATAGCCCAAAGTCCTAAGATTACAGTCAGACATTCGGTCCAGCAGTCTGGCAATTTCTGCTGGCCTGGCAAACATTTTGCCACCAAAAAGCTGATGTCTGATGAGCTTTTGCATCGACTGCACCTATCTGTAGCACGGGCGTGTACTGGTTACCAGGTTCTATAGATATAGATATAGAAGGGTGGACAACTCTTTACTTAACTTTTGTGTCTATATGTGTCACAGTGTCACAGTGCTAAAGACCTCAACATTACACATGCCCTGGACTGTCTCTAATGGATGCAGGGCACATTACAGCATATCAGTAGTACAGGAGGGGTGTAAATCTTGATGACCATGTAAAGTTGCAATTAGTTCATTTACTAAAAAGGGTCATTTTAGATTAGATTAGTTCAATCAACCATTAGTAGCAGTGGACTCCATGGACATAGTTGCACCACCTTGTGACTACTATGAATGGAGATGCCAGCTGGTAGTTTTGACAGGTTCATTTTCCGGGAGAGGGTACTTTGGAAATTCACCTACATTCTACCAGATAAGATAGGAATAAATGGATTGCAGTTCCAGAATCCACCTTATTCACTCTATCACACATTAGATACATGATGCAGTCAATAAAGTATTTCAAATCTTGTTATCCTAGCTAGTAAAGTTGAGGTCTTTAGCACTGTGACACATATAGATGCAAAAGTTAAGTAAAGAGCTGTCCACCCTACTAATGGAACTCTACACCCTATTGTGGGTAAATCCACCTGAAGATTACTTTATAGTTGTGATATTTTAGTCTCATTGTATCCTGACGAGTGGTCTCAACGTCTAGTAGAGTACACTCTACCCATATGTATAGATATATTAGGGTGCTTAAAGACCTACAAGTGTAGTACGGGCCTATACTGTATCCTAAAAGTGCCCTTTCTTAAGCTGAAGAGAAATCATGATCTTTAGGAGATGGTCATTATCTATCAACTTTTTATGCCCCCCTCGATGGCAGTCAAAAAAATTTGCGCCCCCCTGTGCTGGAAGTACAGAGAATTTTCACGTCCCTCTTTAATCTATCTTAGTGCGCAGGCTTTCTTTTTGCTAAAACGAGGGTAAATTTTTTATGACCCCCCCCCCTCAAGAGGGGTCAACAATTTTTACACCCCCATCAGGAGGAGTCTGAATCTATAACGCCCCTCCCTCAACCCCCCCCCCTCTTCCATTGATAGATAATGATCACTCCCTTAGCTATCCCACTCTCTCAGCTAGTGCCCGTCTCTATCTTCACTTAACATCAATACATATTACACACTTACTGAGTTGTCAATTTATTCAAGTATATTACTGCATAGATCTACACGATATACTAGTGCACTAGTGAACACGTCCATGGTTACTGCAAAACTACAACAATTCAAAATGTAATCAAATCAAACACCAGGTGGCAGCAAATATATAGTACCCTGCAAGTAAATGAGACATAGTCACTTTATCCTATAGGGAACAGAGCCATTCCTGTATGGAGGTGGCCATCTTGAAATCAGATATGTAACTGACCTCCGACGGCCATCTTGGATCTGGCAGAGGATTGTGGGTAAACTCTTATCTTCCCTTCCACCCACAGAAAACCATGGGAATTGATAAGAGTGATAAGCTGCCCCTGCCTCTATCTTAATCACCTCAAGTACCTGTCCATTGTTTTAGTGTGAATGGAGGGGATAAGCCTCATAGGGAGACAATGGTTTGGGTTTACTCAGCCAGGATTATATATGCCCCCTTAGAAAACTTCTATTTTTTCTCCTGTTTTTGAAGTACTAAGTCTAAATAAAGCTTATATTGTTTAAGTTTAAGGTATTTGCTATCCAAAGGTATATATTTTTAGGATATAGCTTTATATAGACTATTAGGAAGGGCCAACCAAAGTAAACTCTACAAAGAGGCCAACTGCTAATCTAGCCCCCGACTACATGAGCCACCTAGCTAATTTGTTTGGTACTAGCAATAGCTCTGCTCCATATATGTCCCCAGTATTTTGGTTTGATCAGATTCAGATACAAGCGAAATTGTCTTTCTTTTTTGCTGGATTCATGAAAATATATACACGTGAAAGTATCTACATTTACAGCATATACATAAATGGTGACTTATTCTACATGTAGAATTATGATATTCCCTTACAAATTAGGTACATTGAATTCCCGGATTAAATGTAAATGTGTCTTTCATATTATTGTCTAACAATACATTATCTGACACAATCTAATATTTCAAGGAATTGCAATTCATAGTGCATCTACCTATACGTGTAGGCGATGTTTGCCCGCAGCTAAGTACCTTGTGACGTAGACAGGTCCTATCTGTAACTCCTGCTATAAGTTGACCTTGTGCTACTGGTTAAAATATGCACTGTAGAGGAGAGAAAAGGGATGGGAAAAGAAGAATGAAAACAATTACAAATATTTTTCATAACAAAGCTCGAGGCTTAGTCCTGTGCTCATTGGCAGTCTCATGTTAACTTGTGAGATGCATGCAAGGCGCACTACAGTGTTATGCTGCGATTTAACCAAATAACACAAAGTGTCCACATAACAAACTTCTACAGAATATAGCAACCAACTCCCTCTCACAAAAGAATATACATCACACAACCCCCTAGACAACATAAAACTTTGGTTTCTGGTCATCAGACCTACCTAGTGACCTCAGATTTTGAAGGAAATTTTCCCCTATCAGGTTTTCCATATTTTCTTTCCTGCAATAATCACTTTATAACCAGACTTTCACATTTCTAATATTTTGAACATTTGCTTGTGTGCAAAACTAGAATCCAACGTGTCTGTACAAGCACCCCATGGTTTGGCTAGAGTATGAGATAAAATCGATTATCTGTGACTCAATTATTAATGAAAACAATCTAATATGTAGGCAAAACATTAAAAAAAATAAATAAATGTATAAAAAAAAAGAAGTCCGGCCTACCTACCTCCACTTTTTAGATCATGTTGTAAAGATGTTGTTAAGCGAGTAATTATGGCAGTAACATTTTATGACAATGAGATGTGTTCTAGTCTTCTACCTGGGTGTGCGGGGGTCACAGGGATCCACTGTGGGTGTGTGTGTGAGGGACTGGAGTGAGTCGTCATTATTTATCAACAGGGGGAGGGGTGGTGAGTTTTCACACAGAAGCACAAATTTTTGTTTGCACCCTCCCCCCACCTCAATGACATTCAAATTTGCCTCCCCCCTCCTCCCGACTGGCTGTGTCAGAGTCGCAGACAATTTCTACATCCCTCTCTTATCTACAGTTGCGCACATGTTTTTTTTTTTTTTTTGCCAAAAAGAGGCTAATTTCCACCCTCAAGATGGGTTAAAGGTTTTACGCCCCTCCCTCCTCAGGAGGGGTTCATAAGTTTTTATGCCCCCCTTCAACCCCCCCCCCCCCCCGGCCATATCCCCCCCCCCCCGCTGATATATAATGATCATTCCCTGGGGGTGGGTCGTTATCACTGGGGTCGTTATGCAAAACTATGACTTCCCCGCCTGTAACTCACCCACCTATTGGCCACACCCAACCCCCTACCTACACGCCCCCTGTCGGTGTGTCTTCGTACCTATAGGTCACACTGCATCGCATTAACCGCCTGTATGTCCAACACCTACTGTCGCCAATTAGCAGAACACTTAAAGATGAATGTTTTCTTGTTTGTTTCTGTTTTTTATTGTTCTCGCGTTGACGTAAAGCAACACTAGTATTCCCTTTTAGTTCATAAACTGTGATGAAATCGCTTTTAAACGTAGAATAATCAAAGTGTACAAGCCTAATAAAAAAGAAAGGCGTTGTGTGAAAGTTCATAAAAACGTTTAAATCTCTATTCTCTATCAAAAATGAACATTAAAAATGTTTCTGTGCGTTTCTTTCTTTGTTATTTCAACGTCCATAGCTGTCTTTTCAAACATTCTTTTCAACTCAGACTCTTTTCAAACGTTCCCAACTTTACAAAAACCCGGACAAAAGCCTTTGTCAAGTAAGCACTAGAAGCTGGACCTGATCACTTTAAAAAAAAGGAGAAGCGGTGGCCAGTTGGATGAGAAATTTATTGCACCATCATGCTATTCGGTCTTGTTGACTTTGTTTAGGCCAAAAAAAGTTTTTTTTTTTGTTTTTTTTTTACAATTTTGAGATTTTTTTGTCAGTAAATAAGCAATGAAAACAGGACTGAACTTACTCTTGAAATCATTTAACTCATTTCAAATTCTGAAGAAACCCTAACAAACGGTAACACTTTACATTCTACGCTGTAATACCCATAACGATGGTAGGAACTGCAGGCTATAGGCACTAGAAAGTAGCCCCCAATGACTAAAGACTACAGCCAGATACATGTATGTGGTTTGGCAGTCTGGCAGTTTCTGCCAATCCTGCAGCGATTTTTCTTCCGGCTATAGCGCGGTTTCTTTTGACTACAATAAATGATATGATGCCAAATCCTGTCATGTTTTCAGTTAAAAACATTTCCTAGGTTGGATGCACATTTTACAATTGCAACGAATTACAAATGACTAGTGGTACAAACCCATGCATATGGCCAGGTTTCTGACTGGAAGTCGGTCAAGGAAATATGGATGTCTTTTAGCTTTTCTCAATACCATACTACCCTACGTACAAGCCGCACCCACACATAAGCCGCACCCTGAGTTTGTTGATTGCTCTGGAGATTTTTTTTTTAATTCATTTGTTTCTATCTACTGAATTTTTCAAACTCAAAAGGCAATGGGGACCTAAGAGATATCCCCACCCTCCTATGCCAACAGAGAAATTGGGGAAAGTCCTGGGAATGTACTTCTTTTCACCCCTTTAGTGATATCCATTACAGTTAATTTCTGGCATTTTCTCAGTGTCTACCAATCTATCCTGAAACAGGTATGCATGGTAGTTTTGGCTTTGAAACAATGTTGTTCTAAAGTCTTATTTTTTGCCTAATACATCCATTTTAAATTATAGAAATGCTTCAATATTCAGGAAATTCCCACCGTTATTTTGTCCTCACCATATAAGAGATTGTCTCTCCCATTACCTCCACAGCTAGTCGTGGATGAAGTATAGTTATATTGGATCCCCGAGTGGTGCAGTGTGCGACATGACACGGAGCCGTCACGCTCTGCTGCACCCAGCAGACGCCGCACACAGCGTGCTGCAGTGTGGGAAGCCTGCGTTACAGGTCAGAAAATCCCCCTCCCTCCCACCCCCAACCCTCAACCACACACTCACAAAACTTACTTTACCCCTCCAAGCTGGCCCCACTACCACCTTCAGACGTCACCCCCAGCACAAAGACATCCTCCTTACTGAAGATTGTTCCACCAAGGTCTTGCTGCATGAAGGCGTTCCGCTCTAGCTGAACCTCAACCATTTACCCCCCCCCCCCCCCACCACCACCCTACACCCACATACAGAGGAGTGGGCAGTGGTACAGTGAGTGGGTGAGGTAGGGTAGAGAACCACCAACAGGCAGCCAGGATACAACTAGCAGGTCCTCTCCAGTCTTCATTTTCAGCCCTCAGTCACACCTGACACAGACAGACTCATACACAGAAGGACAATTTCTACCATAAAGTAGGAGCAGCAAGAAGAAGTTATCTTCACCATGAGGGTGTTACTGTGTGGTGCTTTAGCAGTATTCTGCCTGCTGGTTCGGGTAGAGCTGTCTTCAGGTAAGTCCATGTCCTACTACTATACCTCCCCATACCCCTACACTACTTACCTGGCTATGGGCCGGGGAAAACACCTGTGGATCCTTCTGTTCTTTTGATAGTGTTGGGGCAGTAGACCCAGTATGTTGAGGCTCAGTATTAAAAGCTGTGTTGTGAGCTAAACTCTATACCTTACTTTAGCATTATAAAAGGGATTAAAAAAGGCATTTGGAGTCACCACATCATTATAGAATTCAATAGATATAGATACCTGGGTGGTTGAATGTAGGCTCGTGTGAATCTTCCCAAATTAGGAAGTAGCCCACTCAATCTCAAACTAGGTCCAGGCCCAGTGTATAAACCATGTATTTATTGGTTCAGACTGAATATCAGAAAGCCTAAGAATGTCTGAAGCAGAACTATTTGGGTCCCACGTTGACCATACACAGTCCCACATATACCTTTAGTCTTTACCCACCATAGGTGTGTAGATCCAAGAAACACCCCCCAACACCACCCTCCACACACCACTCAGCCACGACACACACACAGCCTGAAAAGCAGGTCTATTTGTGGACCTTGCCACCCCCAATCCACAACCATTGGTGTACCTCAGGTACTTGTCACGGCCTGTCTACTACTATAGACTTCTACCTCTCCACCACACCCTTACTAGTATAGGACTCTTTTCTACTACAGGCCACTTGAGAAATAATGACTAACATTTCTTAGGTAAAGCAGTATATTTTCATATTAAAGCGATTCTTATCATGACCAGTAGCGATCTAGAATTGGGCAAAGTTGTTCCTTATGTAGGAAGTTACTTTTATGGTAATGGTATACATAGGGAGAACAGGAAATGGGTTCCATGAAATCATACCCATTGTCCAAGCAACAGGAAGTTCCTTGTTCCAGTTGTCTTTATGAAGAAGTTCCACTGTAGAAGATCTTTTAGTGTCAATTCAAGCTAAGTCTCCCCATTTCTCTCACTGCAGAGTATACAGTATTCACACAATGTACATGCAATGTTTATAATTGAAATCAGAAATTGCTTTGTTGCTTCCTGGTCTCTGGTTTCTCTTTACGACAATTAGTGTCAATGACATCTTAATGGATATTTGATTTCAAGTTTCATACTTCTACCTCCTAAATGGATGTCTTTTTTTTTCTCAAAGCACACACCTTGCTCCGTTCATAAGGCCAACAAAAAAGAGGTTTCCGGTCACCCGACCATCCTCAGCCAAAAGGGGCCGACCTCACAATATTTTTTTAGATTTTTTTTCCAATTTTTTTCCCCATTTTTTTTCAGGTTTTCATGTGAAAACTTTTATTTGTAAGATATACACGTATTTCCCCATCACTTTCTCATATTCCATACAGGAAATGATTCTTTGTTATAATAACCATCAAAAACCTGGCAAAGTATGACTATATGAGGCCGTAGATGCAAAAAATAACAAAAAAAAAAACGACCTACCTGCCTCAACGTTTTGGACTATGTTACCGGAAATACAGCTTTTTTTTGGCCTAATAAAATCTAAATGGAGTTTTTCATTCTCGATAAGGAGGTGCCAATAATGTACCAACCCAAGGAGGTCAACATATAATATACGTGACCAAACCATATATGCTGATATAAAGGTAAATGTGTAGCTACATGATTGTGTTGATAACTGGGATTGATTACCAAGTACAATTTACCCATTGGCCTTTTATAACTCTATACACGACCACTTTTATAACTACCGTAAACTCCCGCTTAGAAGACGCCCTGCGCGTATAAGACGCACCCCAAACTTAGCACATGCATTTTCGCATATAAGACGCACATTTTAATGCTGATATTTGTAAGATTAGTACATTTCTATAGAAAAATTACCCCTCGTATAAGACACACCCCAAACTTGAGAGAAAGCTATAAGACTACCCAGGATTTTGTTTGGCGTAGAGGACGCGTCTTATACGCGGGAGTTTACGGTAGTGAGATAATTATACTCCATGGGTGCCCTAGTATAGTACAGATATATCCCACTTCTAGTCCCACACCGTGACTGACTCCTTATTAATCCTTTAAGGGATACATTAATGCATCATCTCTCATGATGCATGAATGCAGCCATGGCGAGTAACTCACCAGGGCTGCATTCATGAATGCATCATTCCAACTACCTTTAGGGAATGATACAGGATCAAAGGGTCGACATAAAATGCCAATGCATGATACCGTAATCTCCCGCGTATACGGCGAAGCCCGCATATAAGGCGCACCTAGAGTTTTGGAAAATTCTCAAAAAAATGAAAAATTCATAACTTTGGTTCTACTAAATGAATTTTCAAAATTCAAAAACCTATGGGTAGCTTGGGCCACCTTGGGCCCTCCTGAGTCCCATTTCGTCCTATTATGACCAAGGGGGCATGTAAGATATCAAAAGAAAGGTCTTGGTGTCCCCTTTGTGGATCCAATGAGAACTAAACCCCCCCCCATATAAAACGCGCCTTATACGCGGGAGATTACGGTAAGAGGCAAGTAGTTCGCCATCGCTGTAGCATTGGAAGTTCAATTACATGCTCAGGTTTTACTTTACCCCATGTACACTGGTCCTGATGTAAGACTACAATACTATGAGTAACTCGCCAGTGCTGCATACATTCCCTGGTATGATGTTTAAAATGCTCTAACTGGCCCTTATATGGTTAAAGACTTCTTACCAGAGATAACCCCACGTGAATGTGGAGCATGACTAATTGGTAATAGACGCACTATAGACGCAGTTAACAGGAAGTACCACGTTTCCCTTCATGCATTAGGCAGTCACGACTCTCCAAATAAATCCCATACAATAATAGTTTACCCCTTCCCACCCACCTCCTAATTGAAATCTCTTATCTACACAGCTGGGGTTTTAACACAGATTTAGGCACCTGTGTTTTTCTAAGTATATTGTATGGGTTATGATTATTGGGCCATGGACCTTTGGATTGACTAGTATTGGTGTTTAGAGAGCACAATGGTAGAATTATTTTTTGTCACCCTACCTTTTGTGTTGAATATGACGTCTCAATGTAACAAAAGGTGGCTTAAAGTTCCCCGCTAGTTTTGTATGTAAGCTATATCTTATCAAAAAGTACCAATACAGTACCTGTAGAGCCATATACTGTCAAAATCCGCTTACCCCGGTATACCCACTAAGCAGCCCACCTCCGTTTGGGCTGATCTTATAAGGCGCACCTGCCTTGTGATTTGGTCTACAAGCCTCGGCTTATACGTGGGGTTTTGCGGTACTAATACCAACATATTTACATATTTTACATGTTGAGCTTGTGTCTCTGTCGACATTGCAATTCAATGTGAACTTGTTGGCCCAAATATCGCAATTGGATCAACAAGCGAAAAGGAACCTTCAAAAGGGGCATTGTGGAGTTCCCTTTTTCTGTTGCTGGTCCATAATTATTACTCACGGCTTTCATGTGTAGACCAGTAAGAACCCCTGCTATGATTGGGCTGGAATTCAACTTGATCCATCATCAGAGAGCCACAACTGACCCCCAAGTTGAAGCCCACCCTAAGGATCAGGGCCAGGGATCAGGGGGTAATTTCCCTGTCTCATCCTGCTTACTACTACTTTGGTTCTTAGGGATAAATCAGAAAAGTCGTGGTACACACAGTTGGTTATTAATCCCCGGGACCAAGGCCCCTTCAATATAAGGATTACAGGTTAGATTCACCCTCTATTTTAGGTCTCTATTTCTGCCCCAAATCTTTCTTAGGCCAAGAGGAAAACTGTGTTTAAGTTGGATTTAAGGTTATATATCGGCAATAGGGCGCAGCAATAATTGAACATGAACACGGTCTGATGCCTACAGATCCAGAATCCACTGCCCCTTGGGGAGTGTATCGCCCCATAAAGTCAGCATGATACATGCATGCAGCAGTGATGGATTCTTCACTACTTATGCATGAATGTGGTTCAGCAGTTTGTCACAGACAATGGTTGGTGTTGAGTGGAGATGACTTAAAGTCTTTAAGCATGGAATGCCTTAGATGTCATTACATTTAGCTAGCCAAGCCGTTTTAGATTTTTCAAGCTTAATGCTTATAGCACAGGTCCTCATTTCACTCAAAGAAAAATGATAATGTAGTAAGTTAAATATGTTTCTTACCTTACCTTACCTTACCCCCAAGTCACCTTTACCTGTTACACCAGGAACTGGCAGTACATGGTGGGGGGGGGGGGTCCCTTTGTGTGGTTTTAGAGATTCCACCCATACCAAGAGCCACAACCAGTATACATATAGTACACACACCAGCCTAGGATCTCATGGTACCACAAGTACATATTAGACACAGAAACTAGAATCTCATGATCTGCTGAATTGGTGCTTTCAGCCTTTAAGGTATCCATCATACAATAATACATCATTTCATTGGTCAGCATTATGCATTAATACTAAATATAGCCAGGTGAATTGGCTCATTGCTGTCCCCTTTAACCCTAAATTCCTTCAGCTGATAAATGGATATGAAGGTTTTAGGCCCGGGGGCACTGAGCCTCGGTTTGGGTACCAACTATGGTAATGACCCCACAGAGCAGTGGCTGTCGAAGCATCAAAGGGGAGAAAAGGGGAGCTGTTAGCTGGATTACATCTTGAGATTAAGAGGCTGTTAATACCTTTTATGTCTTTTATGGAACAGAAGTAACTTGAATATTTCATGTTATCACTCCAGGGCGGTGAAATTCCTGAGTTATTGTCAAAGAACCTTGGTTTACATGGAAAATGACCCCAAAAAGGGGGCTGTTAACAGACTTATTCAAAAAAGAGGGGTTGCAAAAATTTTGCTGTTTTTAAAGGGGCCGTGATTTGGCAAAAAAGAGGGGGGCTGTAGTATCAGTTGGTACCACCAATCAAAGACCCAGTGTCCCCCGGGGTTTTATGGATCATGCATTTCTATGTATTGGAAACTGTTCACAAATGGTTAAGAGATAGTACCTTACAACAAGAAAAGAAAAGAACAAAAGAAAGAAAACACAAAGAAACAATGGATATTGAACCCTTGAAACCAATGCACGACCACAACCCCCACTTGACCTATATTGAAAAAGTCACAATAAGAAGAAAGGGACGCTTTCTTAGAGCCTATAGCATTACAAGAACCAAAGGTATTTATTATAGATACCTTCCATCTAGACTACCAAGGAGTTGTGCATTTTAATAAGACCCACCTGAAAGAGCCTGAGCCTTGGAGAGGTTCTTTGGATTAGCAGGGGGTATGCACAGAGAGGCCTGATACCTTGGACATTTCTTAGCCTCACCTCTAAGTACCTAAACCAGTGTAAATACTACAAAACCCCGCATACAAGTCGCGCCTGCAGATAAGCCGCACCCTGAGGTTGTGAAAAAGCAAGTAGCTGTAGTAGAGGTCTGAAAAGGTGCCAATTCCTGGGCATTCCTGAGTCAAGACTGTATAATGTAAAACCCAACACATAAGCTGCGGCCTGAGTTCCTGGTGGCTCTACGAGCGGCTGGAAGCCCCTGAAATGGCTTATAAAGCGCAGCTTATCGTAATAGCTCATTAAAGCACCGGCCTCAAATAAGCGCCGGGGTAGAGGGGTATTGAAACTAGTCTTAAGCACTAAAACAGTATTCAAATAAGCGCCTGTTGCGAATAAGGGCCGGGGGTACAGAGCTTTGAAATTAATATGGCTCTAGACCCCTAAATTCGACATGGCGACATGGGCATTTTTGAGCTTAGTGACATGGGACATTGGCATTTTCTTAAAATCGACACAGTGACATGGACATATCTTAAAATCAACACAGTGACATGGACATATCTTAAAATCGACACAGTGACATGATCATTTCTTAAAATTGACATGGGAAATTGGGGACCCCCTATCAAGGGCCCCATTAATGAGCCCCCGGGCGCTTAAACAGGCCACCACGGTATATGCAGGGTTTTACAGTCGCGGAGGTGCAGGTATAGTTATTGTTGTTGTAAAGCTTTATTTGCATCATTTATCAAACAAGGTGATCTCTTCCAATGGGAGCCATACAAAATAACAATGACAGTATAAATCAGTCATATTTAACAGAGGACATTACAAAACATTTGGTGGTATAATGAGAGTTGGTTTTGCTGCTCACATAAACAAGTCAGCATTTGTGAGTGAGGACAAGAACCTGTTGCGGTTGTCTTGATGTTGTTGGTCCTTGTTACAATTGTTCCATAGGAGTGATCCTCTGTATAATTGTCCAGCGGGCGCTGACTCTTACCTAACGGGAGAGTCAGGCTTCCTGCATAGGGCTAATTTGTCAGGTGGCTGGAATTGTAGGACATAATTTTTTTATGTCAATTTCCTCTTAAGGATGGCTTCCTAAGACATGTTTGTTGCCATTTTGTGAGAAACCTTTCATAGGGGGGCCCAGATTATTTGGTTCTTGCAAATCTGTTAGCCTTCACATTAAGTTTAGCTGCCACGGTCGGCCATGATGGAAGTGGTTTCAGGTCTCACAACAGAGGTGTTATTCATGAAATGTTATCCATGAGAATCTGCTTGGTGAGTGGAGATTGACTTCCTGTCTGGCAGAAAATGCACCTGCTGATAGCTACCTGTTGCAGCCCACACAGCATGTGCCAAACCTTGGAAAAAGGTGCGATCTAAAGGTTTCCAACAAAAGACACTCTTCCCACTCACAGACAGCAAAACTAAGGTGGTACTCTTGTCAATATTGTAAGCTGATTGTTGGGGATTTGTTTCTGTCAAATGTTATTCTTAGAAACTTGCTGTTTCTAGAGCACCTGCAAGTTTTAGCTAGGGCAGTCCCAGCGACTCAGTCCTTAACTGAGTCGCGCACAGTGACTACTGTATAATGGACTCTTGCGGCAGATGTCTCTCCATATTCTGCTGGTCTTGACTATCAGTTTGTCATTGCTGCATAGTAACCTGGTAGGTTGAACTAACATCTCTTCCTGTCTTGATAACCTGTATATAAGTAGCAGCATTTGCCGATTTCTTCTTGTGCGCAGTTCCTCTATTTCATACTCAACATGTAGGTCCGCAACCCTGGCATCTCTGTGGTCCCAAATCTTTGAGCAAGTGTGTAGTGCATCATTCTGCACAGTTTGTAGTCAGTCGTTTACCCAGGCTGGACCACCGTCTAACACAATAGGGCACCCAGACTGGGTGAAGTGGACAGGACAGGTACACAGGTATACAGGTACACATACAGGGGGCTCAGACCCCACTCGTTACTGCTGAGGTATGGGTTTGTCATAGATCAATATTGGTCTATGGCTATGACTGGTCACTCCTATTAGTCATACAACCCCCACCCCAACCAGCTATCAAGTCATGACTCCCTTATAATATTGACCATTGCTGACCCTTGTGTATTTTCTAGGTCAGTTAAACCCATGTCACGACTGCTTTCTATGTATAACCAATGTATTCAATGTATATACTAGTGTAACTCTGTTAATTCACTGGGGCTAAATGGTCACTTTTTCTGCAATGTCAGCAATTTTCCTTCATGCATGACTGGTTTTCTCATATCCAGCTATCTTGGGTGGAGGTAGGCTGCAACAACGTACATAAAGAAATGCACCCGGGCCTCAGTGATTAGTTAACCCCTACATCACACTAAGTTTTTCTCTGTATCTTCCTCCCCCACCTACAACCCTGCCTACACACCATACCCCTTCCTGATCCGCCCTCTACCCTCACCCTGTCCTACTTCTTTATACATATCTACCTGTGTAGGCTTTTTGTATGTACCTGCTTCACGTGTCAAACAAGGGACCTGTATACATAAAGGGGTAGGTGGGACGAAAGGCTAACAATGTACAGGACTTCTTGTGGGAACTACAACCCAGTCTATCTCCTCCTTCCTGCCCCCTTTGTGTGGCTGGTGTATATAGATATGGCCACAGGTTCTGTGAAATATCCCGCCGTGGATATGACCTTTAATTGATAGGCTGTTAAAATGACAGTCAATAGCAATTATTCACTCTCTTTAAAAATCATGGGTCTGGACCACAGGAGGACATGGACATTTATGAAAATTGACATGTGACAGCGCAATAAGTGACATGAGGAATGAACATGGGACATAATATGGGGGACATGGTAGGTTCCTATGTGTGATAGTGGACATGGATATCTAAGTGACATGTGACATGAATGTTTCTTAGCTTTACATGTGACATAGGGGACCTCCCCTAGCCCATCCAGGATCCCCCATAATATCTAATACATTCTGTAGTGTTCAGTGGTAGGCATATATAGATTAGTAAGGGGTTTGCCATGTGGTCACTTATTAATACTCCCTAGACCTGACCAATAGCGGCCATATGTTACCCCATAATATTAATACATACCACAGACACAGGTGTTTGTATAGGTAAATCTATAGTACAGACTAATTTAGCTACTGGGGCGTGAATAGAGTATTAGAGTCATAGATGTCTATATATGGACATCTCACCCACTCACAAACTGTTGGTGTGTTCACTCTTCTGTATATATGCCGTATGTAAGGCCTGGTTTATGACGAATCCATTGATGGAAAGTGAAACACAACACCCTCCATATTCTCTATACAATGGGTCTGGACCCTTATTTCGACATGGAGCTTAGTGACAGGGGACATGGGGAAGTAGAAGTCTGATGACGTGTGACATGGACCTCTCTTAAAATCGACATGTGACATGGAGCTCAATGACAAGGACATTGGAAAATAGAAAGTTGATGACATGTGACATGGGGTTTTCTTTAGATGGATATGTGTCATGGGGATCCCATCGATACACCATATATATAGCTTTAGAGTCAACTCAGGTAATTCAAATTTATATTGCAACTAAATATATCTTCAAATCAGACTGATTGGTAAAACAGGACTAGATTGATAATAGCCTAACTTAGATTAAGCACTACCGGCTGTTTCTTCTGTTACACCTTACTATAGATTCAGTGGGTACTGTTTGTACTGGAAACATAAAAAAAAACACACCGAAAATAAAAATAACATCAAGAACATCATCATCAACAACAACAACAAACAACAGCAGAAACACCTCAACTGGTTGCCAACACCAACAAAAAATGAAACCGTGACAAAAACATAAGCAACAATAGTAGATGCGACAAACAACTATTTAATCTATTAATCTAAAGCCTACAAATATTTGGAAAATTAATTAATCCTCGAATCACTCAAGAGTTGACTCCATTTCTCATAATGTTTCCCATGATATCTCCATTCAGAGTCATTACAGTGATTAAATACACAAATAAGGAAATGCCATTTTTATACATTCACAAAGTTGTCATACGATATATGACAGCCAGTTAAAGCCTTGGTATGTAGAAGCAAAGTCCTTAAGACAATATATTAAACCTTTAAGGGCTCTGATGCAGGGTAGCATCATGCTCATTGGTCATCATGATGCACCACTGAAGTGCTGGCAAGTCTCCTCGCTAGCGCTTCATTGGAGCATCATGCTGACCCTCCGGGACTGTATCAATCCCGGTAGGGTTGGTATGATGCATCAATGCAGCCTTGGCGAGTTACTCACCAGAGCTATATTCATGCATCATGATGACCAATGGGTGATGCATTAATGCATCAGAGCCTTAAAGGGTTAACATATAGAGTAGAGGTAGGTATGGTGGTGTAAGGGTTAACATATAGAGTAGAGGAAGGTATGGTGGTGTAAGGGTTAACATATAGAGTAGAGGTAGGTATGGTGGTGTAAGGGTTAACATATAGAGTAGAGGTAGGTATGGTGGTGTTAGGGTTAACATATAGAGTAGAGGTAGGTATGGTGGTGTAAGGGTTAACATATAGAGTAGAGGTAGGTATGGTGGTGTAAGGGTTAACATATAGAGTAGAGGTAGGTATGGTGGTGTAAGGGTTAACATATAGAGTAGAGGTAGGTATGGTGGTGTAAGGGTTAACATATAGAGTAGAGGTAGATATGGTGGTGTAAGGGTTAACATATAGAGTAGAGGTAGGTATGGTGGTGTAAGGGTTAACATATAGAGTAGAGGTAGATACGGTGGTGTAAGGGTTAACATATAGAGTAGAGGTAGGTACGGTGGTGTAAGGGTTAACATATAGAGTAGAGGTAGGTATGGTGGTGTAAGGGTTAACATATAGAGTAGAGGTAGGTATGGTGGTGTAAGGGTTAACATATAGAGTAGAGGTAGGTATGGTGGTGTAAGGGTTAACACATAGAGTAGAGGTAGATATGGTGGTGTATAGGTAGGCCTATGGTTCAATAGGGGTGAAGTAATGTGTGTACTGGTAAGCTTTACCCTCCTACACCCCGAGACACAGCTGACCTGGTAAGACCCTCACGACTCACGTTAGGGGGAGCGGGGAGGTGACTCAGGGCTCCTCTAGAGACAGCATGATACCTTAATGTCCATGTATCACTATTGTCATAATGCATCATTGCAGTGCTAGTGAGTCTAATCACAAACACTGCATCGGTGCATCATGCCGGCCCTTTGAAAACGTATATCAACCAAAAACGGTATGGTGTGTGAAGCATTATCGTGATTCGACTTGGGCGTTATTTTTTTTGTCCCTTTTTTTTCTTCTTTGAAACTATACTAATTGTACTCTTAAAAAATAAGAGATCGTGGGGAATTAGGTACAATGGAGTAGGCCTATAAGGTCAAACTGTGACTAATGATGTATCCGCATGGTGTAATAGGAAGTGGAGCACTTCTTTTGCCTCTCCTGCAAAACTTGGAAAAACGTAGTTACAACCTCCTAGCACTAAGGCGACGCTATGATAGGAGAGCAAGGCCAAACAGTTCCATGAGGCCAAAAAAATAAAAGTTTCTATGATTTTACAGTAGAAATAAGAAAAACATAAGGATTGTGAAGCATTTGTAAAAGATATGAATGAATGTTATTAACTGTATACGAATAGATGATGGCCTAGATGAGCTCCATGAAAAAAAGTGATGAAGAATTGTGAAAATTACTGGAAAAATGCTTAACATTTCCCAAAAAATGTTAACCCCCCCCCCAATTTCCAGGGTCGGCTCTGTTTTGCTAGGGTCGGTCGGGTAACTGGAAACAAACCTTCTTATTTTAAGGCCTGACAAGAATACACACAACTAAAAATTTAGTTGTCTCATCATGACAGGAGATTTAAGCACTTCGCCGCCCTTAAAGATCTTCACTGCAGTATATCGGGTGGTGCATTAGTATGCGCAGAGTTTACTTGTCTGATTGATAACCCCTTAAGGACAAAATTATGTATTAAGGCATCATTCCCACTGGGTCATTATAGAGCATTAATACTGCCTTGGTGATCCTACAAACCAGTGCTGCATCCATGCATCATGACGATGCGATGGGGTTGATGCATTCCTGCACCTAGTTCTCATGATACATAAATGCATCCATAAACACGCCAGCACTTGAGCATACATACCGTATATATAGGAGAGCTAGGAGATACACATACCCAGTGGGTCCACCTTTTTAAATTTCGCTGGTTGAGGCATAAC
Organism: Acholoe squamosa; assembly: GCA_949317995.1. Taxonomy (NCBI): domain Eukaryota; kingdom Metazoa; phylum Annelida; class Polychaeta; order Phyllodocida; family Polynoidae; genus Acholoe; species Acholoe squamosa. The sequence goes on from OX439048.1 coordinate 9,956,188, forward strand.
TCACTGATAATATATACCATGATGGGTACCTTGTCCCTGGGTAACGCCCACTTCTAGGGACATGCTGGTCTCATCTTATCGGTGAATGTTACAAGAACCAGCTCAAGACCCGCTTGTAGCCAATTGTACTTAAATACTACACGGCCTTAAAAGGGTTAAAATCACCATGCCTATAGTGGTCATGGACTTAGGTGACTTCTAGTCTAATGTACTACTGGGGTTTAATGGTCCTTTCAACACCCTGAAACCCATATATGAGTCATTACATTGGGGTGTTTGTAAAGGTTTTCACCTATACATTCACGTCATTCTCATAAATAGGTAGATGCATACTCTGCTGTTCCCCTGCATATATTAAGGGCTCACCATGTCTCTCATTATGGAATCATCCTTCACCCATTCATCGTGAAGCTATAAATCATAGATCTGGTCTTTGTTATTCAATACCAATGTCATATACCATTTAAAAATTCAAATGGATCCCCGGGCAGAATGTGAACGAGATATTTGGGTAAAAAATATAGACATGTTTAATAGATGTAATAGGTGGCCCAAGAAACTAGAAATTTCCCAAACTGCGACTAGCAACTAGCTCGGAGGTCTTAAGGTGAATGCTTGTCTCTGATACATTCACCATACGCTTGAATACTAGATACAGTCCATACAATCACATTATAATGGAAATGTACCACTCTCCTGAACCAGCAGTTGACTTGCCTTCATTCTCTCAGTGCTTTTGAGTTTTTGTGAGAGATTTGGAGCTGGGAACATACATGTATAGGAGAGCAGCGCAGCAGGACACAGGCGACATATTACCTGGTGCAGAGAACCGTGACCAGCCAGTGTAGGTGGATGTAGAGGGGAGGGGGTGGTCATTAACTCTATAAGGGCGATACTGGATAAATGGTCATTATGATGCATGAATGCAGCCCTGGTGAGTAACTCACCAGGGCTGCATTCATGCCTCGTGCCGCCCTACAGGGCTGATATGGTCCCGGAGGGTCGGCATGATGCTTCAATGAAGTGCTGGCGAGCAGACTCACCAGCACTTCATTGGTGCAACATGTCGACCAATGGGCATGATGCACTCCTGCATCAGCAGCCCTTAATGGGTGGGCTACGTTTCCATGTACAATGTATAAAGAACTGGCATGATTTGGAGCCACAAGGATTCACTGCATTCAGTGTATGTGGAATATTTAGGGCATAGGAAGTCCCTTTATTCGGCAGAGGTGGATAACGCCCGACATTTCTATAGCCTCTGTTAAAATTGAATAAATGTAACTAGAGCAGAGAGGGCTTGGGGCATATTTTCCAAATTCATAGGGTCCTGCCCCTATGTATATAATTTGGTCACCTGGATCTAGAATCATTTGAAATTATCTTAATCTCAAACTATTCAAATGTGGGTGTTAGAAATGACACAATAATGATATCCAATATTATATCTCTATATTTACATCCCAGACTCGAAATAGCTTCTAATATGTAGTAGACTTCCCAGAATGAAATCCAAATGGGAAGCGGGAAGCATCCGACCAGTGTATGCATGAGTTTGGAGGGGGTGCATGGGGTGGGGTGGGGGTATAATCTCTTGTTTTGTCACTGTGATACATAAATGCAGCTGTGGTGGGTATATTAATATCAATTTATAAATTTTATAAGTTGACTTAAACCCTGAGAAAATATATAAGGTTTCTATACAAAATGCGCTGTGAAAATTGCTCATAGGTGAGTCGCACCAACATATAAACCACACTCTGATTTCAGAATAGTCCATAAGCCACGCTTTGAGCCTCATTAGAATTTGCCATTCATCACTACAATCTTTTTATTACAAAACTCTGCATATACCGGTAAGCCAAAGCTTTATGCCACAGTAAAACTTTAAAATGATCCATAAGCAGTGGCTTAGACGTTCTATAAGCAGTGGCTTAGACGTTCTATAGGCAGTGGCTTAGACGTTCTATAAGCAGTGGCTTAGACGTTCTATAAGCAGTGGCTTAGACGTTCTATAAGCAGTGGCTTAGACGTTCTATAAGCAGTGGCTTAGACGTTCTATAAGCAGTGGCTTAGACGTTCTATAAGCAGTGGCTTAGACGTTCTATAAGCAGTGGCTTAGACGTTCTATAAGCAGGGGCTTAGACATTCTACAAGCAGTGGCTTAGATGTTCTATAGGCAGTGGCTTAGACGTTCTATAAGCAGTGGCTTAGACGTTCTATAAGCAGTGGCTTAGACGTTCTATAGGCAGTGGCTTAGTCGTTCTATAAGCAGTGGCTTAGATGTTCTATAAGCAGTGGCTTAGACGTTCTATAAGCAGTGGCTTAGATGTTCTATAAGCAGTGGCTTAGACGTTCTATAAGCAGTGGCTTAGATGTTCTATAGGCAGTGGCTTAGATGTTCTATAGGCAGTGGCTTAGACGTTCTATAAGCAGTGGCTTAGATGTTCTATAAGCAGTGGCTTAGACGTTCTATAAGCAGTGGCTTAGACGTTCTATAAGCAGTGGCTTAGACGTTCTATAAGCAGTGGCTTAGACGTTCTATAAGCAGGGGCTTAGACATTCTACAAGCAGTGGCTTAGATGTTCTATAGGCAGTGGCTTAGACGTTCTATAAGCAGTGGCTTAGACGTTCTATAAGCAGTGGCTTAGACGTTCTATAGGCAGTGGCTTAGACGTTCTATAAGCAGTGGCTTAGATGTTCTATAAGCAGTGGCTTAGACGTTCTATAAGCAGTGGCTTAGATGTTCTATAAGCAGTGGCTTAGACGTTCTATAAGCAGTGGCTTAGATGTTCTATAAGCAGTGGCTTAGACGTTCTATAAGCAGTGGCTTAGATGTTCTATAGGCAGTGGCTTAGATGTTCTATAGGCAGTGGCTTAGACGTTCTATAAGCAGTGGCTTAGACGTTCTATAAGCAGTGGCTTAGACGTTCTATAAGCAGTGGCTTAGACGTTCTAAAAGCAGTGGCTTAGTCGTGGACTTTTGCAGCACATGAAGCAGAATGCATTAAGTATGTACGTGGGAAACAATGATACGATAAAAGTCCCATAATATGTACAAGCTGCAGTACCCTACCCATGGTCTTTCCGTCCTGATAACCATTGTATACCGAGGTAGCCGGTTTCAGCGCCAGGGTTTCTAAAAAACGCCTACCTCAAATGAGCACCAGGACCAAGGGAGTACCTATTGGAATCAACCTTAAGCACTAAAACCAGTATCAAAAACAGCGCTGGTCTCGTATAAGGGCCGGGGTAAAGGCGCATTCAAGTTTATAAGCTCCCGGGCACTTAAACCTGCCACTACGATACCCCCTTATCATAAATTCTACAATATGCATTGCTTTATGTCTACAACTCACACTGAAAACGTCTATAGACCGATCCAGATTCAAACTTTGAGATGCAAATAGAGATCTCTCCAATGTGCTTCTGATTCGCGAATCTACAATTTCACATGTAGATGTATGCAGAATAACATGAAGACAAGAAGGGCAGTGCAATGGATTCATTTGCTGCTATACCTCTCTCATAAAAGGGTCTTTATGATATATATTCTGTAATACAAGACCACACTTGTTGGATACGCCCTGTTTCACCAGTAGATGATTTCAAGAAATTTATAAAAAGGATTATGACCTCAAAGTGTAAATCTATCTAGAGGTAAAGTGCACCTTGGTTATTACAATGAAACACTGCATGTCTATACCTCCTTAAGCTATTCATTAATTCGCCTTTCATATAGAAACAGAAGTTTTGAACATCTTATATTTGGAGGGATATGATATGTGGATAAGTTTCATATTTGTCATACCTTAATATCCCACATATAAGGCAGAATGATTTAAATGGTCTTCTAATAGAAATGTACTAGTTGTAATACCTCGTATATTTATAAGGTGCATATGGTGTATGATAAAAGTGATATAATGAGGTGTTTTTGATAATGATTGTAAATAACAATGATAGAGACAATTATAAACGAATCAGAGTAAAATATTTAAAAATTAGGTTGTTAAGTGAAAAATAATAGTAAAATCTTCAGAAGTGCAATAGATAAATGAACCAGAAAAAAGCCCTATGGTTAAATGCATATGAGTAAACCAGGATGTAGCAGAGTCATGAGGGGATCCACAAAACACCCCCAGGTGGATCCTTGTGATGCAGGTCACTGGTATACAGCCTTTAGGGTACACCTGCACACTACCTGTATTAGTATTATACCTGTCTACTCCCACACCCCCAAGGCCCTATACCACACAGGCTTTTCTCTTATGTCCTCTATTGCTTCCACTTCAGCATAGTATACTGACATAGATTTTAACAAGGTGTGTCAGAATATCATTGAAAAGTTCTTTCGGGTATGTCTTTGTCTCTGCTGTTAAGCCCTCCTCTCTTCCTTTTTCTTTTATTTTAATCCACTTTTAGTTTCTATTTACCTTTTCTCGCCGCCCTGACACCAAACGCCCCACCCCTATTTTTCTTAAAATCTTTTTTTCTATGTACACTATATGACTCTTGTGTTGGAGAACAATTATAAGCAGCTCTACATATCATTTACCTCAAGATTGAACAGTCATACATTAAGAAGCTGTTAACATAACTTAAGATTATGTCATACGATATGTTTTAAGGATATCATTTACTCTCATGTGCTCTCATTACCCCTGACCACCGCCTCAGACCTTCCTCCTACACCTTTGGTACACACAGACTGTGCATGGACCGTGGTGTAAGATCTCCTCCCCTCCTGGGTCTCCATGAAGTCATTGGTGTCTAACATGCCTTAATGCTTTAACCCTCTAAGGACCGCTGCCCTTTTCATGGCGCTAAAATTGACTTGGCGACATGTGACTCAATTTGCCCTTTTAATAGGGTTAGTATCCCTCTCACCAAGGGTCACTTTTGGCCAAAATGTCTCTCTCCAAGGGTCACTTATAGCCAAGATTCCCCTCGGCGGGGGTTACTTTTGACCAAAGACTTCTCACCAAGGGTCACTTTCCGAGATGCTGTACACTTGTACCTGGGTCTATGGTGTTTTACAGGAAGTGTGACTTGTATCACGTGACCTAGCCCAGCCCCAGGGAGGAAGGAGGCTGTTTTTAGCATATATTGTTAAGGTGTCTACACGACCAAGGTGCTAAAACCCAAACCGTGGATTACTCTCATAGTCATACCCCCCCCCCCCCCATAGAGACTGGCTATATAAGGATCGTTTCACTTTTTTCACTGACATCGTAGGCTGTGTGCTTAACCCTTTGACGTTTAAGTGTCTCATCCTACATTCCTCCATTGGGCCATCATGATAAGGGAGTGGTCATTATTTATCAACAGGGGGGGTGGTGGGTTTTCGCGTGGATGCGCGGTAATTTTTTATGCCCCCACTCAACGGCAGTCAAAATTTTTTGCGCCCCCTCCCCCGCCGGAGGTGCCCCTCTTTGATCTATAGTTGCGCGCGGGCTTTTTTGCTAAAAAAAGAGGGTGAATTATTTTAACCCCCCCCCTCAAGAGGGGTCAAAATTTTTTTAGCCCCCCCTCGGGAGGGGTCTGAAAATTTTACGCCCCCCTCAAACCCACCCCCCCCCTGTTGATAAATAATGACCACTCCCTAACCATAGTAAACCCTGTAACCTCATCAATCGTGCTGCATGCAATACAGCAACCAATGACAACAACAAATTAAAGCACCATGCGGTCGCTAATGAGCTAAAAAGGAGAAACTATGGAAACAAAGGAGCGTCTTCAGGGAATGTCCTGTTTCTGTGAGGTTTGCTCTTTCCAGTGGGTATTGGTTTATAACGATGTTGCTCTCAATAAAAAAACGGCCCCCATCCCTTACAAACAATACTCGCTCTTTTAATGAGAACATTGAAGACAACTCTAAAGGTATTCCTTTAGACATCATGCCAAATTCTTTTTGAATGCTCCATTGCGATGGCAGTGCGCTGAAACCAGCTAATGCCATCTGACTTTACTAATATATTTAGATTCATAAGCCTTATGGATTGAGGTTGAAATCAAAAGTGAATATGTCAATTTACGTTCCTATATTTACACTCTCCTATATTATACAATTTCGCCCCAGCAAGATACCATAACATGTGCATTAACTAGGGACACCCACTCAATGTTTCCAAATGGATTAATTAGATCTCAGATACAAAATGCATGATAATATACCCATACAGGTATTAACCATCTACAGACAGTGTCCTACATTATGATTATGATGTGTCATATGTCAACACCTACAGTGTCCTCCCACCAGTCCACTATTGGCACACACTGACAGGAAGGGGGAGGTTATGGTGCTGCTTGGTTTGCTCTATTTGTACCAATGTGGGTGGGGGGGGGGTGGAAGGGAGTCCCTACATTTTCTTTTGTAACTATCCATGACCATCACCTGAATATTTTGTCACAGGGCAAAACCCATATACATCAAGGGAAGGAAGTTATGTTGGCATTTGCCACTTCCTTTAATTATGATTTTTTTAAAGAAATATAAAACCATACTCAAGTTTGGTGCATTTCTCTTTTTTTAAGTTGCTTGCCGCGTAGCGGCCGGGAGCGCAGCAACCGTAGCAGCTTCATTATGTTTTCAGTTTGTCAGTGACATCACGGTCACCTTGTGACGCAATTTGTGACATCATACATCGGCCGTGATGTCACATGTCGGCCGCAGAGTGGCAACTCCTAGCCGTGGTCCTTGCAACATTTTTCTTGTTTTCTAGCAATTATCAAGTCATTCTGTCCCACTTTCAAAATGGTAAATTAAACATAATAATGAGTAAAGAGGAAGATATTTAATGTCATAAATGATTGTGACTCATACCTGATGTTGGTTCATGTTTGTGTGGAGTATATATACCGTAATCTCCCGCGTAGAAGACGCAGCCCAAACTCAGCAAAGGCCGTTTAGTGTATAAGACGCACCTGTTAGGTCACAATTCTGTAAGATTAGTACTTTTCTATAGTAAAATTACCCCTTGTACAAGACGCACCCCCAACTTGAAAAAATCCTATAAGACGCACCAGGCATTTGTTTGGCGTAGAGGATGCGTCTTATACGCGGGAGATTACGGTACTTCTTGTTTGGTCAGTGAACACCCTCCCAAGGTACTTGACTAGTAACCCTTTATAATTCAGTTCTACCTGTTTTCCCCCAATTTTTCTTTCATGTTGCCCCTGGTTACCAAGTGTTACTGCAGAGGAGCATAATGACACTGCAAAAAAAAAACTGTTGTTGAAATAACAGTGAAATTCTTGTCCCAAAGTTTCCAGAATTCCATAATTATTTTCATGGAGATGCCTTAACCACACTGTGTTTTGTACAACTTCATTGTAGAAACTATACTGCCTTACTGCAATGAAATCAAAATTAAAATTAAAATTAAAATGGTTCATTGTCCAGTTTTACGATGATCCCTGTTAGATACAACAGTTATTTCATAGAGTGAACCAAATAGGATATAGCCTGTTTGACTAGATATATGTCTAAGGTGTAAGATGTGGTACAGTGGTCTCTGGCATTCCCCATAGGTAACATGTGGAAACAAGCCAAAGAACAGTTTGGGCAGAGTTGGACACGCTCAGATCTTCCTGTCCCTGGGTCCGGCCCAGTTCACATAGTGGCATAAGTGCTTTCTTAAATTCAACATGGGGCACAATAGGTTCTTAGAGTTGAGATGGGACATGGCGTTTAAGTGACATGAGACATGGCCATTTATTAAAATCGACATCTGAAATAGGGCACCACCCATTTAGAACCCCTGTCACACCCCTTTAAAGTTTCCATGGGGTTTTAATTTTGAGTGTTAGGGGTCACTACTTTAGGGGTTTCAATGATGTATGCACGTTACCCTGGTGAGTAACTCGGAAGAATTGAATTCATGCATCATGACAAACCTTCATGGTTGATACACACCAAATTGTGGATTAGCATGAAACACCATTATAGAGCTGGTTGCCAGTTATTCGCCGCATCTTTAAGGTCTGTTGAAGCATGGTCCAAAATTGCTGGAAAATCTATTTTACAGCACGTTATTGGAGCTTCATGCACACCCCCGGGGGTTTATCAATCCCATGGGGTCGGCATGATGCATGAATGTAGCCCTGGCGAGTTACTCGCCAGCAAATGAAAATGATGCATTATTGAGTAGCAGCTCATAAAGGATTAAATGTTTAAAACAGCAAACAGGTAGGCCATATAGGTAGTACATAGAGTAATAGCCTGTAGGTCTTTACCTTACACTAGAGACTGTTGACAACATTAACTACATTCTTTCAGTGGGTGTACTCTCTCTCTCTCATAGAGGCGTCTAAAGAAACAAGAAGTCTTATAAATATAAAATAAAGTAAAATGAGTTAAAGCAAACAAACTACTTATAGAAGCATTATTCAGCGCTATATGTAGCTGTTTCCTGAGTGGATACAGGGTGAAATCTACTGTAATTTGTAAACTATGGCCCATTGTGCTCTCTTCGAGACTAAAGGAAAAAGAGAATATTTGTTTTCATTGAACTTGACTTTCTTCAGTATCATCTTCCTTTCTGCTATATTCCCCTGGTATTGTGTACAATGCACTGTATGTTTATCACATGTTTTTTTATTATATATATATTTTTCAAATTTCTATTGCCCTCTCAAAACCCTTACCTTCCAGGACCACCAACCCTTCTGTCACTCCCCCTCCCTCTTTCCCCCTTTCATACTCTTTCATGGACTCACTCTCTCCCTTATCCCCTCTCCCTGCCCCCTCTCTGCCCCCCTCTTTCTCTGCCTCTCTCTCTTTCCCTCTTTGTCTCTGCCCAACCCTTTCTTGTCCTATAGAACATTTACCACTGCTTTCCGCCACGTGGAGACTAATTTCAGTAAGTTTACCTGGGAATATTGTGCGGTGAACCTAAACTATATAAGAGAGTAAAGACCCTATGAGGCCGTGGCCACATCAGGGTACGACCTCTGCATGGATCTTCTTCTATGGGTTCTTCACGCTGGTGGATCACACAGAAAAACAGATTTAAACCTACTGAACAATACAGGCCCATTGGTCGTCATGATGCACCGATGAGGTACTGGTGAGACTGCATAGGGTACCGACTGCATATGGTCGAGTGACACCCTGACAGTTTTGAGCACCCACATTTAGCCACGAACATGAGTGGGTTATTTTAATTCATTTCATTTCTTTATTCCTGGTAAAGTCATAATCAAAAAATAATGTGTTCAAAATATTGCTATACAATTGATGTATCGATAGTTACACCAGTCTTCTTGGTTACATTGCTAAGTTGCAAACTGATTAGAAGAGAGAACATTTTCCTGTCTTTGAGACTCTACCCCCTCCCCTATGCTGTTATCCTATCCTTTACCACTTTATATTACATATATATATCTGTGTATATTCAACGTTAAGGGAAGACCCACACTGTACCTGAAGAATTCCACTTCAGTCCAAAGTGTGATAGTTATCATGGAGCATAAATAATAATAATGATGATGATGATCAGACACAGGTTTTGGAGGCCTACAATGCCTTCCTGTTTCTATACCTAGGTTATGAGAGCTGAGCCTGAACCTAGCTTGTGCTGTACGGTGGGCTTAGTTAGGGATACAGAATAGGTAACTTTCAAGCCTGAACTCAGTTTTGAATATTTTGTATGTTCTTAGTTTTTTCCCTTCACCAGCTGATGTTATTTCATTCATTGTTTTTTTCCATATATTTTCTATTTATCTGTCCAGTTACAGCAGTTATAGCTTTAGGGTCATCACAAGTTGCCTGTTTAACCCAGAGCTGAGTATATCGCTCACCCATTGAGTTCAAGAGTTCTTTAACATCACTACACCAATTAATCTGACCAGCAGTTTCAAGCAAAGTTAGTTTTCATAACATTTATGTAGTATGTGTAACTCCTGGAGGTTTACAATTCTTTTCCAGTACCTGAGTGCTCGAATTTCCCATTGCACTTTTAGAGGTACCCTCCCTGTATCTGCATATACTGCAGCTGTTGTTGTCTGCTTTCTAACACTTAACATAGATTTTAAGTACCTTAGGTGTATTGATCCTAGTTTCCCCACCTTATTTCCCTTTGTCAGTCCCCATATCTGAAGTCATAGTGTGTAGACTTGCCAGGGCTGTATTCATACACCATGACAAAAGACGAGTATGGTTACATCAATGTACTATGTGGAACTTAAAGCACTGGGAATACTGAAGACCAGTGCAATGTTGGCAAGAGGTACATATCATCCCAATATCATCCATGCACTCAGTATTTAATATCTGTTGTTGAGATTGAGGTATTTTTATCATTATTTTCTAAATGCTTTGTGCAAGATGCATAGATAAGACCCTGGGACCATGAACTTATTTAAATAGTTGTGTCCTCCCTGCACATATTGGGTCGTGCATATATGGGATATTCATGATCCATATCAGATGTAGGAAATATCATGTCACGAGGTCTTTCCTAAGCTTAAATTCATCTCATAATAGATTCGGTCTTCCATAGATGCAGTCACTGCTGTATTGAGCTAGCAGCATATAAATACCTGTCTAACTGTTTGTACAAGCATCATTTAGATACCTGCCCATACTGAGAAAAGAATTGACTTACGCTTCTGTCTGTTAGCTTTTGATTACAATAGTGGAGGTAAATTCAACCAAACCAAACCAAATCGTAATCATATATCATTGGCATATCAATTCTAGGTATCCTGAACCGTACATCTGATAGCTCGCTATATCTGCCTCAAACTTTAAGAGATGGACTCATCCTTATTCTGTTGTTTTTTTATGTCCGATTTCGAGCAGATAATCTAAGGGGTCCTTTCTTTCCAGAAAAAAAGGTTCACCAGAGGGCTATGATGACACAATAGCACGTCAGTTTTGGTGCTTGTACACGCCATCTTTACTCACAGTATATAACGTGATGTCCAGGTTATGGACCACTAAAGTTGACACAGTGACATGGCAATTTTTTAAAAATCGACAGATGCCATGGGTTTTAGTGACATGAAGCAAAAGTTTAGTGACATGACATAGGTGCTCTCTTAAATCTGATATGGGACATGATAGCTTTTTAGATATGACAGAGGACATGGGTTTATAAATGATATTATATAAATGAGTATATCTTAAAATCGACATGCCACATGGAGACCCCCCGCCCCTCCAGAGCCCCCGATGTTGCCATCGTGGAGAGTGTATACATGATTGTACTATTAAGGTAACTAGAAAGGAGAACTCATGAGAGGGCCCACAGGGCATCCTTTTCCCTTGCCTGCCCACTATTGTGTGAGGGTAGTTTTATGACTTAGGTTTCTTTACAATACTGTAGCGGAGAGGCTTGGCCGCCGAATGACTGCCACGCAGTCATTCGGGGAAAGTCTCAACGCTCGGGAGTAGTCCGCCGGAATGCTGCACGAGAGGCAGCGTCCCGGTGGAGACTTGTATATAAAGCGCGACTAGTTCCACCGGAGGGGAGATCCAGCCGACAGCCCGAGGTGAACAGTCAAGCAGCTAGCTCCCGGAGGAGGTTGCAGACGACATTTCTACCCACAGACAGCATTTAGATGGTGTGGCCAAGGAGTGCCAGGGCAATAAACCAAGCGAGTTAATGTTACTTGACGGGTTGTGTTCTTCGATCATTCATAATACGAACGGGCGCTACATTGGTGACAGCGGTGTTCTTAATATTTTTTTTTACGAACCTGCGTCCGGTGAGATCGAAGAATGGCTGAGGGAGGATCTGGAGAAAAGAAAATGGAGTTGAGGTCTGCAGTAAAGAAGGACGAGAATGGAAAAAAAGGGGGGGAGGGTGGACCACAGGGGGTGAGAGGCCGCCAGAGAAAACCGGAGATGGCGTTGGGGCGGCCTCCCATGATCGGTGGAACCCCTGTGACAGAAGGAAGAGCCGCAGAGGGGTGGGATTGGGATGAGAGAACACCCCTAGTGCAACCTCAACTGCCTGAGGGAGAGGAGGAAAGGGCTCAGGAGGTGAAGGAGGAGGCTAGAGAGGCTGAATGGGGAGAGATCTACTTACCTAAATTACCCGAGGACGCTGAGGGCGATACTGAGGGGGACGAAGAAGTAGAGTTCAAGGAACGCCCGGTGGACGAGGGCAGAGAGGTAAACGGGAGACAACCGGAGGCGGGTCAGGGAGGTCGGGCACGAAGAGAGCCCCCCGAACAGGTGAGAGTGGAAAGGAGAGAGGGATTGAGAAGGCGCCTGATTCCCCCACGGAGGGGCCGGACGCCTCCGGTGGAGGAGGGAGAGATAGGAGAAGGAGAAGGTGTCGTCGCCGGTAGAGGGGGGAGGGGGAAGACCGGAGGAGGAGGAGATGAGTGCGGACCAGCCGAGGGGCGGAAGCCAATTATTAAACCTACCAAATTTGATGGGACGGGTGATTTGGCGGACTATTTCAATCATTTTGATTTGTGCGTAAGGGTTAATGGGTGGACACCCGAGGAGGCCGGAATGTTTCTTGGGTTGAGCCTAACAGGACCGGCCCGGCGATTGCTTACAGGGGTTAAACCAGCTACGGCGGAAGGGTACCGGCAGCTGAGGGAGGCTTTGGAACTCAGGTTCGAACCGCCTAATCAGATGGAAACTTACAAAGCGCTCCTCCGAACCAGGGAGCGTAAGCCGGGGGAAACGTTACAGGCTCTGCAAGAGGAACTTACAAAATACACACGGCTGGCTTACCCCGACGCCGATGCAAAGACGGTGGACGCACTGGTTCTGGACCGATTCCTGTCCGCTTTGGGAGACAGTCAGCTTAGGCAGTGGGTATATCAGACGCAGCCCAAGGACCTGCAGGCGGCTGTTATGACAGCAATAGGGGCGGAGGCCTATCTGAAGACCATCAACCGGGAAGGGGTAGACAAGTTCAAAGTGAGAGCCGCCGACGCCTCCCTCACCGAGAAGATGACAACTTATTGCACCAAGATGGACGAGATGGCCGCCATGATGAAGGAGCTGAGCCAGAAGGTAGATGCAGGGTCCCAGGCGACCACCCGGAGGCGAACAGGCTGCTTCCAGTGTGGGCAGGAGGGCCATTTTAAGAGGGAGTGCCCCCAACTGAAGAAGGGGGGAGACGCCGAGAGGAAAGTGGACGCAGCTCCGCCAAGCGCTTCCCGCCCGGCGGAAAACTAGAATCAACCCTGACCAGCGGCCTTGTTGGGGTTGAGAAGAGATGGCCGGACGAGAGGGTGCAGGGGAGACAGGAAAAAGGGGGTAATGGGATAATAGTGGCTGGGAAGATAGGCGGAAAGGAGGTACAGCTGTTGGTGGATACTGGGTCGTCCCTTAACCTGTTGTCAGTGGACTGGTGGAGATGGGCAGGGGGATACCCCGATTTGGATCCTGCCGAAAACGACATCTTTAACGCCGACGGCAGGCCCATGGTGGTGCGAGGGAAGTTCACCGGAAGCTTTCAATTGGGGTCTACAATCACAACTACCACGTTTACAGTAGCAGAGATTGGCAATGAAGCCATCTTGGGAGCTTCCTTCCTGAGGGACCACCGTATCAAGGTGGATATGGCGGGAGCATCGGTGACGTGGTCGGGGGGGGACTCGAATCTGGAAGGGCTGGTCCGGAGGATCGTGTGTGCCAGAGCGGCGGTGGTAGCCGGCGGGCAGGAAGCGCTGGTGGAGGGCCAGGTCTTAGGGGATTGGCCTGAAGGGCAGGAAGGGATGGTGGAAAAGGCGGAATCGGTGGGAAAGAGTAGCTTGTTCCTGGTGGGGCGAGGGCTGATAGTCCCAGAGGAAGGGCAAGCATGTGTGCGGGTTTTGAACCCGGGTGGGGAAGCCGTGACAATCCACCGCGCCGAAACGCTGGGAACCCTGACTTCGGTGGAGGCTGGCGAAGGGGGGATCGGCGGAAGGTGTCGTGTGGTGGGAAAGCAGGAACTATTGGTGGAAGGGAGGAAGGTGGTGGCTGAGCTGGTGGACGGGACTGAGGCGCACAGGAGGAGGGCATTGGCCACGTTGCTCAGGAGCAGGATCCACGCATTCCAGCTGGGGCCGGAGGACAGGGGCCATACTACGCTGGCTCGGCACCACATCAACACGGGGGGCGCAACTCCACTGAAGCAGCCGCCGAGGCGGCTGGCACCTCACAGGCGTCAGGTGGTAGACGAGGAAGTGGATAAGATGCTGGAAGCGGGGGTAATAGAGCCGGCGGCGGGGCCCTGGGCATCCCCCATTGTACTAGTAAAAAAAAAGGATGGTACAACGAGGTTCTGCGTGGATTATCGGCGGCTAAATGCTGTCACTGTCAAGGATGCTTACCCGCTGCCTCGAGTAGAGGATTGCCTCGACACCATGGCCGGGGCTGCCTGGTTTTCCTCCCTGGACTTAGCTAGTGGCTACTGGCAGCTGGACATAGCCACCGAGGACAGGGAGAAGACTGCATTTGCCACCCACCGGGGATTGTTTCAGTTCCGCCGTATGCCCTTTGGGTTATGCAATGCACCCGGGACATTTGAAAGAGTCATGGAGGTGGTGATGCGGGGCCTACAGTGGGAGACCTGCCTAGTATATCTGGATGACGTCGTAGTCTTCTCAGCTACCTTTGAAGAGCACCTCCACCGGCTGGGGGAGGTGTTGGACAGGCTTATCCAGGCGGGGCTTAAGATCAAACCAAGCAAGTGCCAATTGGCCAGAAGGAGAGTGATGTTCCTGGGGCATATGGTGAGTGAGGAGGGGATAGCCACCGACCCTGCCAAAGTAGAGGCGGTGGAGGGGTGGCCCACCCCTCAGAATATCACCGAAGTGCGCAGTTTCCTGGGGTTAGCCGGGTACTACCGAAATTTTGTCAAAGATTTCTCAGCAGTAGCCAAGCCCCTGTCCAGCCTGGCAGAGAAGGGAAGGAAGTTTGAATGGGACCGAGACTGCCAGCTGGCCTTCGAGCATCTGAAGCAGGAGCTTATTAGAGCCCCCATCCTAGCCTTTCCTCGGCCGGAGGGGGAACTGAGACTGGACACCGACGCCAGTGACATCGGACTGGGGGCAGTCCTGTCACAAGAGCAGGAGGGGCACGAACGGGTCTTGGCTTATAGTAGCCGCACCCTAAATAAGGCGGAGCGGAATTATTGTGTGACCAGAAGGGAGCTGCTGGCCATCGTCTTTGCTCTGAAGAAGTTCAGGCATTATTTGATAGGACGGCCTACGAGAGTAAGGACAGACCATGCGTCCCTCCGGTGGTTAATGGGGTTTAAGGAACCTGAGGGGCAAATCGCTCGGTGGCTGCAAGTGATGGACACCTACGACCTAAGGATAGAGCATAGGGCGGGGAAACTTCACGGGAATGCTGATGGCTTATCTCGTAGGCCGTGCAGACAGTGTGGGAGAGAGGAGGCGGGAATGGAAGTGTGCAGAGTGATCACTCGTGCTCAGGGGCGGAGGAGGGAAGCACCCCCAGAAACAGTAGGGGAGGAGATCTCGCCGGAGGCTTCGGCGGAGTCCCCCTCGCCGGCTGAGATAGCTTCCCCCGAGGAGCTGGACTGGGAAAAGGAGCAAGCGGCTGACCCCATCCTGCAGCAAGTGAAGAGGTGGATAGAAGGGGAGGAGGTGGACCCGGCGGAACTGGGTGGGGCTGGCTACGAACTGAAGGCGTGGGCAGCCCAGAGAGACCTGCTGGGGGAGGTAAACGGTATCTTGGGCCGGTGGTGGGTGGAGCCGGCGGGGCAGTCAAGGTTCCAGGTAGCTGTCCCCAGAGCTACGAGGGAGGAGGTCCTCCGACAGGTGCATGGCTCAAGCTTGGGGGGGCATCTGGGGCGGAACAGAACCATCCGGCGTCTTCAGGATAGCTACTACTGGCCCGAGTTTCGGCGGGATGCCACTTGGTGGTGCGCCAGGTGTGAACCCTGTGTGAGGAGGAAGTCGGCCAGGCCACCCCACCGAGCACCCATGGGGCACGTGGCGGTAGGTCTGCCTATGGAGAGGGTAGCCATGGACATCATGGGCCCCCTACCAATGACGAGGGAAGGGAACAAGTACATTATGGTGATTGCCGATTATTTCACCAAGTGGACAGAGGCGTATGCCATGAGGGACCAGCAGGCAGAAACGGTGGCTAGAGTCTTCGTGGAGGAGTTTGTGTGCCGCCTGGGACCCCCGGGGACGGTCCACACCGATCAGGGCCGTAATTTCCAGTCGGGGGTGTTCCAGGAGGTCCTAAGGCTGTTGGAAGTTAGCCAGACTAGGACATGTGCCTTCCGCCCCCAGAGTGATGGGATGGTGGAGAGGGCTAACCGAACCATAGAGATGCTGTTGGCCACCACGGTAGCCAAGGACCAGAGGGACTGGGACAGGAAATTGCCCTATGTAATGGCAGCATACAGAGCCTCTGCTCACTCCTCTACTAACATAACACCCAATAGGATGATGATGGGCCGAGAGACTACCACCCCCTTGGCTCTACTCTATCCGGCGGGGCCCCCGCCGAGCTCCCTGGAAGGATATGTGGCGGAGCTGCAGGTGCAGATGGCCCAAACCTTTCACTATGCTCGGGAAGTGCTGGGTCGGGCCGTAGAGAGGCAGAGGCGTAACTATGATGTGAGGGCAGGGGCAGTGAGCATAGTGGAGGGGGACACAGTCTTCTACTACCACCCGCTCAAGAGTAAGGGCGTCTCTCCAAAGCTTCAGTCATACTGGACGGGCCCCTGGACGGTGGTCCAGGTGCGGGGGAAGGTGTTGTTCACCATACGGAAGGGGCGCCTTGTGAAAGTGGTACACTTCGACTCTATCAAGAAGGTACCACCAGAGAGGGACCTCGGCGGAGGGCGGGGGTTGCCAGGGGGAGAGGGGAACGCCATGATACGAGCGGTGACGCAGAGCAGGCCGGCAGACGGTGGCGTGATGAGTAACTCAATGGAGCCCCGGAAACCTCCCGAACGGTGGGATGGCGACTTGCCGAAGATCCCACTGGGGGGGCCACTCCTGCCTAGCTGGGATATTCCTGATGGGTTATCTGAAAAAGAAACTGAGGACCTGCGTGAGAGAAGAAGGCTGGAAATCAAAGAAAACGGTGAGAGAATGGATGAATATAGTCGGCTTCGGCGGGAACGGAGAACGGCACCGGTGTATCTGAAAATGCGAGAGGACTGGAGAAAGCAGTGGCAAGCCTGGAATAGATGGAAACAGGAATTAATGTGGGCACAAAACGAAAATGAAGCTAATCAAAGAGTAGAAGAGAGGAACGCGGGGGTGCCGGAGGAGAGGAAGGCAATCACTCGAGAGGAGGAGAGAAGGCGGAGAGGAATGGTCTCCAGGCGCTTCATCATGACCTCAAAGAGGAAGATCTTCCTACAAAGCATCACCCGACGTACATCTCAAACCGGTCTCCGCCTCTCCGGGGCCCAGGATGGGGGGGCGCCGGTCACCAGCCTAAGGTCTCCCCGGGCGATAATAGGGGAGGACCCGCCGGGACCCAGCGCTCGCGGTGACGTCATGACGACAGTTGACGGCAAGATGGCGGCAACAAATGACACGCGGTTGGTGGTGCCAAGAAGCCAGCAAAATTCTTCTGAGAAAACTAGATCCCCGAGCAAAGAAGGAGGGGAGAGACGACGACACGGAAGCCTGGGCGGGTCCCGCAGCCGGGTGAAGACAGAGAGAGGCGCCAGGGAGGTGAAATCGGGAGTGGCAGCCAGGGAAGGGGAGAGACGGCGGAGCCGTTCGGCGGAGAGGAGGCGCCATGGTAGAAGTCAGGTTAGATCCAGGGGTCGGTCACCTCGGCCAATAGGGTGATCGCCACATAAACGGGAGACAGGTGGCCAGCCAATAAAAAAAAAGTATAGAAGGGAGGAGGGGCGCTCCCACGAGCGGAGATCGCCTGACACAGGGTTCCCACGCCACCGAGGTGGGGAGGGGAATACCCAGACGACTTTCCCAGGGCCCGCCGAGCTCGCCGAAAGCAACCAACCAATCAGAGAAAAGGGGGACACAGGAGGAGGCGGGACGTCTCGGGGCCGGGGAGGTATAAAGGAAGGGCGAGGTGCCCAGTCAACTCAGAATCCGACAGAGAAGCAAGCACCTAATCTACGAGGACGAGAAATTATCCACTACGCCGACTTGGAGGTCTTCACGGCCAGCATGCCACGACAGACCAAGTCCAGGGGGGAGGGAGCCGGAGACACTCCGGAGTTCGCCTGCCAGACGTGCGCCGACAGGGGAATAGTAAAAGTATTTGCAAGAAAGGACACCCTGGAGCGACATGTGGAGGGCCACGCCGGAGCGGGGCTTGGGCACCGCTGCCCACTGTATCCAGAGTGCTCCCACCAAGTTCGCAAGAAGAGGGAGGGCGACCTCCGGGGGCATATAAGATCTGTACATAAAGAGTATGATGCGGACGAATGGCAGCCGGGGGAGCCGGTGATGCTGGAGTTCCCCGATGTAGGAAGCACCAGAGGACAAGGAAGTAAGCCCCGAAAACAGCTAACCCCACAGAAGGTGTTGCCGGGGGGTAGCCCCTTCAGTGACTTAAGCTCCCCAGGAATACAGCTGGGGGAAGGCGACACTCCTGGCAGTTACACTATGTCTGCACACACGTTGGAGCAGATGTTAATCCAGATATCACCTGATAAGAAGCAAGAGGAGACAAAATTGAAGAGCTCTCCGGCGGGCCCACCTAGCGCTGGCAACCGCTCATCAGGGAAGAGGAAGAACCCCAGGGACTCGGCGGGGGGCAAAAGTGAGAAGAAGAGAGTGAAAAAGGATATAAAGGGGGGCAAGGGGAAGTCCTCGGCGGCAGCAGCGTCAGCTCAGGCTTCTCCGGAGAGGGAGTGCAGCGGGGGGAGGTGGGGTGAGCAGCCGCCACCGGGCCCACCTGAGTCTTCGGGGGGAATAGTGGGGAGTCGGACTAAACCAGCCGTACGCACCAGCACCGCCGAAGTGAGGACTAAGATAGACGAGGAAAAAGCGAAGATAGCAGACCTGTGTGCCAAGTACGGAAAAAAGGGGGAAACACCTAATCAAATGATGATAAGACTCAAGAGACTGTTCCCGGGGGCGGAGGTGGACTATGATTTAGTGGATCCGGGGTTTGAGGAGGAACTTAAGTCTTACGAGGAGGAGGTGTTGGGGGAAGGACTTAAGGAGGAAGCCGGAGGAAGTGGGGAAAAAGGGGGCCCAGTGGGGGTCCAGCACACTGAACTCACATTATATGGACTGGACACCTCGGTGAATGTCTCTGAGGCTACAGACGTGTCACTAAACAGATCTCTTAATCTGGACGATGCCCTTGCTATGGTGAAAACGCCTTCGGCGGATACTTCGGCGGGGTCGGTAAAAGGGAAGGAAGTGGGGGATCCTGCAGTACCCGCCGAGTCAGGGTCGGCGGTGCAAGGGGCAGTGGAGGAGGGGGTGCTCTCTACCTTGTCTCCCACTGGACTGGCCGGGATTGATATTCAGACGCAGCAGCTGAAGAAACAGTTGGAGGCACTAGAAAAGAGAAGGGCAGCTGAAGCCAAGAGAATAGAGGCAGAGGCAGAGGAGAGAAGGAAGGAAGCCCAAGAGGCAGAGCAGAAGAAGCAGCGAGATGAGGAGAGGAAACAGCGGGAAGAGATAGAAAAACAGAAGAGAGAAAAGGTGGAGGCGGAAAAGAGACAGAAGGAGAAGGATGAGAGGGAAGCCGCCGAACTCCTGGCTAGGCAGCAAAGGCAGGAGCAGTCACCGGTGAAGGGGGGGGAGGGGAGAGTGATAGCCATAGGACTGGAGGGGTTAGTGGTAAACTCGCCCCATGGCGAATTTCTCATGAAATTGGAACTAACTGACGTGGAGGAGGGGGAGACCAGAGTGCTACTACCGGCGGGGGTGAGGGCCTCCCTGAATGATGCTAAACTACCCCCACCGCCGATGGAGGCGGGACCACGGGTGACAGTGTTATCAAACTGGGAGCCGGGGACTCCGGTGACATCCACCCCCGCACCCACAGCTCCGCCACCGTACGGTACTGGTGCCTCTCCGCAGCCCGGGACGTCCGGCGGAGCTGCGGAGGAAGGACAGGCTGAGGAGGCTGGGGCGCGTAACCCCTGGCAATCGGATTACCAAGGGTCGGCGACCCTGAGACGACTGGCACAGAGACTACTGCCCCCGGAGGAGCAGGGGCCAGATGTGCGCCAGTTAGGGGAGGGGAGCCAGACCACCTCTCTAGTGATGCTCCCAGGAGGCGAGTTCGAGACTGTGGTTATAACCCGGAACAGATTTGTGGACTTAAGCCAACGGGATACCTGTAAAACCTGCGGCCGGTCCTGGGAGCAGCAACAGCCGGAGACGGAGGAGGCTGCAGGAGAGGGGGAACCGGAGGAGGACGGTGAGGAGGAAGACGACGACGTGGCTGAATGAACTAGGTAAGCTGGTCACTCCTTGTTGATAGCAGAGGTCGGGGAGCCGTTCAGGGAACGGGAGCGGTCGGGGAGGGCTGAGGAAGAGGTACGACAGGGTGGTCGGGGAGCAGCCTGGACCGAGTACACGGCCGGAGAAACGGGAGACGTTCAGCGGGGAAGGGCCGGAGCAGTTGTCGGGGAGGCAGTAAGACCGAAGTACACGGTCTGAGAAGGGAGGAGTTCGGCGGGAGCTGAGAGGAGGAAGAAGGACAAGGGGGGACCCAGGGCCGAGTACACGGCTGGAGAGAAGGAGGGAGAAAGGGGGGGGGTCTTTTTGGTCGAAACACTTACCAAATCGAACCTGTTGCCAAATGAAAACTTACCTGGGTGTCCTGTCTTCCAGTTCGGTGGAGCGTAGTCCGGAGGGAGGTCGGTGGAGGCAGTCCGGAGAGGTATCGCTGCAGCACAACCGGGGCGGTGGAAGTGGACCCGGGGAGGAAGCAGACGGCCTTAAGCCTTAGGGGCCCAGAATTACTGGCGAAAGGGCCCATATTGCGATTAATTATTTGTAAATAATAACGACGATGTGTATGTAAAAATAATGACATTTTATTATTATTCTTTCTCAGTAACGCTGTAGTTAACATAGGGACATAGTTCTCCGTCCAGGGTATTGGGTTTTACACCCCCCAGAGTTTTAAATTAGCTGGGAGGAGTGTAGCGGAGAGGCTTGGCCGCCGAATGACTGCCACGCAGTCATTCGGGGAAAGTCTCAACGCTCGGGAGTAGTCCGCCGGAACGCTGCACGAGAGGCAGCGTCCCGGTGGAGACTTGTATATAAAGCGCGACTAGTTCCACCGGAGGGGAGATCCAGCCGACAGCCCGAGGTGAACAGTCAAGCAGCTAGCTCCCGGAGGAGGTTGCAGACGACATTTCTACCCACAGACAGCATTTAGATGGTGTGGCCAAGGAGTGCCAGGGCAATAAACCAAGCGAGTAAATGTTACTTGACGGGTTGTGTTCTTCGATCATTCATAATACGAACGGGCGCTACAATACCATGACTGAACCTTTATTACACACGAAGTCTCTTTGGGGCCATTGGTAGAGGCACACTGATGTTCAAAGTAGGTTTTTAAGAATTGTCCATGTCTTTTTGTTGATTTTTAAGAAATGCCCATATCAGTATGTTGATTTTAGGAAATCTCCGTTGTCACTAGACCCAGATATGCCTATGTCGCCATGTCAGATTTAGAGGTCTAGAGCCGTTTCTTTGTCATTGGCAGTCATGTCCCCAAATGGAAGATGAGATTTCACAAAAATGTTTATCTTAGGGGTTGATCATTTTCTATCAACCGGAAGGTTTGTCTGTGTAATAGGTGGGATTTAGTGGGGCAAAATATTTTCGACCTCCAAGAAAGAGGGGGGGGGCAAAATACCATTCGTGCATTTGCACACAATTCCATCAAATCCTGTTTAAAATCGATCACTCGCTTAACAATTTATACTGTATATTTGTAGGCGATTCTATCTTTCCATGCAGCCTGTCTGACCATTACAATGTTACACAGAGCCCCCCCCCCCACACACAGACACACACACACAGACACACACACACACACACACACACACACACATATACATATATATATATATATATATATATATATATATATATATATATATATATATATATATATATATAGCCTTCACTACCTATACCTTACAATGCAGTAGTGGTTCTATTCATTGTGTATGTTCACCCAGCTTATTGCTGTACCTGTACGTGTCGGCGTGACATCCTCCCACAAAAATAGTCACAATACTCCCCCCTCCCAGTACTACCCCCTGTCATTCCTACTGGCCCTCTTTGCTCAGCACCCATTTCTGTAACCTCATAGGGAGTCTAGACCCATACTCAATGGGGTCCACCATTTTGAATTTTGCTGGTTCTTCTAAAAGTGGTAAACACACTAATAAGCTCCAGTCCCAGTTAAATCCAATAAGGTCTGCACCAATGAAGAACTAGCAATGGGAACCTATATCATCCTTGGTACTAGCACGCCTCACTTGAACGTCTAGGGCCACGGATGGGGGCAGGGGGATCCCCGTGTCACATATTATGGTCGTGTCTCATGTCACCCAAATCACCATGTGATGCGCTCCCTCTAAGAACCTATACCACTTCCAGTATCGAATTTAAGGAAGCACCTATGTCATGTCATTAATCTCTTGCCTCTGGTAAGTTATTCGTCAGGGTTGCATTCTTGCATCATGTCGATAAATGGACTTGGTGCATTGATACATTATGCGAACCATTGAGAGTTAATCCTTTACCCCGTCCTACAAGACCTCCAAAATATCCTGATCCCATCTCCATAGACTGAATACTACTGTTGGGCTAAAATAGGGATACCCCCGGGACGAGAGCTCACCCCTTTCAGGACGGTCATTGTCGTCATATGATACAGGAAGGGTCTAAAAACAGTGATAAACTCACCAGGGCTGCATTTGTACATATATGAGATCCCTGATAGGAATGGCCCCTCCAAAAAAGGCAGGGGGTGATGCATTTAGAATATATCCTGGCGGGAAACTCAGCAGAGCTGCATTCATTCAGCATGGAGAAAAATAGGGCATGATGCATGGAAGCACCTTGTGATAGGGATAGGGTGAAGCAGGAGGACCTTTATGAGCAAAAAAGTGAGGAAATAAGAAAGCTAAGGAAAATTGATAAAAGAAGCTAGGCCAAGTAGGACATAGACTCTGCATAAAACCCTGCATATTAGTTACACCAATATTATATAATTTGCAAAATTAACAATACGCAGCACTTAGGGTCTACGCGGTTGCCATTCCTTTCTAAAATTGCTATATATTGAACACTGTATATAAGCCACACCCTGACTTCCTGCACAGCCTGTAAGCTGCAGAAGACCTAAAGTTATCTAGAACACATGGCTTATATGCGCGGTTTTATAGTAGGTTCCATGTATGAGAAGGGAGTCAGGACACGCAAACAGAAACTTGTCTACTGTGGATCATAGACAGTAAGCCAATTCATCAGAAAGAAAAGGGGGGAAATGCTATATCCTGTATGTAATGTATTTCAGGTCCCTATATGTGTGAGACGTTGGGCCCTCTGCTGCGTAAACACGCAAATGATGATCGCTCAACTCTCTGTATGGGTCATGTAAATTTCGCCACATGAAATATTCAAGGCTCCTTATGATACCATCAAAACAGGGCCATACATTATAATTGATGTCTGACATGAAGGGCTATTACTAAAAAAAGAAAAGAAGAAAAAAAGAGATGATGAGTGAGATGACATAAAGCACATAGAAAGAGGGTCCCAAAGGGGATATTAGGCCGCCTAGACATGTGGACTTGAAGAGACATGGCCCTTTCTTACATTGGACATGTCACAGTACTTGTAGGTATGTGAGTGAGTGATAATAGGTGTTTAACGCCATTTCGACAGCTAAGGTCATATTCATGGCGAGAACAACTTTACACAATTTCACAGAGGAATGTGTGGGTGCCCACGCATATGTGCACCACACACATCTGAGGGGATAGGAAAGATGAGATATAGACCCTTTTAAGTGGGCTAGGGAAGCCCGCTTGTAGGTATGTGTAGCCAATTCAGCTGCAGTCTTGTGATTTCAGGCTCTCTGTGATTTATTCCTTAATGGCATGCCTTCTATATGCCAACAATATGCTCGAGAAGCTTATAAATCCTGTTAAATGGTTTGAGGGACAAAAGTTTATTACCAAGTGTCTATGTGCTGGTTTGGGGTGTCTGCTCAGCCCCCCTATGTCCCCAAATGAACCCAAGGTGTAACCTTCAATAACCTCGCCCCACCATGTGCACAATAGGGGAGTGCACATTATGTATTAAAGACCATGGGAGTGGATTTCTTTTCATGGGCCTGGAAAGCAGGGGGGACAGGGGGAAATGCCCACCCCCCCCCACTTTTGGTCAACTCCTCAAAAGGTCAAAACTAAAAGGTCAAGCAAAGGGAGGTAAAAAATTGCAGAAAACCCCCCTGATCCCACCCACTCTGAAACTGCTTCCCACGCCCCTGTTTTTGGTGTGTGGATCTGCAAAAATCTTGGACCCCAACCCCATTTGGAGGGGTCGGACATTATCTCACCCCCCCCCCCTCACACCTCGGAGCGGTACTACGTCACATATTTTTTTTCTTCAAAAGTTTTATCTCCCTGCCCAACTTTGAAGGCCCCCTCCTTGTTGAAAAATTTTCTCACCCTGATTTGGTGACTTCACATTACCTTGTTCATAGGGACACCTGTATCTATGGTAACAACATTACCCTGGTCATAGGGGCACCCCTCTCTATGGTAACTGCAGGTACTAAAGCTAAGGGTGTTGCAAGGGATCACTTCCCATATTGAACTCCAGCTAATACAACCTGGTAGATACATCTTTATGAACGCACATGTATACTTAAATGATTAAGAGAAAATATAACCGTGCTTGTCAGTCAATATGAAAACTCACTGGACACAGCCTTTTGCAAGCAAAATCACTGCCGGGCCCACGGAAATTGGCAGACTGCAGGACTGAATGTCCTGCTGTAATCTTTGGACCTTGGGTTACATTTTGGTTTTCATGGCTTGTAGATTGACATAGTTAAAGGTTTTTACAGTGTAGAATGAAAGGTGTTACTGAATCGTTAGGTTTTAAGAGTTTAAGACTTATTAAGATAATAAGTTAATTCATGTTTCTTTCCTGACAATAATAATCCCGAAGTGGACGGTCTTGCCAAATATGCAGGACCGAATGGCCTGCAAGAGTACAAAGCTTTCGTATAGACTGCTCGTAAAATGTACATATGCAGACAACGATTCAGAGATTCACATAGCATTTGTCTTTCAAATCATGTGCAGACCCAATGCGTGGTAGGCTTTCCAGTGATAGTTTGCATTATTATTAGTTTAACCTCAGAAGAGTACAAAACAACTTGTCAAAAAAGGTCACAATTTCTTGCCACATTGATTTATAAAGGCTTAACGCCCCCAATGACACACATACAGCTATACACAGCTGTAGAAATAATACACACTGTCCCGTCATGCTCTCCTGATCTCACTCTACTCACATCCGGGTACCTCTGGTGCTTCAGAACCCTTTAAGGGCCTCTGATGCATTAATGCATCATGCCCATTGGTCGTCATGATACACCAATAATGTGCTGGTGAGTCTGCTCATCAGCACTTCATTGGAGCATCATGCCGACCCTCTGGGACCCAGCATGATACGTAAATGTAACCCGCCAGGGCTGCATTCATGCATCATGACTACCAATGACCATTAGCAGCCTTTGAATGGTTAATACTTGGTGTCTGGTCGGAAACTTGTGAAAACCTGAAAGGAATGAGGACGTGGAGCACAAATAGAAGTATACAGGCTAACAGTAGATAGTACTACCAGGTACACGATTTTTACAGGGTGTATTGGGTGTGTTGTGTATGTTGAGACTTTTCTATGATGATGTTTCCTTTGCCAAACAGCTATTCTCATTAAAAAAGTAAAAACCTTATTTTGAAAGAGTAAGATTCATTATCAGTTCTTTTGAAGACTAGCGTCACCAACAGAGATCTGTAAAACGCTAGTTACAAATACTGGTGTATTGGGAGGTAGTCATACTTACCTCAGCCCTGTGAAATTATTCAAAATGAGTAACGTATTGGACTATAGAAGACACTTCAACCTAAAGTGTAACTTTCCATATGGCTCAAGAAAACATTTTGATCTTTGGCACTATAGATGAGATGAGTTGGATAAGTGTTTTATTTGGCATAGACAGATGCAATACTTCCATTGTAGCCAGAGCATGCATCGATTTAGTTATCTAGGACCAAGAAGAAATAAAAATACAGATCTAATATCCACAGAAAATGTTGTGACATTTTGGAGGAGCACACATACAGCAGGATAACATGCATGTCAAAAACCCGATTCTAGTACTAACCACGTCGCCTGTCTCTAAATATTCCATGGCCATGTCCCCTGTCATAGTCAAATACCTTACACATTTTCCCCGTCTAATGTTACAATCAACAATTGAACCTATGTCACATCTTTTCCACTATCTTCCTAACTTTATTGTAAGCCATCAGAAAACATGGGATTTAAGAATAGATGCCAAATCTCAATTCAAACTGACTGTGAGACCCGGGCTGTGAGACCACATTTTGACCCGGTAGAGGTTCCAGCCCTATGAACAGAATCATGACACCATGACCCCATTATCCAGATCTATTCTATATCTGACAGCAACAAAGGTGCTAGAAATGAGCACGTTCTACTGTTTACATGTTAAACGTCTAAGGTATCCTAGCAACATAAATAATTCCTCTCCCTACCATGAACACCGCCCCAAGCTCTCCCCAATATAACCAGGTGATCATAGATCCCAATATTGACAGTTACCATGACAACCGGGACGCACCTGTCGCTGTGGCCACATGGTACCGGATCTGCACACTAGGGGCAGGTCCCGGATGAACCCCCTGAGACAGACGCCATTTGTAATTATGTAACTGTACATGATATTATCCACTTCACTGAGTAAGGGATCTATGTGTATATATCCTGTTGAGCAAGGCGGAAAGACAATTGCCATAACATACCTAGAGCGGAAAAAATATTTCATTTTACCCAACAAAGAAAATAAGAAGTAAGGAAGGGAAAGTAAAGAGTCAAGAAACGATATCATGTAAATACGCTTTGAGGGTAGAAATTCATAAGTTGTGCGTTTCGGGAATTGTTATGATGAAGATTTGTACTGGTCAATAAGAATTTCGTTCAGATAAAATGTTTATTTATAGTTTAGTCTGGAGATAGAGGTCATACATCTTTATTACGATGGGAAACTTCCACAGTGATGGCTAAATATCCCCTGTTATGGATTCATTAGGCAATTGGGTACAGTTGGGTAGCCTTTATCTCTTTTAAGAGTCGTGACTAAAGTGTGCCTTTGTTTGAGTGCAGCTGTGGGTAGCACTAGCACCCTGCTAATACTGCATGCACAGAACTCCGGATGGGGGTTCTCCATGTCACATGTCGATTTTAAGAAATGCTCATGTCACATGTCACTTTAAATCCCCATGATCCATGTCACCTCTAAAAGTCTACCCAGTCGCATGTCGAATTTAAGAAGTCCCCTATGCCATGCCAATTTCTTTCTCACATGTCACTACAGTTTATATACACGTTTAATTTAAGAAAAGACAACTTTAGAATGTCGAATTGAGAGTTCTAGAGCCATATTCATGCATCAAGTCAACCATTTTGGAATGTATCTACCTCATAAGACAATGCACGAAAGTAGCCAGGGGAGTAGGCCTAGCCCCCTATCTATGTGTCAGGGTTCATGCATTTATGCACTATACCATGGTGACATATGGACCTGTTCAATGGACCATGCGACACTTGAGGGCTTACCAATAAATGCTCTATGCACGGGCCGAATAGATCTTTTCTCCCTAGGGGTATATATTGAGTTAGGGAATTAGAGCTAATTAGATGGAACTTTAGCTGATTGATCGATCGCATGCAAACACAAGTGATGGAATATAATGTTATACCTCGCAGATAAGGCATGATATTATGTACAAAGATGGACCCCCTAGTGTGCCCTATATGATGAGGAAAGGTTTGTGCTGCACCTTAAGTTAAAAGCGAGAATAAGCATCGGGGTCTCGAATAAGCACAAGTCTGGAATAAGTGCTTAGATAGAGGGGTATTGAAATCATTCTTAGGCACTGAAAACAATATTCATTTTTATAAGCGCCTGTCTCGAGTACGAGCTGTGGGTTCTGACGTAATGGAATTGATTATTGCACATGGGCAAGAAGCTTCAATAGAACCTATACTATTCTTGACATGGGTGCATAAACCAGTTGCTAAGGTAACATCAATTGACAGAAAATCCTTCTCATATCTTTTTCCAAATAAGGGAGTGATAAGTTTTTAACAACAGGGGGGGGGGGGGTGGGGGCTGGTGGGTTTGAGGGGGGGTCAGAATTTTTTTGGCCCCTTTACTAGGGGGTCAAAATAATTTCACCTGTTTTCAGCCTGCGTATTACTATAGGTTAAAAGGGTGCATTCGCATGCGATTTTCACCTCCCGAGGGGGGTCAAAAAATTTTTGACCCGTCGAGAGGAGGGGCCGGAATCTTTTTTGCGCATCCCCATGCAAACCCACCAGCCCCCCCCCCCGTTGTAAAAAAAGTATCACTCCCTTAAGTAGTGAAAAGAAAGAAATCAGTAATTAACCAATCACCTCCTTTTTCTACTTACAGGTCAATGTCCCCCAGATTTCACCTTCTACCAAAACAAATGTTACAAGTTCTCCACATCCACTGCCCCACGTGACCAGGCAGCAGCCACGTGTTCCGCCATGGGTGCCCAGCTCCTGTCCCCCCAGGACAGTTTCCAGCAGAGGGCGGCAGAGGACGTCCTCAGGCAGCAACAGTCGGCCTGGGAATACATCTGGACATCTCTCAGAGAGAGCAGGACTGACTGGCGCTGGTCTTTCAGTGAGTACTGTTGTTCTTTTATTTCCGGGCTTCCCTAGCCCACTTAAAAGGGTCTATATCTCCGCTTTCCTATCCCCTCAGGATGTGTGCGGTGCACATATGTGCGGGCACTGTCACATTTCTCAGTGAAATTGTGAATGTTGTTCTCGCCATGAATATGACCTTAGCTGTCGAAATGGCGTTAAACCTCTATTACTCACTCACTACTTATTTCCACTTTCATCATTTTTCTTCTATATTCCCCTTTTTCTTTTTTTTCTCCTATTTTTTTCTCGTATCTTTTTCTGAAAATTTAAACCTTTTTATCTCAGATTTTTTTAATAGTATTAAGGGAAATCACTTGTTCAAAATACTTGTGATAGGATGTCATTCTTATCTTGCAAGCAGCAGGGATAGCAGGTGCTACCGCTGCAGAGATAAAGGAAATACAAATACAATACAGCACACAGGAAAGACCTGTTGTGACACAAGAAAAGGAGAAATAATCAGAGAATTTGGAGAATAGATTTGTGTCTAAACCCTGAGAAGTATAATAGACTGAAGGTTTATCTTTTAGGGCCACTAATGGATTAATGCATAATGCCCATTGATTGTCATGATGCATGAATGCAGCTCTGGTGAGTACAAAAATGTAACTTGCCAGGGCTGCATTCATGCATCATGCCGACCATTCAGGATTGATACACTCCTAGAGGGTCGGCATGATGCTCCAATGAAGTGCTGATGAGCAGTCATCGGTGCATCATGAAGACCAATGGGCATGATGCATTAATGCATCAGCAACCCTTAAAGGGTTAAGGGCGATGTGGGTCCAATTCTAGGGAATGTGACTACAGGTGGGATGGTAGGGGAGGTAGAATGGATTTTAGTGCCCCCATGACGTCCTATCTATCACCATATTTAAGGACCCAAATTCAAATTTATGCGTGCATATTAGGCGCTATCGACAAATAGCACCTAAAAATTAAGAATATTGTCATCCGCAGAGGGGCTAGCACCATTTATCCCCCCCAATTCTATAAGCGCCTTGGCGCTCATTTACGATGATACCTAAATAGCACGTATACCTGTAACATGTTCCCATGAGAGGTGAGGGTGGGGGTGAAGGGGGGGGGGGTGGATCAGTGCCTGAGTCAACCCCACCATACCAGTCAGGAATGTAAATAGCCCTTATTTGCACTATGGGTCCAAGACAGGTCCAAACCCACCTTTAGACCCGTTAAACCTGCTACACCTGGGGTGCTTTCGTAAAACACAATGCTCGAGTGGATCTGTGTCCAGAAAAGAAGTGAAAGGTTTATAAATGAGCCGAAATTACTTGTGACACTAGTTAGCTATTTCACAGTGAACCCAAGTTTTGCCACAGGCTTCCAAATGCCAATTTGGCCCATATAAAGCATACTCTCACATTTATATGCACTCCTGAAGTCAGGGATACTTCTATAAGGCACATCTGGGGCTTGAATTTGAACAGTCTCGTACTGATTTGATATTTTACTTTCCCACCTATAAGAGGCACCCTGGGTTGATAGCCTTTCTAAAAGGCAAAGTTTGGGTTGGTTTCATATTATGTGCCTTGCTTTATCCAAGCGCTGCATTCTTAGTCTATGAGAACAGATAGATCATTGACGCAGTGCAGCAAGGGTGTAACTGTATCAGGGGTAAAACCTCACCTTGTTGAACCAGATGCAGATCTATGCACCTTTGTTGCAATGAATTGACGATATACTACCGTAATCTCCCGCGTAGAAGACGCGTCCTCTACGCCAAACAAAATGCTGGGGGGGTCTTATAGGATATCTTCAAGTTGGGGGTGCGTCTTATACGGGGGGTATTTTTTCTATAGAAATGTACTAATCTAATGAATTTCAGCAGTAAAATGTGCGTCTTATACGCGAAAATGCATGTGCTAAGTTTGGGGTGCATCTTATACGCGCAGCGCGTCTTATACGCGGGAGATTACGGTATATCTACAGCTTTTGAGCATAATTCGGCTCTTATGAGTTGGAAGTAGGAAGAATAAGGTGCTCGGAATACCCTTCTCAAAGACATAGAGCAATTGTAAGACATGTCCAGAGTTAAGGCCCACCATAGTATATAAGTATACAAATGTTCCCAGGGGTTCAGGTGTTAACCCTTTAACATTAAGGGTCACTGATATAGGAGTGCATCATGTCTATTGGTCGTCATGATGCACCAATGAAGTGCTGGCGAGCCATTAGAGCATCATCCCGACCCTCCGGGAGTGTATTGACCCTGGCGGGTTTGGCGTGCAGGCCTGGTGAGTTAATAACCAGGGCTGTATTAATGCATCATGATGACCAACGGGTAAGATTCACTAATGCGTTCGCTGCCCTTAGAGAGTTAAAGTTGTCCCATGGGATTCTTCCACCGCTATAAATACCCTGTGTATGGGGGTCTAACTCCAGTCAGCTTAAGACCCACAAAGTCTCTATTTTTAAACCCAGCTCTTAAACTTAAACCTCGCCACGTACGGCCTCTCACAGAGCTGAAGATCTCAGAGTTATTAGGGAGAAACCTATTCCCACAAGGTTTACATAGATGGATGTATTGGTCCATTTAAACATTGGAAGATATTATAGTATTATGAATCTAGTTTTTTCCTCCTCTCCCTTAGAGCAACAATATGGAATGTATCAAGAAAAGCTTTACACTAATGATAGTTAAGAAAACAGAATATTTGATATGAAATAAATTGTAAATATTTGATAGTAACTGTAACAAGAGTTGTAGGAAAAGTCCACTTCCACAAGGGGGCGGATCATCCGTTAATAACCTTAGATTTGAGGTCAGTTATCAAAAGGTTATAACATGAGAGTATTAAGATGATGGTCAATTGGTCGAACATTTATGATGACACAAAATATCTGATCTTTTGAAGAAATCATTTTCTGGTACCCACCAGCTACAATGCGCAAAGTCGATTTTCTGAAACACAATTTCTGAGAAAAAAGAAACAAGATTTTTTTTTTGGAACCCATCGACTGTGATCTGCAAAGTCAATTTTCTGAAACACAATTACCAGAGCAGAGGATGGAGACAATTCTACAAGTGACAAGTGAACAAGTTGATAATGACACAGAGTGAGTATAGACATTGCCTACCTCTCATCTAACTGGGGTATGGTCTAGGCTATAAGAGTTCTGTTATAAGTGTGTTCACTGCACTTGTAGAATTAAGATATCCTTGTTTGTTGGAAAATGTTGGTGAATTTGGGTCTTGGTCACCATTTTGACACTTCAGTTGATGGCAATTAAGAAAATTAATTCATACAATTATTTGCTTGATGAAAAAATTCAATGTCTAAGGTAAATTAATTGAGATGACAACCCCCCCCCTCCAAAGAAAAAAAAGCAAAGGAAAACAACAAAAACTATTGCTATAAGATTAGAGGAAAGAGGAAAGGTCATCCATAAAATTAAATGTAAAAGTAGAAGGGGAAAGAAGCAGGCTTCTTAAATAAGACAGGATTGCCCAAATTGTATCTCTCACATTTAATGTGAGTGACCAACCCTTTAATCCTTTAAGGGCCGTTACTGCATTAATGCACCATGCCCATTGGTCATCATAATGCATGAATGCAGCCCTGGTGAATGGCTCGCCAGGGCTCCATTCATGCACCTGAACCAGCAGGATTGATACAAACACAAAGGGTCGTCATGATGCTCCAATGAAGTGCTCGCGAGCAGACTCACTAACACTCCATTGGTGCCGCCTGCCGAGTAATGTGCATAAACACACTCCTGTATCAGCAGCCCTTATACGGTCAAACACACGAAATGCCTCAATATTTTTATTTAATCAAAACTATTCTCATATGTTGTATTAATACATTTATAAATTATCAACACTTGTCAGGCGTCTTACTCTATAATTATTGGACATTTTATTATGGACACTATGAATGAACTGTATCATATACGGTTCAAATCATGGTGAATAAATATTTCAAAACTCAACTCAAACTCAAGGTCTATGTTATTGGTTGCCTTGTTGAACTGATGCAGCACAGGAATATTGTAACTGATCATCAGTGCATTGGATACATTTACATACCCATCAGGGCATCATTCTAACCCTCTTAGAGTGTATCACTCCCCTTTGGTCAGTAAAATGCCATTAGGCCAAGAAAAATAAAAGGTGTGTTTCCAGTAACATAGCTCAAAGAACTAGGGTCGGTAGGTCGGATTTTTTTTTTTTTTTTTTTACATTTATATAGGAAATATTAGGGCACATATCAATTAATGTATCAAATTCTTTGATTTCATTGTAAAATAATTATGGGAAACCCCTTAAAAAGTAATGAAAGATTTCTTTAAAATATGAAAAAAATGACACAAAATTCTTTAAAACAATAAAAAGGTTTTTTTCCCTCTGTTTTGCTAGGGTTAGTCGGGTTACTGGAAACAAACATTTTTTTTTATTTGGCCTTAGACAGCATTAGTATGCCCATCACTCCTATGTAACTAATTAATATATAATATTGGGTACATAAAAAGAAAATGGAGGGATATTTATATAATCTACTAGGAAGCTCTACATGTAGAATAGTGTTCAACCATAACAGGACACATTTCAAAGGTGATGTTGGTAAGAGGGTGTTCATTATTCAGACGTTGCCAAAGGGAGGTCCTAGTAAAATGTTTTTTCCATGTGTTGAAATATAAAATATTCATACTTGAATGTTTACAACCTTGCAAAAGTCAAAACAGAACACTCTGTGCAGAGTGCAGTCCTTTTTACCGGAAAATATTTGTAAGGGGAGGTTTAAACTTACAATAAATTAAATATTACATACTTGGCATGGTCAGGAACTATATGAGGCAGGAACATGCTTATGAAAGTTTTAATTGATCACTGCAGGCCACTTCCAAGATAGAGAACATTTCATTGGTTAAGAATGGCACAGAACTTTAGCGGCACAAAGTTCAAACACCTCCTTCCTCTAGCCAGAGGAAGGAGGAGAGTAAAAAAAAAAAGAAAAAAAAAAGAAGAATGGCACAGAACCATGTGTCTCACATGGAACAATATGTACTGCACATAATAATAACGCATTATTTTTCTCATTGTAATTTTCAAATCAATCAACATATTCAATTTCTTGTTTTGCTAGCTTCTTATAACATCAATATCTGATAGTTGATCAAAAAATTAAATGTGTTGGACGTATGGTCCAACACTGTGTGCATCAATTTCATGGGACCTGTCCATATTAGCCACTAGCTGGTCTGGAGCTGGTTCCGGCTACACACACTGATAAGAACTGATAAGACGGGACCAGCATGTCCCTGGAAGTTGGTGTTAACCAGGGACAAGGTACCTATCATGGTATGTCTTATCAGTGGGGTTTACTTCAACCAGTGAAACTCAAAATGGCGGCTCCACTAGGCCTCCATACTGAGTCCTATTCCGACCTAGCGGGATAGGGGTGGCTCCACTCTGTCCTACGTACATACAGAAGTTCTAATAAGACTCATTAATTAGCACATAGTGGTTTAATAATATAAATACAAGTTCAAAGGTATGGATAATGTGGACTATCACTCATGACACCTCCAGGTGTGGAGTCTTAACACCTACAGATGTAGACACTCACCCATGTATAGAGTGTCTTCTCACCCCTGAAACTGCAAATCTCACCAGAATGCATGTTAATTAGGCCTTAGCTGGTGGCTGCAGTGCAGTCACACCTGTATGCCCAGCCTGTATGGAACTAGCACCCACTGGTAAACATGCAAAGTCGGTATAGCAGGAGTCTATTCCATAACTTGCAGTCATGATGCCTGAATGCAGCCCTGGCGAGTTATTCGCCAATACTGCCTCCATGTATCATGATACACCCAGACTTCCGCCCCCCCCTTTCCTATATGTGCAATACAAATACTAACGTCTTGTATACCAGACATTTGGGCTTCCCTAGCCGACTTAAAAGGGTCTATATCTCCTCTCTTTCCTATCCCTCGTGATGTGTGTGGTGCACATACGCGCGGGTACCGACACATTCCCATGTGAAATTGTGTAATGTAGTTCTCACAAGCATCAAGATACAGCCTTCAAAGGGTTGAGGCTAAACGGAGACTAAGTAGAAAAAAGTTACTTGTATATTTGCCTACTCTAGTTATGGAGCCTAATGTCTGGTATAGTGAGGAGAGGGTGTAATAGATGTTTAACGCCATTTCGACAGCTAAGGTCATATTCATGGTGAGAACGACATTACACAATTTCACAGAGGAATGTGTCAGTGCCCACGCATATGTGCACCACACACATCCTGAGGGGATAGGAAAGAAGAGATATAGACCATTTTAAGTGGGCTAGGGAAGCCCCATCATGCTTCAAAGATACACCTCCATTTCCTGTCATGATACAACAATGCATTGGTGCATTGTGACGACCATTTCGGAGGGTCAGCATGATGCATGAATGCAGAAATGATAAATGGCTTAGCATCCAAGCATCAAATAACAATTGTTTGAATGCGCGGTGCAGCGTTTAAAGTTAAAGTGTAGATCTATACACGTGTAAGAGCACCACTCCCCATAGAACAAACATGCTGTAAAACCGGGTGTACAAGCTACTGGGTCCATTGCCACTCACAGAACCTTATTGAATTTGAGGGTGTGGCATATATATGCTGGGTTTAGAAAATTCAGAATTTGGTAGGGAATGGGGACCTTTTCAGGCCCTATTTCAGACCTGTCTAGCTACTTCGAAAGAGCAGCCTTTAAATACTTGACTGGAATAAAAATGAAGGACTGAACTAGTGATACAGTCCCATGAGGTGGAGATTCCACCTTTGGATCAATCAAAATTGCTTCATGTTTGAGTTTTCTCACAGACCTAGGGTGAGGCTTATACGTGGGTGCTGCTCTGATACTCAGCGTTTTCAACAAAACAAGACTTCCGGCAGTGTATACATGTGTTCAGCAGTAAATATTTGGTTGGAAATCTATAGCTCTATGATGGG
This sequence comes from Acholoe squamosa, assembly GCA_949317995.1. Classification (NCBI taxonomy): domain Eukaryota; kingdom Metazoa; phylum Annelida; class Polychaeta; order Phyllodocida; family Polynoidae; genus Acholoe; species Acholoe squamosa. Next base: position 9,992,076 of record OX439048.1, read on the forward strand.
CATTTATTAGTAGGTAGATATGTGTTGAGTCACACTATAAATGGTATTTAATCAATAAGGGTGTGTCTAGATACAGGCTTAATATGATGATAACTGTTTTTAACCCTTCAAGAGCTGGTTACTTCTCTGACACAAATCTTCTCCCAGGCATGTACAAACAACTTAAAAGTTACCTACATGAAGCCTCTCATGGAGGCTCCTTTTGCCTTGTTGACCCAGATGCAGATACAACCTTATTGTACTTAGGCAATAACATATCTTGCCATGGTTATGGCACATGGCTGCATTTATGAACCCATCAGGGATAGATTCAAGCATCATGCTGACCCTACAGGGTTGATACACTCCCAGAGGTTTAGCATGATGCTCCAATGAAATGCTGGTGAGGGGCCATCCACAAATGATGACACGCTGGAGGAGGGAGGGCGGGTCAGGCGCGGTGTGACTGAATTAATTTTCCAAATACCTTCAGCATTGCAAATTTGGCAAAAAAAACGTGACGAGGGGGGGGGTAAAAAATTGTCAAATTTTGCGTGACGTCATTTATAGATGGCCCCCGAGCAGTCTCACCAGCACTTCATTGCTGCATCATGACGACCAATGGGCATGATATATTAATACATTAGCGGCTGTTAAAGATTTAAGGGACTAGGAGCGTGTAGATCTGTGCATCAGGACAGCATGTTAACATCCACACATGGATGTTAACAAATCCTTTTGGGTGAGGAAGATGGAACTATTTTAAATAATCATAATAAAGTGTGTACCGACCAGGTATACCCATACAGACAGTCAGTATAGCTTCAGAAAACGAGAAATCAATGATACTGTATATAGGTTAATTAGTGGCAGAGCTGCAATGGGTGATTACTGGTCTCTGCAGTGTTAACCTTACTATGCTAACCCTTACAAGGGGGACATTATACATTGAGCTCAGTGGTCCTCTGCTGTGAGAATACAGCAATGCAGTTCTGGTGGTTCACTCACCAGCACTGTATTTGGAGGGTGGGGCCCTTGATAGGGGTCCCCATGTCACATGTCGATTTTAAGAAATGTTCATGGCACATGTCATTTAAATTTCCATGTCCACTGCCAACTCCAAGAACCTATCATATCCCAAGTCAAATTTAGGAAAGCGCCCATGTCGTATATCCCTAAATTTTTCTTTGCCTCCTGTCACCTGATGACCATGTAATATGTGAATTTCAAGAAATGGCTACCGTAGTGGCTCTGGTCCCAAATAAGGGCCGAGGGCATTTAAAAACCCCTGGATGCTTAAGTGGGCCACCACAGTATGTCAAATGTACTGGTCCACACCCATTAGTAATGCATGATACATGAATGCAGCCTCGGTGAGTTACTCGCTGGGGCTGCATTCATGTATCATGCCAATAACTAGCGCCGGGCATGCTGCACTAAATCAGCATGTGGCCTATGAAGAGTGTATAGATCCACCTTACATTAAGGGAGTGGTGAATTATTAAATCATGACTCACATGCTACCCTGCCCACAAGTAGGCCTATATATATATATATATATATATATATATATATATATATATATATATATATATATATATACACACACACACATATATATACACATATATATATATATACACACACACACATATATATATATATATATATATACATATACATATATATATATATATATATATATATATATATATATATATATATATATATCCCCTACCTGTTGTGAATTCAGCAATTGGTTTGTGGATAATCTATTCAGTGGCAGATTTAGATGGGGTCTCGGGGACATTCCCCCTCCTTTTTGCCAGTACTTAAGAGTTTAATTACATATTTTGGACCCCAAAATTTGCTCAAAAATAGGGGGTGTGCTACCTCATTACGTGCCGTGCCCCCTCCTTTGTCAGATCCAGGATCTGCCACTGTCATTGGTAATTTTTAATGATCATCCTAACATATCTAAACTACATAAACAAATTGAAAACAAAAATTCAGCCTGCTCGTTAGGAGCATCCCTAGCCAACTTAAAGGGATCAAAATCTAATCTTTGTTAATCATTTATATCTGTGTGGCCGTTTGCATGGATCACTCATATATTGGTGGCCCTCGAAGAGTTGTGGGGATTTTTACCAATGCTAATTTCATATACATTACCTACAGCCAACACTCAGAGGTGTGGCTGATCATGTAAGGCTCATCTTAGCTCTGATTTGTATTGGGTGTAACTTACTGTAAGCAGGACCGGAGCTGGTTTCTGGCGACATGCACTGATGAGAGTTGATAAGATGGAACCAGCTTGTCCCTGGAAGTGGTTCTTATCCAGGGACAAGCTACCCATCATCACATGTCGTCAGAACCAGCTAAATTCAAAATGGTGGATCCACTGGGTGTGGATCTAAAATCCTATATGGCTCATATGCTGGGTTTTACGGTACCTTCAGCCGAGCCGCATGCATGTTTTAAAGTAGCCATGGTAACCCTTGGTGTTTGCACCAGTAGTCATGTACACAATCTATCTAACCATATTCATACTGTATAGATTTGTGTCAATACTACAGACCACTACACAATGGTTAACCCTATAAGGGCCGCTAACGCAGGAGTGCATCATGCCAATAATGCAGGAGTGCACCATGCCAATAGTGCAGGAGTGCACCATGCCAATAATGCAGGAGTGCACCATGCCAATAGTGCAGGAGTGCACCATGCCAATAGTGCAGGAGTGCATCATGACAATAATGCAGGAGTGCCCCATGCCAATAGTGCAGGAGTGCACCATGCCAATAGTGCAGGAGTGCCCCATGCCAATAGTGCAGGAGTGCACCATGCCAATAGTGCAGGAGTGCATCATGCCAATAATGCAGGAGTGCCCCATGCCAATAGTGCAGGAGTGCATCATGCCAATAGTGCAGGAGTGCATCATGACAATAATGCAGGAGTGCCCCATGCCAATAGTGCAGGAGTGCCCCATGCCAATAGTGCAGGAGTGCACCATGCCAATAGTGCAGGAGTGCACCATGCCAATAGTGCAGGAGTGCACCATGCCAATAGTGCAGGAGTGCACCATGCCAATAGTGCAGGAGTGCACCATGCCAATAGTGCAGGAGTGCACCATGCCAATAGTGCAGGAGTGCATCATGCCAATAATGCAGGAATGCACCATGCAAATTGCTCATCCTGAGGCACCAATAAAGTGCTGCTGGTTAGTGTGCTAATTGGCAGTTTATTGGGGCATCGTTTCTCTGGGATTGGGGCTTCCCTAGACCACTTAAAAGGGTCTATATCTCCTCTTTCCTATTACTCGGATGTGTATGGTGCACATATGTGTGGACACTGACACATTCCTCTGTGAAATTGTGTAATGTAGTTCTCACCATGAATATGACCTTAGCTGTCGAAATGGCGTTAAACATTTATTACTCACTCACTCTCGGGGATTGTTTGCACCCTCAAGGTGTATATCAAGCCCATAACAGCATGAATACAGTCCTGGTGACTAGATCGCCAAACCTGCATTGATGCATCATAACAACTGATGGGCTTATTACATGGATGCATTTAGAGGCCCTGAAAGCATGGGCATTGTTGAGGCCGCTGCGGCAAGCATGTCATAATGTTCTTTGCATCTTATACTAACTCATGATAAGTTGTGATGAACCCAATAACTCGATATAATCTGTGGTATGGTACAAAATAAATCTGTTTAATGATTCAAGATGAACATCAATACATCAAAATCTTTACAAGTGTAATGCCTACTTCCTGATATAATGATACACTTTAATGAATAGGTGGACATATTTTGGAGTACATCTCTCAAGTTTAACTGAAGTTTGAAGTTCTTAGTTTACATAGTTTAAGTAAGAAAAAAATCAACTCATTGTGTTTTGATACTTTCTTTTATCAGATAATCAGCGAGTCGGTGTCACAGCAGACTGCTTCACCAGAGCAAGTGCTTCAAGTCTTTTTGAACATACATTTAATAGGCAGCAGAGCTACACACCAGACTCCTGCGAAGATGCGTGTCGGTCTTGGCTCGGTACTACATACAAGTTATGGGCTCTTACTGTCAAGCCCTGTGCAAACGAAGGGGCAGTATGTCTGGTAAGTCTAATGTTAATTTTAACTCATTTTGCTGCTTATTGCAAGAAGGTTGTAATTGACATTTTGCCAAAAGTGAGTTTTCTTCAGTGTATAAATCCACTAGCTGTAATGGTCCTAGTCCAGTGGCGGATTTAGGGGGGGGGGTGCGAGGGCGTGCGCCCCCTCCTTTTTGCCAGTACTTAAGAGTTTAATTGCATATTTTCAGCCCCAAAATTTGCTAAAGATCAGGCGATGTGCCCCTCCTTTTGGGCCGTGCCCCCTCCTTTTCAAAATCCTGGATCCGCCACTGCCTACTATGAAAGTATAAAGGCTCTGTCCTTGATATAAGTGCCTACATGCCCCAGTGCAATAAGGCCGTTTCCACTTGGTGATATATTAATTGTAACACTTCTATTGCCTCTCCTGTAAAATTTGAGAAAAATGCAGTTACTAGCCTTTTTACATTAAGGTAATGATTAAATGATGGCATATACATGAGTGTGCTTACACATGGGTAAAACGTTATGGAGTGATGCATGAGTACCAAAAGTTGATGCTGATGAGGCAGGGATTTGGCTTTTCTTGTGGATGAGTGAAAAAATTCACACCCAGCGTTAAAAACCTTTTGCTGCCCCTGTGCTGGAGAATTTTCACACCCCTCTTTGATCTATAGTGGTGTGCAGGAATTCTTGCCAAAAAGAGTAAATATTTTACCTCTCCCCTCAAAAGGGGTCACCGGTGTATTAGGCTTTCCTGAGGAAAGGTCAAAAGTTTTTGTGTCCCCCCCCCCCTGTTGATAAATAATAACCACTCCCTAATCTTGATTCAGCATAACTGGGTGTCTGTGAATTTCTAACAATATATTTTTTATCATCTATTTTAATTATTTTTTTCTCTTTTCAGAATGGAAGGCAGGCAGCATGTTACTGTGGAAACAGTGACATTACAAACTCAGTACCTGGCATCTGTAACACCCCATGCCCTATAGACCAAAATCTGATCTGTGGGTCAGACCAGTCCTTCTACAGTGTCAGAGCCACCCCTAGTAAGTAACATAACATAGGCCATTCAAAAAGAATTATTTCGTATCACTGCCCTCTTCGTTTGAGATATTTTTTTTTTTAGAATTTTCAATATAATGATGGTTTCAAATTAAAGCTTACAGTCTCAGGAATACAAATGACTATTAACAATAACCATTTTCACAGTTTTAAAATTATAACCATAATTTTAAAAGGCATGCAACAGCCATGATACACAGATTTGAGTCCTTATCGACTGCTTATCAAAAATGATTCCACCCATATCAATTTTTTTTTCATCATCTGGTGATGAGAAACAAGTTTTTTTGAGTGGCTTTAACTGGGTCTAAAATAAGCACCATTAGCACTGGGATGAGCAGGGTATCGAAGTTTTAAAATAGTCTTGAATAGGCGCCGGTCTTGAATAAGGGCTGCGGGTATAGACTGCTTGAAGTCAATTAGCACCACAAAGCATATACAATCCAATATACTAGTCTTAACAGAAATGTGTAAGCCATGGCTTATATACAAACTAGAGCTTCCTGTAACTTATGGAAAAAATTCAAAAAAAAATAAAACTGCAAATGGTGGGAATTTACCACTATTGAGTATTGAGTACTAAACCTGAATTTTTCTATCACCAGATGGGGATGATATTGTCCCCTCAGTGCAGCAAGGTTATATCTACATCTGGAAATGAAAAAAGAAATCTACATGATTTAGCCAATTAATGAATTGCTTTTGTCAATTTTTATGAGAAATTTTCTTGTTCAATTCACAGCTGAATGGGTGACAGGAGAGGCAAATACAGATGGAAGCAAGGATTTGTGTATGGCGCTTGGATTTGGAAACAGCTTCCAGTGGATTTCTCAGCCCTGCGCGACATTGATGCGCTACATGTGTCAATTCCGTATGTAATAAACACTTATATGCATTCCGTTCTATACATAACTTTAAATTTAAAAGTTTGCTGACATTAAATATCATTTCATATTCTATAAGAGATCTGGAGCAAATGCAGTGGCATGAAAACAGAGAAAATAGAATACATCAATGTAGGCAGCATACATTTCCCATTTTGTCATCTTTCCTATTTATCTCAAGTTAAATAAGACAGCCCCATAGGTTTAACCAAGAACCTCTGTATCACACACCCCAGTGTGATAACCCTTCTCCGTATCACACTGCCAGGTAGATCATTGCAAATAGTCACATAACATGATGAAATGATCACTAATGCCAAAAAAATGGATTTTTGAAAATTTCTGACAAAAAAATAACTTGAGAAAAATACAAAGGAGCACTTGAAGTGGTCCCCATTGAAAGGTTATCACATTCGCCTTGTGTGATAACCCTCAGTGGGGACCAATTCTCATGCACCTTTGTCTATTTTTCAACAAATCAGAGGCTAAAGGTGTACTAAAACACGCCACTAAGGTATGTTGATATTCTCTTTTTTTATCATTAAAAACTCCAGAGTCAATTACAAGACCGGAGGACTGCATCACTGTTCCCGGTCAGAGTCCAAGACGCTGGTACCAAGCATCAAACATGTGCTATGGAATCAGTATGGAAGCATACAATTGGTTTGATGCAAAACAGGAATGCGCAAGAGAAGGTGGTGTGCTTTTAGCACCACCAACGGTGAGTCAAGCATATCAAATCTAAAAAATGTATCATATCAACATGACAAGTGCCGTAAGATTTGCTGCGTTGGAATATAAAACTCACACATCTTCTTAAATTATTGAATAAAAGAAAATGTAATCTGAAAATCTACCAAAATGATAACTGAAAATCAAGCAGGGCAGACCCCACACGTTTTCTTTTCCTTTTATTGTAGCAATTTAAAAGAAAGAGTTCAGTTCTTTAAATTTTTTGATTTGTTAAAAACTGCTTACATTTTGATATCCATTGTGCTGATACCATTCTCTATATACCCAATATGTGCAGGGCATCGACTTCCGTATATACATCAGTAGCAGTGTGAATCAATACTCCGGTAGCAAACAGAACGTATTCTGGGACTTCTGGATAGCTGGAGTTGCTACTGAACTAAAGTGGGGCAATGGTAAGTAATGATCAATATCAATTTGATTATTATTCATTTTGTTGCTATTCTAAATATTGTATCTCATGAATATCAACTTGAATATAATTCATTTTTTGACATCCTAAATATAATCAAAAATATCAATTTGACTATGATTCATTTTGTTGCCATTCTAAACACATCTCGTAAACTGAAGTGAATGAATTCAGGTTTTTCTTGTTTTATTGGCAATTTATTTCTAAAAGAATAGATCTCTATAAACAAAATAATAAAACAATAACCACCCCTATTTTATGTATCAAAAAGACCATGGTGTGGATGATGTAACAGCTCAGTCTTCTCTTTTCAAAGGTAACGATCTCTCGTACAACAATTTTGCGAACCAGAATCCTGACATTACGAAGGGAAGTTGTATCGCCCTCAGCAAGATGGCTGCTACCCAATATCAATGGGACTCGCGCTCTTGTCAAGAACCACAACCTTTCATGTGTGAAATGGGTATGTTATGTGAACTGAGCTTTTCAATGCCACCTCATCTTTCTTTTGTTCTGACTAGCTTCTACATACTAAAGAAGCATATAAAGAACTTGCTTCAAGATCTCTATTACACTTTCAGGCCTGTAAAGTGCATTAATAAATGAATGTAGCCCTGGTGAATTGCTCATCAGGGCTGTATCCATGCTTTAGGGTGACCAAATGGATTTTGTAACTCTCAAAGTATACAAATTGTTTATGTAGCAATCTCTTCATGTGTATTACAAGAGAATAAACAGGCGGTAGTCCCCGTGGTATAAAAAAACCCACAAAAATTGAACTGAAATGAAATGTCACCCCATATTCATTTGCTTCCAAGAGACATCATAGGAATTACTAGTAAAAAAAAAGTAAAAATCGTTGTGAAGATAAATAACATATTGATGAGCGAAAGATTAAATAACTTAGTGGTATAGTCCACCGATATGAGTAATATGTACTATAGCATGAAGTTGAGTTATATATATTCCCATTAAATAGTGCCTCAGAGTTGAATATTCACTAGATAAATAAATGTCCTGCAAGGTCCCTTTGATTTAGAAACTCCAACTGCAAAAGACATCATACATAAGAACATTGTAAAAGTTTTATTTGCTGTTCGAGTTCTAGTCTGGCCCTCCTGGTGCCCTAAGGCAACTGACTGCATCTACAGTGCTTAAGGCCTGAGTGAGCTGACTGATGCGTCCGTTAAGGAACATCAGATGCAACCAACGACACTGGCTAGTACAGACAAACACACCTGCATGGCTGCATGAATTTCTATCTCGCTGACTCCTCAATCATACATAACCTCCTCTAGTGCATAAGATATCTAACATCCTTACTAAATACTAGCTTATTTTAGTCTTTTACTTTTCTAACCTCTTCGGGTCTGGAATTATTGATTTCTTACCATGAAGTTCTTAGTTTTAACAAGTATACTTTTTCCTGAGGATGCAACACAATGTAGTACTGCAAAGTTCTAATTGTTGGGATTCATGTCAATGAAAAAAAAATCCTAGAATATTCCAAAAATTGAAAGAAAAACATGAAGCATAGAAATAAGTCATGTTTTTAGTTATAAATCCTGATGACAGTTTACATTACTGATGACATTTTACATAACAAGTGATCTGTGAACACATGCAGTACACCTTGTAAAACTAAGCAGCTAGATTATACATTCAACACAAGTGAATATTCATAACACATAGATTTTGAGGACCCTATTTGATACAATACATTTGCCAAAGCTGCTTCAAACATCCATATTAACATATTACAAAAAAACAGTGATCGCTTAAATTACATTCTGGCCCAGATTCAACATCTGTTCTTTTATATTTTTTATTTTTTTGGCATGGAAATCTTTTTTTTAGTATAAGGCCCCTTCGCAGTTTATTACTGAAAAATTATTACTGAAACTTACTTGGTAAGTTGTTACTGAAAAAAACACACTGGTAGTTTCTGTAATGAAGTTATGGTGTTAATTTTCCTAGAGTGGATTGCTTGCAGTACTAACCTTTTAGTATGCATGTGTCTCAAATCAATTACCAAATGACTCATTGGCATGTACTGCATTCCACATATATATGTAAAATGTTACAGTTATTGTAGTAAAGAAAAACTCACAGAGATTGGGGTAATAATGTTTAGTTAAAAAGATAGTTAATTGAATTGTTATTTCTTTTCAAAATTGGTGACTGACATTACTTTCTTGGTGACCTGGTATCATATTATTCTAATCTGATAGCAACACTTAGTTCCAATTAGTGGCGATTGTGGTGTATATATATATGGAAATAGCATTTCATGGAAATAGCATTTCATGGAAATAGCATTTAGAAAGGGTAACTGATCTAACACACAGTCACAACAAATTTATTTTAAGAATTAACGACTGACGGACAGAGACAACTGCAATCCTTCATTTTTATGTACATTTGCTGAAAAGCAGCCAAATAGGCCTTTCCATCAAAACGTATCTGCCCTGGCTTTAAAACTATTTATGCTACAATAGTCCATGTCGCTTGCATGTGGTATGGCCCAATGCACCTTAACAACTCTTGTATGTCAGATGTTTAGATTTAGAGACATACATCCCTTAGAGTAGGCAAAGTAAATAACTCATAAAACCTTAGGTGACCTTACAAAATATAACAGACAAAAACTAAGTCCTTTGCAATTTCAAACTTACCATATGACACCCTACAGTTACATAGAACCCCATCCATGTTTCTACTGATACAATTTAGGTACAGCGATAGGTAAAAATACATGATTAATACGCTTACTGTCCATCAAACCAGTATATGCATATTCATATATACACATTCATAACATTGATCATCTACAAACAAAGTTTTCACTGTTTGAATAATGAAAAACTCCTTTCACAACAAACACCAGGATAAGAAGGAACATAATATACATAAAGTAAATCAAGCATTCCTTTTCACAGGTGGATTTTTTGTTTTCATTTCGAGCAAAACTAATTGTATCACATGTAGATCAATAATCATAACTTCCAGTGGACAATTTTCATTTCATTTTGATGGCAAAGTTTATGCAATAAACAAGTTTAACTATGCAGCAAGAAGCGGTACAGGATTTGTGACCTTCTCTACAATGCATTTTATACGTCACATGGTATTCTGCAAAAATGTATAAATCATGTGGAATGTATAGACCTTTTTTGAGTGAACTGTTTACAAAACCTAGATTTGATTTATGTAACATTTGAAGTTTTTGAAGCTACACAAATCTTCCTTTTCCCCACAAATGGATGTTTGAAGGAAATATTCCCACTTGCCAGATCTATGCTGAGGAATATTGGGGCAATTTGAGTGATTTCAAACCTCACAATACAGGAATAACCTGTAATTTTTTGGCCGCATTGAAAAAGAATGTCATAAAGAAATTAAAAAGTCAAAAAATGAATTCCTCTCTCTGTAAAAAAAAAAAATAAGCCAATAAGATATAACATTCACATGATATTGATGTAGATACACTATTTAGTTTTAAGTTGCATTTATAAGCTGGATACATATATATTCCCTTCAGTACTAAATTGTATGAAATATAATTCATAAAATAATTTTGGTAAAAGGATGGTGATCAGCTTATGTTATGCATCGGTGTATGGTGATATTTCTAATAAGACTCTTGTCCAGATGGGTCCACATATCCTGTGTTATGAATAAGATAATTTCATGGCAGAATTTACATAATAAAGATATCATAATTTTCTAGTCAACTGATAAAGTTATCAATAAGCACAGTATACTTTTAAATTAAAGAATTGGGTATTTTCTTCTCATTAGCAACTTACTTCTAGTTTATGGGACATTGTCATATCATACTTCATCACGGTCACTACAAATTAGGTGTCAACATCATGCTCTATATTATATAATGTATACGACCCACCTATTGAATATAAAATTCAGGAAAAATTCTTTAATATTGTCAGTGTTGGGATCTCCATCTGGATATGAGACCTATCAGGCTTCACATTGAATGACCCACTGTGCCACCCACCAATGTGTGATAACATTGTGTGCCTTAATACCCTAAGCATGATAACTACCCATGTAGTGTTGATATATAATGCAGTGTGTTAATTTGTCTGGACTGATGTCGTTTGGTTTCAGCGGCCACTTCTATTACCCCAGCCCCCACACCGGCCCCCACACCAGCCCCCACACCAGCCCCGACCACCACTACCACCACAACTACCACAACAACAACAACCACCACCACTCTCCCTACAGCTGCCACAGCGCCACCGACTCCAGCACCAACGCCAGCCCCAACACCAGCCCCAACGCCTGCCCCGACAGCAGCCCCAACGCCTGCCCCGACAGCAGCACCAACGCCAGCACCGACGCCAGCTCCTACACGAGCACCGGTCACACCAATCAGAGCTACACCTACACCAACCCGTGGCACAATAACTCCAGCCCGGCCTGTCATTACTCCAACTCCGACTAGAGCTACTGTTCCGCCTACTACACGACCAAGGGGAACAACTCAGAAACCAGGCTTCTCAACTACGCCTAGTAAGAATGGTGGAGGTCAAAATGCACTGGAGAACACAGTCAACGCTATAGTAGGTCTACCTTTGGGTAAGTATGAACTGAAAGTATTCATATATTCAAAATATTTTTGTGATATTATATCTTAATGTGCTTTAGATATGTAAGAATGGAATCAATCATGATTAGAGAATATCGATTGATCTTTGAAAATGTAATGTCATGTTTATTGTTTGTCAGATATCTTTTCAAATAACCTGACACACATCTTTTTTGCTTCTCACAGGAACAAAGGTTGTTATTGGAATCGTTGCATTTGTGGTTGTTATAAGCCTCATCCTTCTGATCGTCTTCATTTGTCAGAGACGGAGAAAGGAATCGTAAGTATTTCACTTCAAAGGTTTTTGGTCTGGCGATGGATTTGTCTCAAATCTGAAAGAACAGTTGTAAAATGGACAATCATATACACCACATCCCATTACACATTGTTAGAGGTTTTCTTGGATAATTCCAAGCTGAGGAGTTTTCCTTTTTCAAGAGGAAAAACCAAGTGAAAGAAAGTCATTCAGTCTTGAATAATCTGAGTGATCCTCTCTTCATTTTATGGTATTTTTTTTTATAGAAATTAGACAGCTACTAAAGTGAAAGCCCAAGAAATACAGAAGGGTGTTCAATGTGGATGTAAGTTGTGCAGCTCCCTAATTATCCCCTGAACCTGTTTTTTCACCATGGAATAAATAGATAGAACTAAACGACCATGGTGTACGAGGTGGTCGATCCACCACGAGGGAGTTGTCTCTCCCGAGGGGTGGATAGGCCACCGAGGATACCAGGGGAGTTTAGTTCTATATTTATTTTATGTTTTTAGAGGTTTAAATAAGGAAAAATGATCAAAATCCGTTACCGTAGTGCCCCGTACGAGCGGCGGTCCGCCATTTTGAATGTTTACATGCGCCCAGAATGAGGCTGCAGTAGTGGATCAGCCGCTGTGGTGGATTGAGACACGTTACGCCACTGGGGGTGTGGCGATTGGCTCCGCAATGCTATCTCTACGGGAAGAAGTTATTCACATAAAATAAATAGGAAAGCTCTAGACAATATAACTCACTATATAATACATATGATGCACTTTATGATGGCATCTTTTAATGAAGCAGCCTCTTTAACTACATTGATTTAAGACTGTTGGTTCCTATAATTGATATTTGTGTAATTGCCATGTTGTGTGTTCCACAAGTGCCTAGAATATTTATTGAACTGTAGAAAATAGTATTTTAGCAAAGGATAGACAATCCAAAATAATCCTCTGTAAGTTGGGAATTAAGATTAAAAAGAAAGATGATAGAGTGCTTTCTAGAAATCTACTTATTCCTGACAACCACATAATTTCCAGTCCAAAAGTATAAAACAACCATTTGTTATTTAGGTTGACACTCTCATATTGTTCAACCTCTATAGAACAGGTTATGTCCCAAACAGGAGCCTTCTAGGCTTTACTTCTACTTTTGTTATAGGTATTCTGAGTACTTCAGGGCATGAAATTGAATCTCAACCATGAAACTTGCAACATAAATTTCAATTATTTCACAGTGCCAAATTAAAAATCAAAGAGCATTTTCCTATCTTCAGTAAAAAAATGATGCAATATATGACACTTCAAGAATAGCGTTGATAAATCCCTGTGATAAGAATTCGAACAAATGCGGGACACATATAATAGACGTTGCTGTTTTGTATCATAGGTTTGACGAAGATTGGAATGAGGTCAGATATTAATTTCATACAAAGGATTAATCATTAGATAGGGTGAATTAGTGTGCTTTTTGAGGGCTCATGCTTTACCTTGGCATAGGGTTAAATGTTCGTAACATTGCAGTGCTTTCTTAACAGAAGAGTCAAATGTGCAAAAGGGTGTAAACTGTGCAGATATATGCCTGGAGTACATTAAGGGAGTGATCACTTTTTAATAGCAGTGTTTGGTGGCTGGTGGTTGGTTTGGGAGGGTGGCAAATTTCTTTTCAAGCCCCTTTTGAGCAGGGTTTGGAAGAATATCATCAACCCCTCTGAGGGGGCAAACTAATTTTACCTGTTTTCAGAAAAAATGCCTGCGTATTACTATGGGTTAAAAGGGCTTGTTCGCACATGATTTTTAGTACCTCCTGAGGAGAGCCCAAAAAATTTACCTTCCAGAGGGGGGTGGGCGAAGTCTTTTTCATGCCTCTGTGTTCAAAGCTACCACCCACCCCTGTTGGTAAAATCTGATCGCTTCCTAATGCCCATATTTTAGCATATATTTGTACAAAGTTTACACAAGTGAATGTGAATGTGTGTCTTCACAGAAATTGCCTGTTATTTCAGACACCGGTTGATTCAAGCTGCAGATTCTAAAGGATTTAGCTGGTAGACCTTTTAGCTACTTGAGTTCTTTTAGTCTTAAATGTTCATGTTACCTGTTGGTACTTGATACAGTCAAGATCAATACAAGAGTTTTGTTGTAGATCTTTCTTAATTCAAGGAAGGTTACATCTAACTCACTTACTGAGTTTAAACTAAGGTAATTACATATGTCATAAGCATAATTTTATGTGTGATGTAGAAATATTTCATTGGTGCAAAGCGAAATCTTTTTCGAAAAAAGAATCCAAACCACTTAATCCAATCTCATTTCCTCACCGGTTACATATATGAATCTAAATTTAAGAGACGTTCATAGTACTATTTCACATTTCTTCAATATTATATGAAATAACATCACTTTGGTTTTCCAACTATTTGCGGTTGGCAGTTAGTATGAAACCTCACACCCATGGGTTTAGTCACATATGTACATATATTGACATACAGCTACCTTTATACATATATACATGTTTAAGAGTAATCTATTGAAATTTGAGGACAATATTCTGGAGAGCATACCTTGTATGACACATCTCTGGCAGATATAATTCCATTTTTGTCAATTGAAATCCTATTGTTAAGGTGTTCATATGTTTATATGTTTTACTAATAGACATCATGTCCTGATTGTTTTAAAATCACACTTGCCTATTAGAGTAGGCCATGTTTTGTACCTACTGTTGTCCCGGGTATAGTAAAAACGGCCATTAAGTTCCCCAATTAATGACGTCATATATATAAGGCTTTCGTTTGTTGCAATATGCAATATTGTTTCGTTCCATGCACCTAACGATAAATGCATTGCTTGCTAATTCCAGAACAGGATATCTGATATTATCCATTTGAGTGTAGTTTCTGATCAGTGAGGTATTATGAAATAAGAAGAGAGTAAACAAAGTACATTTTTAGGGAATTTAATTTCATTACCACAATGTCTTTCTGAAGAATCCAAAAATGTATGTTCTCATTTAAGTTTCTTTGACCATCAGTCTCACCACTGTTCTAAGTTTACTGTCTTCCTTTAATAACAGTATTCAATGAAAATATTATTATAAAACATGAGAATAGACATACTTGATATGTTGGAAGACAGTGTGAAGAAAATGAAGAGTGGATTGTATCTTTCATTTCTCTAGTGATGAGAAGCTTGGCTAGAGATTACACACAGCCAACACCGTGAGTCATAATTAATTTGATAACAAGAGAAAACAAACCTCTAACCCTATCCCTTAACATATCAAGTTTGGAACTGTTTGCAACTAACAGATGGCAAGGCTTTCTTTACATAATTCATGTAAAATATTTAACAAAACCTCCCTTTGACCATTCCCGAAATCCCCCGAAACCGTTTTGTGTAGATACTTAACAACCAATACTGTCTAGTCTCATTTCCTAGCACTAGTCTTGCACAATCTAACCGAACACTTGTAAAATAACCAATCAGTCTACAGCATTGAGGTTTAGACCGAGCGCAGACCAGGGAATAGATTTCTCGGTAGCAGTTTATTACAGATTTGACCCCAATAATTTAAGATCAAATTCTGAATGATGGTTTCATTAAACTGCAGTGAAAACAGATATGGTATTCAGAATAGCAACGAGAAATGTAAGTGATAAATTGGTTTAGTAATAGATACCACTGTTTAAAAAGGATTTTGAAAAGGTTTGAAATTTTGAGAAAAAAAAACAACTCACAATGGATATTACATTCTATATGAATGTTTTATTGACTTCCTTAATAGGAGGCAGGGGATACTTTCCTTGATTAAACAGTGGTATCTATGTTTGTTGTTATAGTATTCTGGGGCATGTTAGTTGTTGTAACTCTTATTCTCGAAACCGCCTTTTCCATTTCATGAAAAATATTGTATGGTACTTTATACCTAAAACTTTCAAAACTGCTAGTCATGGAAAGGTTTATTTAGACATTAATTCCTCACTAGTCTACTGCAACACACATTACACAAAACAATGCGTAGGTATTTATGCTAGCAATAGTATAGCATGGTGGATTTTTTTATGATCTGCTGTTATATTCCCATTTTGAAGTTAGTATCATTATTCATAACTGTTCACTTTTAAAAACCCAGGCATTGGGGTGGAGGACTGACTTTTAGTTAATTTTTTACTTTATGGAAAAATGTAAAACATACATTTATTCCATGAAGCATATGGCTAGCCAGGGTCATCAAGTTGACTTTTATTCCCTTACCTTTACTTGTTATTTAGTGTCATATCACAAGCCTCATACAGCTGTTTCATATGCAGCAAAAACCTTATGTAAGTTAAGGATAAATTTTAGATGTCAAACTTAACTATTTCTTGTAGTCAGTAGATTAAGTATTAAAAACCTTCTCATAGTAACCCCCTTGATATGAGTTGTGGAAAGAGTGTAGATAAGACAACACAACCCATAACTTCTAGTGACCTTATTTTTCTAATATCGCTAGTTAATATTATTTTACTCAAATGATTTATTCTAATCTTAACATAATGTGGGCAAAACGTATGGTTGCCTAGGCTACAAGATGCATCTCCTTCAGAATAGAGTTATGTATATTACCATGGTGACGATAATGAATTCTTTTGCTACGTTAAAACTGTATCTTTTTACATAGATGTATCATAATGTAGTCTAATGTTTCTGAATCTGAAGCTTCTCCCTGGATGAGTAATGTCACTGCAGTAGGTTACTTGTGCTCAAACTTTCTGGGGTAATATGTAGAAATCCTCCCTAGTTCCCTAAGTCTTAAGTTACTTAGGGCATGGATAAAGTCTTCTTAGACTTCCCAAGCTTCAACTCTTTCAACCCTCTTACCTTGGTATCTTTTAATTTTTGCACTTTTGGTTTTACCTAATAGTAACTCTTCAATGGATCCTTATAATGACCCCAACCTCAAATCCTGGATCAAATATGTTATCAATATATTTATATGTTGCATCCTTATCTTAATGTGTGCATTGAGTAAAAGTCTTGATTTCCAATTTTGCATGTGTTATTTGGTTTTGGTGGATCTCTTTACTCATATTGGGTGTAAGTGTTATACATGAGTGTTACTACAGAGTAAGAGACAAGGAACTTGCATGTATAGTGTAATGTAAGTAGATCTATGTATTGGGCTAGAATTCTTATGATATCAAGACAACTAGCTTACTCTGAAACAGAGGTATGTATTGAAATACAAGTAGTTTTGCATATACTCATATAGCCTTGGAAAAAAAGGAGAAGAGGATACTGCAAATAATAGTCAAGTATGTGGCTGGAAAAGAAACAGTGTGGAATTCAATTTCTTTTTTAAAGAAATGTATTTAAGCTGAATTAATTTTTTTTCAAGTTCATGCAAATTATATACCTATGACAATACCATAATACGTTTAATACAAGATATCTTGATGATGAGGACATTTCGGGTAAATAAAAAATCAACACAACAAGGTCAATGCCACATACTAGGCTACCTTTATCATGTAAATATTTGGTACATCTTTCGATGCGAAGATAACATTCCATCCTTATATTTTATAGACTAAAACGCGCAGGTTTTGAGGAGAGACAATCCAAGCATGAAGCATACCTTGAAAGTTACCGTAATGAAGGCTTTGAAGACACTGAGACCAGCAAGCAACCAGCAAATTACAACGTCGAAAATGGTAGCGATGGCGACGACGCAAGTACTGACAATGGACAAGACGTGTATCAGAATGGTCACATGATCTATGCCTACTGAGCAGAGGTTAAACACACACAGTTCAATGTTTTGTGTATTTGACAAAATTCACTAAAGGAAGAATGATAGAATTTTACCTTCATTATTTTTTCCCCTCTAGCTCTACAACATCTGAACTAGAGTAAATATCCCAAATATGTGTGGACAGAAAATCTGTAACACAAGCTATTGGAATTATTTAGTTGAAGGTTGCTTTCATTACTATCATTAGTGCGATTTGCCAAGTACACCTGGTTTTTGATGACTGGCTTACAATGGTAGAGTTGCTTTTCAACTCAGAACTGATATTTATCATGCGTCTAAGATTTATTGTCTTGATGATAATGTAATCGCCTGTATTGAATGATCGCTAGAAACTGCTGGTTTACAGTTTTATTGCATCAACCTGCTCATGTCAAACATGTTTTGTCCTAGGGGTGTGCCAAACTCAGTGTTTTCTCTGACTGACTATTATCATGTTATGTTTCCTATTTTTTGGTCTGAAGCTAAAGTTCCTCAAGAGCTGCTTTAGAAAAGCAAGAACTCCTGCACAATTTCTTATTTCAAAGTGGATGACAGTCAATACCTTCTTAGGTGTAATGTATTCACTAATGTGAAATTGAATCATTCAAGTTTCAATTTCACTGTACCAAAAAGGGCACACTGATAATCCACAATTGCCTTTGATTTGAAATTAGAAGGTTATCTGCTCTGATGGAATGAATGCTTAAGTGTTAAATATAGAAATACTATTTGTGACATTGTTTTGATTTATAATACTTTATTTTAAAAAAAGTTTTTTTTTGAGTAAACTAAGGATTTCTTTCAACCTTTACTGTTTGGTCAAAAAATATCTTTTCTAAGTAATCTTGTGAATGTAATGAGGAAAAAGGGTTATTTATGTTTCATATTATGAAGATACCATGGTTGGTCCACAAAGGAGTCAATGCAAGAGGTATTAAGACAGCAGGTTTCTGTCCCAAGGTAAAATAATGTGTTTCTGTTGCTTCTTTTTATATCCCTATCATATTACTGTTTCAGGGGAAATTAGGATTAAGTATGAAAGGGCAAGGCCGTCTTGCTTATTGTGTGAATTATGTCTTGTACATTGTATGATCTAAATATGTCTTGAATATTGATAGATATCAAATTAATGCTGGGTGCCTACAGCTGTAAGTTTAGGCTTTTCAAATACTCTTTTCTTTCATTAGAAGAAAGCTAAAATGGCGTTTTGATGAACAGTCTTAAATAACATTGAATACAGTTTTGTGTTTGACATGGAATGACATGGAATGAAGTTGCAATGGTTTAGATGGAAAAATAAATTGTTTGAACTAACACCTACATTATTCTAGCCAGCTCCTTCAAAATACTTGAATATTTTATAATCCATCATACTTTAACCAGGAGGCTCTTAGGTGGGAGGATAGGTTCACACAATTTTTAAAAAAAAGAATCTCATCTGAGAGGATCAATGATAAATAAAGTACCAGCACCATTATAGAATATATAAATGACGGGTAGAGTGAATCAAACTGGTTTTGAGCTAGAATGCGATGTTCGCGGGCTTAGTCAAGTAAACAAGATGAGAGAAACAGGTTGTGAAGGTTTTTTTTTATGTGCAAAATATTTAAACAGCAAATAAGGACTGTTCTGATTATCCAATAGTAAGTGGTGTTGCATATTTTCAAGAACTAGATAATGAATGAAATTTCCTAGGCAATGTTGAAAGCATTTGATAGTGTCATTAGATAAGCTGTGACTATACAAATCAATCTATGCAAGCTGTGATTATACAAATTAATCTATGCAATCAACAGATTTACTTCCAACTTATCTGTATCAAAGGCCAGCAGAAAAAAAAAGTATTTTATTGCATCCAGAGAAAACTTATCAGCAACATCCTATCAAAATCATTTACTCATTACATGCAACATGCAATATTTGTTGACTTAGAAAATATTTGTTAATTGAGAAAGGGCCAGCTTTCAGTGTGGTCTGAATTCACTTCACATATTCTGACAAAGAAACATCTTTTTTTTTTACAGGACCTTATGACAAAAATAGCTGTTGCTGCAGCTTGTGCACTTAATCTAATACACATAGAATAATCATTTTGCACAGCAATATAGAATGTATAATTGTATATGAGATTCTCACTTAGGAAACATTATTTTTGATAAGGCCGTAACCCATTGTGGAAGATTTGATTGACAGACTCATGGCTCCTTAATTTTTTTTTCATCCGCTCCTCATCCGGATGTCAAATCATCCACAATGGAATACACCTTTCAGTTAAATCCTAGTACACCAAACATGACATGTTGGAATATGAATCTCAGTATGATAAATATGTGATTGTAGAAACTGCTTTGTGTATAAAATAAATTGTATGATAGTGCATAACTATTCCAACTAATGGTGGGGGACATTACGGTAGTGAGACTGTTGCTTGATGTTATTAACATGAACAAATGAGACTGAGGTCCAGTATTATCCATATGTTATAGAATAATATAAATCAGCAAGAGTGAGTGAAACTGCTGAGAAAGATGTCTAACATGTTGACTAATAAATCAAACAGTTGACAAACTGTTTTCATTTTTGGAAAAGGATTGACCTCAAGCATTCTAAATCTGCAAAAAAAGTAAATATGAAATGGATGAAAGGAGTAAAAGGTAAAAGCTATTTAACTATACTATAGGGCTAGATTTGATAACAGATGAACCATTGTATTCGTCTCGATTTGTACTTTGTAATTTTATATTGTATCAATGATGATGACTTTCCTGTTATATAGGTATCACAAAGACATGTTTCATGAATACAGGTGCATAGTGAAAATGTATACAAGTTTATTTCATTAATTAAAGAAAACAAAGATTTACATCATCAAGTGTTTTGCTTTATTTCTGTTTTCTTATTTGTTAAGGACTGCAAAACACATATAAAACATGAAGGTGTGCTATGCCACTATATCCCCACCAAAGGAGGAGAAACAAAGATCGTTGAAATTCATGTAGATGACATGAATAGAAAACACCTGTCAAGAGGGCAAAATTTAATTTAAGGCCAAAAAAAAGAAGTTTGTTTCCGGTAACCCGACCGACCTCAGCTCAAAGGGGCCGACCTCAGATTTTTTTCCAGATTTTTTCTAATTTTTCCAGATTTTTTTGACCAATTTTTTTTTACCATTTCTGATTTCTTTTTCTAAATTTTCAAAGATTCTCTTCCAAGATGGTTATTTGACATATATGTACACATGTCCCCATTGTTTTCCATATCCCAAGCAGGAAATCAACGTTTCTTACAATTACCAGTGAAAAACCAGCAATATATATCACTCTGAGACCTTGGATACAAAAAAAAATAAGAAAAAGAAAAAACTTTTTTGACCATGTTACCGGAAACACAGCTTTTTTTATGCCTAAATAACAATAAAGAAAAGAGATGATGGGGTTGGTGGTGAGAAACAAAGTTTAAGCGGTAAGCTGCATGTGAGAAGTGGGCTGGAATGATGCAAAGCTCTGGGTAGTATGTAAATAAAAGGCCGTTGTTCATTTTAGGATGTGTGTGTGCCGAGCGTTGTAGTAACAGATTGGTACCACTTGTGCCACAGGAGTGATGTAGAGTGGAAATGCAGGAAAGCTTCCTGCATAGTAACTGGGTGAGGTGAGTGATATACCAACATAACTACATTACAACACTGAGCTATTTCAATGCATGAGTGCAGCACAGTAAAGTGACCAGGATTAATTATCAGCCAATAAAATGATTCCACTATTCACTGCAGGCAATCTATTGGGGGTGCAAATGGAACCTATCTGATAACTCTTATCAGTAATAACTCACTGGTACCCAGCCCCAGCAATGGCTTTGCCCATGGGACATCCAGCTTTCATGCTAAAAGTTTTCAGACTGTCACTTTCACATTTTATGAATTTGTGAGTGTCACGTCCATCACTTTTTATGCATATAAGAATGTACTGGGAACTATCACTACCGTACATCCTCACGTATAGGACGCGTCTTATGCACTGAAATGACCCCAGCGTCCTATAGCATTGTCAGAAGTTGGAAATTGATCTATCACCAGCCCTACTGTGCCCTGTGCAAATCCTCAGAGTGAGAGCGACATCACTAGTACTGTCACCTAGTGGCTCGGTCTTGTAGTGATGCCCGAACACAGCACCATCTAGTAGCTCAGCAGAGAACCGCCTTTCTGCAGTTTAGCCCCCTTAGGGAGTGATCATTTTTTAACAAAGGGGGGGGGGGCTGGTGAGTTTGCGTGCAGACACGCGAAAAAAATCCCGCCACAATTTTTTTGACCCCCCTATAAGGGCCGAAAATCGCGCACGAACAAATTGTTCGTACACCTTATATGTGAGGTGCACCTTGTATTCATTTTGAAAACACTAACTTTCTTCTTTAAATGTCCCTGTGCCTTAGACCACCATTTGTTTAAACATAGGTTTCAATACAAGCCATTAATGTCAAGTTTATATTTTGCCAAATATGACTTTTGTGTGTGAAGCTTTTACTGTTTAAATATCTATAGTAAACGATGAAGCATTTGTTGCTAGGCAACCTGGTACATGTATTATCCAAAAACTGGTCATTCAAAATCCACAGTGGTAAGAGGAAAATGATGAAAGCAGGTTCTGGGTCTGATTCTAGGGAAGATAGGATTCTGACACTCTACATTACAAGCTTCTACAAGTTATTCCCGGCAAGTGTCAAGGTGAAATATAGAGGCTAGAACCAAGCTATTTCCTATAAGTGACTGTCTGTGGACAGCCACTGATCACTTCATAGGGATTTATGGAGTGAAATCATGGCTCACATAGAACCAAAGAGTTTATCAGAAATCTTTTGAGTGAATCTGATAGTTTAAAGTATGCCCAGTGGGGCTCACACCAAATCAGAGGTGCGCACATTCATATGAGTTTGATATTGGCAATTCTGTGTGTATACCTCCCTCTTTTCAGTTCCCAAAACCCTGTCTCCCATTGTGTTCTCTCATTCTCTAAGCATGTTTCAGTGTAAGTGTATTGCTTCTAGATGTGGTCTGTGTGATTGAAGAGTGCCTGCATGCTTGACTGATCCTTGAAATTTGCACAATTGATTGACTATAACAGCCACTCAATTGATCATGATAGCCACTCACACACTCCTCAGTCACATATCTACCTTCTCTACTCAATGTCCTAAACTAAGGGAGTGATCATTTTTTAACAACAGGGGGGGGGGGCTGGTGGGTTTGCGCGCGGATGCGCGAAAAAAATTCGACCCCCCCCTCTCGAGGGGGTAAAATTTTTTCAACCCCCCCATAAGGGACAAAAATCGTGTGCGAACGTCCCCTTTTAGCCTATAGTAACGCGCGGGATTTTCCACTGAAAACAGGTGAAATTATTTTGACCCCCCCATCAGAGGTATTGAAAAAATTCTGACCCCCCCTCAAACCCACCAGCCCCCCCCCCCTGTTGTTAAAAAATGATCACTCCCTAAAGGATCTGCTGAAGACTGACTGAGGCCAGAATGGGCTTGAGGCTGGGGGACATGACAAACCCCAGGATATTGGATTAGTTTTGTCTCAAAAGTCATACAAGATACAGTTGTTCATTATTTGTAAACAGGACACATTGAAAGATGTACCACCTATTGACTGGTAAAGAAAATATAGATTCACAAGAAAGGAACATGCATGTGTTAGCAGTTTAACTGCATTCACTCCAACTTTTAGCATTGAGTGATCTCAGTCTCAATTTGCCAATATTTAGACAATACTCAGTCAAGCTTGGTTCTATTGGCTGTAAGGTTTTTCAAGTTGAATTTTCTTGAAGCATATTAAAAAACACAGAAATACTTCTGCCATGGCTACTCTCTAAACAATGACAGATATCTTTTATTTCTTTTCTGTAGAATACAAAATACTATCGAATACCTGGATGAGATAAAATGACTAGACATAAAGTTTATAATGAGGAGTCAATATCCATACAAACCTATGCTGATTGCTTAGCTGCAGGCACCTTTGTAAATGGGGTTGCACACTCTAACTGGGTTAACATGCTGTGTGGTGGAAGGCATCATGCATCATGGTGTGCCAGAGCTAAGGCATTATTATATAGTTGCTAATATCATCCATTCATTTATGATGCTGCCACTTCTGGTGCTGGCTCTAATAACTACAGTTATCAGAAACCTTTTCACAGTACACAAGCCAAATGTAAGCTGGATGAACTCAAAAAAGTCTACCACAGATATTTTTGAGGATTTCACTGAGCCATCAGTAGACTTAAGCTGCCCTGAGGATAGACTGAGATATGAGATTCTTATTGATAACCTCATCCAGTCATGTGATGGGGATTTCAGCAAAGCAAGGCAGGAATTAACTGAATGCCTGATGTATGGTTTCACTGGGAGGCTGCAAGTCTGGCAAGATGTTGCCCAAAATATGGTGTGTATTTCCTAATGATCATTCCTGCTGCCGACATGATGTGTATTAAAATCGCCTTTTGGAAGGAAAGACCTGGTCCTTACTTTTTCAAAAAAGATTCATGGAGATTAAACCACAATCTGACAATTTTACAGTCTTCTCTGATGCTCAAATTGACATGAGTCTGGTTCATTTTCTTATGCTGAATGACTTTGAACATGAACTCATGGCAGAATACCTACAGATTGTATCTGTTGATGAGCAGAGGCATGCAGTGAACAGAGGCAGCACTGACCTGGTTGCTGAGGGTGTGATGAGGGTTGCAGAGCTCCCACTGATTAAACCTGACTGGAGCACTTGGAGATGTCAACATGGTATGACTTCTGATTCAACGTGGCGCTAAGATGAATGAACAGGATGCTTATGGGTACAATGTATTCCAGGCCATCGCCTTTATAAACAGTTCCCAGTCTCAGCGAGTTGAAGAGATTATGATGTTCTTCTTGAATGTGTACCATTGTGGATAGAATGAACAGCCAATTTCTCATTCTTACGTGATATGGTTCCTCAACATGCTAAACTGGTTGACTGTGGCACCTACTTAAAACTTTTGATAAACAGAAACTGACCCCTCTAAAACTGTCAATCACCTTTGGACTGAACCTGCTTTTTCAAAAGATTGTCAACACCAAGGATGTTTATACATTGCCAGACAAAATATTTAGCTATGTTCCAAGGAGAACATATGATGTATCAGAAATTGATCCTCCCTTACCTTCTCATTAGGTTCTGATGTCTCAGGTTCTATCTAGAATTCCTCATCATGTTACCTAACAGCGCCCTACATTGCCTTGATGATTCACCCATTGAAACTCTTATAGACCTGCAGTCTGATGCATATTTTAACATCACTTTTGTATGGGTATGTTATCACCTGATATGTATCTTAGCAGCAACCGTTGTTTTGACTACCTTCATATTTCCATCTTAAGGTGCAATATCTCAGTGGTGGAAAATGTCACTGACATCTGCAGTGACATGCCTGATTCATACAAAAGTTGGATCACTCATTTTTGTCTATTACTTCTTTCACTATTCTATACTTACTGTGTTGTACAATTATCCATTGCTTGTTGCAGCATGCGGAAGCGCTGCAAGAGTATCACTGTGATGAGATTGGTATCCATGTATATGCAAACAATGATAATTCTTATATTTGTGGTAAGTTTTAGTGTTCATTTGGGCATTTCCTGGCTGCAGGAAGAGAGGGAAGAAACTTTCTGACCATCTTCAGTGCTTGGATCTAGTGTATCATGTTTCTACGTTGTTTTAAATCTACTGCATTCTTTAGTCATGTATTCCATCTGATTCTGTCTGGTGATACCGTCAATCTTCTGTTTGTTTCAATGATTTTGTATGTGTCCTATACAACATTGACAACTCTGGTGTTCAGTCGAGAATCTGGCTTAATTGGACATACATGGTATGTAGTTCTGTTGAAGTACTTTAGACTTTTGCCATTACTGAGGTGCAAAGTCTCAGTCTTGGATAACAATACAGCGATCTGTAGCAACATGGTCAGTTCATACAAAATGTGAATATTACTTATTTGTGTCTTATGCCTTTTGTGCTGTTCTTTAAGTTCTCTGCAGTACATAGAGTGTTATATTGTACACCTCCTCATCTTCTGGCTGCAGGGTGCGAGGGAAGAAACCTTTCTCTCTCTCACCATCTTCTCTGGCTGGCTTCGGTGTCTCTCATTTCTACGATGCTTCAAATCAACTGCGTTCTTTAGTCATCTATCCCATTTGATAGTGTGTGGAGACACATAAAAGTTTATTTTGATGGCAACTGTTTTCTTTATAGCCTATACAACACTGACAACCACGGTGTTTGCCAAAGACCCTGAATTTGTTGAATATAATTGGTCCATAATAATGTTGAAATACTTCAGATTACATATGGCTTCTCAGATTTAAATTATCTTCTATGACTATTCTCTTCATAATCTCTTTGGGTTTGGTATGAATATGGAACTTTCGTGATAATCATGAATGTTCTGATGCTGAATTTACTCATCGCAACCATGACAGACATGTATTCACAGGTGAAAAGGTATCGTCATGTTATCAGTAAGAAGTGTAGAACAGCATATTGTATTATGTTGGGGAGTTTGGTTCCATGCTATCTATGTCAGGTTCTGACCTGAAGTTCTAACAACTCCTGCCTTCTGTGGATAAAACTGCTAGACTGGTCTTACTGGGACAGGCGGTCCTACCTAATAGAAATATAAAACCCATCCAATCCCACATATTTGTTAATCCTGTGCTTACAAATACGTTCTTTTTGGCACTCTCTTGCCCTAACAGCACCTTCTAAAGGATTTCCTGGTGGGAGCTGTTAGGATTCAGAATTATTATATTGAGACACCAGTATGAGACAGTTAATATTTTGATTCAGTTGCTGCATATTTTCTGAATTGGTCCTAGGTAAGATTTTACAGTGTGTCTGGTAAAAGCCAGGTTTCTTCTATATCATCATTTTGAGATATTAATGAAATGTTATAATGGTTTTTCATTAAACGTTTTCTTCTAAAGTAGCATGAAGGTTTTTTGTTGGTAAAGGGACAATTTCTTTACCCTCCTAAGAGGAGATTCACGGTATGACATTTTTTTTAAAATTCCAATGAAGACTTTTAGAAATGTGTTGGATTAAGATTAGATGTGTGTTTAAAACAAAAAATTTCATTGTGCATTGAGAAAAAAACTGTATTGTTGGCTGTTTGCTTGACGATATCTAGGGTTGGTTTAGGACACTCTATGCACATTATGTCACATATGTTATGCCATCAGTATGGACTTGCAATTGAATTTCTTCCAATAAAGTATCATATCAAAAATACCAATTAAGTGTAAAAACTTATTTATGATGAACGAAAAACCATTGATTACTTTTAAAGTTGAAATTCAAATATGTACTTGTAGACAGTTTGCCCTTGCTACTTAAAAATTTAGGGAAAAAACAAGGAAAGATGTCTGAGGAAGCAAATAATTCTAAGGTAAAAATCCCTGGAAATATAATGGAAAAGATAGAAGGAGTTGCAGATCCTCTGTATGAGGTATTGAGTGATCTGGGTAATCGGGGCTGTGAACCTGAAAGATGGATAAGGTGTTTGACACGGAGGACAAAGTATTGATCCAACTATGTTTGTCTATCATTCATAAGGTATCACTGCAACCATAATATATGTGGTTGGACTGCTATCAGTTCTAAAATCTCTCACCAGGTGGCTCTATTGTATTATACCATAGTTATGGCTCTAGACCCCTAAAATCGACATGGCGACATGCACCTTTTATGGCCTAGTGACATGGGACATGAACCTTTCTTTAAAATCGACATGGTGACATGAACTTTTCTTAAAATCGACATGGGGACATGTGCTTTTCTTAAAATCGACATGCAGACATGGCCATTTCTTAAAATCGACATGGGACATGGGGACCCCCCATCAAGGGCCCCATAGTTGGCTGTTTAAGTGCCTGAGTGTATATAAATATCCATGTACTTTTACCCCGGGCCCCTATATGTAACCAAGGTTATTTCAATACTGTTTCCGGTGCTTACAATTGATTTCAATAAACCTTTATCCCTGGTGCTTATCAAGGCCGTCACTTATTTGAGACCCCGGTGCTAGGACTCCATTTGACCATTTTATTTGTCAAATATAAATGGAATATTTGACATTACAAACTATATTTTCTACAGTTTCCATGTGCAAACATGTCATTGGACCTGGTATCCTCTTTATGAAGGCAGAATAAGTAGATTTTGGACTCTTTTTGGGGCATAATGCCAAAGAGAGTGCCAGTCAAGGGGTTTCCCAAAAAAGACACCCTACACACATGGGTGACCTAAAAGGAGGCATTAAGATTACACAATGGAGGGAATATTGCATTCGAATGCACCTAAATCATATGCATCCAGGAAATAAAAGATGCATGTGTGATTCGAAAAAAAGCCAAAAGATGCCTCATTTCGCTTAAAGTTGTTGAAAACATTTTCAAGGTGTTGGGGGCCGATGCCAAGGTACCAAAAGAGGGAGGATACTTGTAGGGAATTAGGAAAATTGATAACTTTTGAAAATTTCAATGTCAAATCATGCATTTTGGTGACTTCTGGGAATTACTTCATAACTTTAGTTCTAGAAGGAATTTCTGAAAAATTCTTTCAGTTTTGGAATGCCTAGGATCTAGAGATGAATCTGTCGCCAATTTCAAGGTAACTGTTGCCACTTTTTGGCTACATGGCGACAGTTGCCCACCACTGCAAAAGTTGCCCCTTTCTCTTGGAATCATGTTTACACAAGATAATAGTGGCTAAAACTGAGATGTAGCCCTCTGCTGCTCTGGCCATCATGATGGAGTTTTACCCGGGACTATTGCATATTTCTATTTCTGCTTAAGTCACACCCTGAGTGGAAGGAGGACCTACAAGGCATATCTGGGTGCTCAATTTTGAGGTTTTATTACTATTACTATTATTAATACCCTGCCTATAAGACACACTCTGGCTTTGAGCTGCTCCTATACGGTGCTGGAGGCCTCATATTCTGATTCACAAGCCCATGGAGAGAAAGAATGAGCAAAAAATCTTTTTTTCCCTTTTTCTTTTTTTCTTCAAATGATGTTTTTGTACACATAGGAAATAAAGTGTCAGGCACAACATACCAACATATGGCGATTGAGGGCAGTATATTGTATTCTGGATTTTTTTTTCAAAAATTAGCAGGAAAGCCAAATTATTTCTACATTCATTGTTTTTTTCCCTGTCAAGCTATGCAGAGTTGTTCTAGAGCTATAACCATGAAAAATAATATATTGAACCCATATTCATGACGATATTCACATGTGCCTGATCATGCAGTGGAGACACTTTTTTCCCAAAAAGTCCCACAGCAGCAAGATAGGTCCTGCATCATTTAGCTTCATGAGCTACTGAGGCAATGTCCAGTCTCCACCACCATTAGCGAGCCCACAATCCAACATTATTATCAGGGACTCTTTTACGATACTTCCATGTGTGGCTTAATATTGCAGCACGCATGTGGCCAAATACGGTATATATCTTCCTTTTCCTCTCTCCTCCTTGTGCATATGTCTGGTGTGCATATTCGCGGGCACCAATACATTCATCTGTATAATTGTGTAATGTAGTTTTCTCAATGAATAGGACTTAAGCTGTCAAAATGGCTTTAAACATCTATCAATTTCTCACTCTCATTTTTACTATATATATTTTCCCACTATAGGTAATGAAGCGTTTGACACGGTCGAGTGTTTCACCAAGGAGAGTGGATCTCGTCTGCTGTTTGAGCTGTCCTTCCGTCCCACAGAGAACTTCACCCTACCATCCTGTAAGGAGGCGTGTAGGTGGTGGGTCCGGGACAGCCTCACAATGGCAGCTGTCACCATCAAGAACTGTACTCACCAGGGAGCGGCATGCCAGGTAAGTAATTGTTAGCAATTCAAAATTATACACTCAATGACTTATTCTTTGTTCTAAATGATATTACATCTTTATAAACCTTTTCCATATATAGGGTCATGATACATGTACATATAAATAGGCCCAGCAAATCTGTGTGAACTTGAGTCAACCATGTAGTGTGATGTAAGGTTTAAAGTGTGTGTGATTGCTACCTTCCCCTTTCGAATAATGAGTTGACTCTCGACAGACCCTCACTCACTTTGATAAAGGTGTGAGGTAAGACTGGGTGCGCACACATCATCATGCTTATAGGTGAGGATTAAAAAAAATCTCTGGCATATTAAATGCATTTACCCTCGGGTACCAGGAGACACCAACAGATGGACACTCAAAGATCTTCAGGATCTGTGTCCATCTTCTCAGCCGGCTCCACTGAGGCAGATGGAGCCGAGCTGCTACAGCTGCTCGTAGAGAGCGCCGCTGAAGCCTCGCTGGGAGTCTCGCTCCCCAAGCTCAAGGCCCTCATCACTGCGGACGGACTGTCCATTGCCTCGGATGCTGGTGCAGCAACCGTGGCAGTTGGGACAGCCCGGTTCCAAGTGGGGGGCGGGAGCAAGAGAGCTGCCGGAATCGGCGGAGCAGCCGGGACCGGTGGAGTGGCCAGGACCGGTGGAGTAGCCGGGGCTGGCGGGGCATCCGGGGGTATCTCTGGAACGAAGATGAGAGACGACGGTAAGCCGTCCCACTCCTCCAGATGTTTCCCGAATGCCAGGAAAAACTTGAGGTCAGCCTCCTTAAATCGATGGATATATCTGGAGTTTTCAGCTTCGTGAAACTCTTTAAGCTTTTCGGCTTCCTTCTGTTTTCGCCGGCAGGACTCGAGGGCCTCCTCGACCTTCTTCCTTTCCAGCTCCCTGATTTTATCTTCCTCCCGCCTCTGGATCTCGTAGACCAGATTGACGGTGGCTTCAGTCATCACACGCCAGTAGTCAACAGACTTCTGGCGGTGCAATGCCTGCCATTCTTCCATCAGCTCATTCTGGATCTGAACCGTTCGGACATCGCGGTGGTCGACGAACGTGTTCGGATCCTGAAGACCTGACAGGGTACCGGAGATTAGTTCCATTAGGGGTACCCGAGGACCTGTTGGTGGAACTATCACTGGTGGTGGCGCTGGGGCCTCCACTGAGACAGGCGGGGTGCCTGTTGGAGGAGCAGACGGGCCCTCTACCGTGATGCCTCCTCGGCCTCGGCCACCACCCGGAGAGCCTCGGGTGGACTCCAGCCCACCGCGGCCCCTACCACGAGCTTTGGCCCGGCCCAAGGGGGTAAGGACCTGCGACTCGGGTCCAGCCGGTCCCATTGAAGGGAACTTCGCCGCGTACTCACTGTACGTGGGGCGTTTGCCGGAGGATCCCTCTCCAGCCCACCAAGTAGAATACCCGGATGGGGGAGCGAACAGTTCGCCCCCATCATCCTGGCCGCCAGAGGCTTCGCCCGGGTGTTGTTCCGCGGGTGCAGGTGTGGAGGTGGCTGGAGTCGCCGATGCGGTCGCCTGGCTACCCGACCTGCGGGCCTGGTTGCCAGGCATCTCCAGAGCCGAGACCTGTTGTCCCGACTCGCGACGATCAGCTGGGTTGGCTGGTCTGGGCTGGTCCTTGCCACCCGAAGGGCTCACGGACCGGTCTGCTCGGGTCCTCTTGGAAGCAGTAGTCGTGACTGTGCCTCCGTTTGGACCTTTAGAGCGGGCTTTGGCCTTCTCTCGCTTGTCGTCTCCTCGCCACTTTTTTACCTTCAGGTGCACCTCGCTGGGCATCCCGAATTTTGTGGACGAGGAGTTCGTCTGGAAGTAAGTCAGCAAGTTGCCGCTCTTCCACGAGCAGAATCCGGTCTCGAATGCCTGCTCTTTCACTTCCTTGATGCTCAGCGCGGACCAATTTGCAAGGAGCTCGCTGAAGCACTTGATGGCTCGTTTCCTGGTCTTCTCCAGGCCGATGCCATGGGCCTTCTGCAAATGCAGAGCCATGTCTCGGCGCCGGTGAGTGCTGAACGAGCCATCACAATGTTTACTCGGGCGGTCCCCGAGCACACACATCATCACAGGCTTGTGATGCATATGAAATTCGACGATGTGTCGAGCGAAGCGGGGCTTCGTCTCGAACATCTTCTCACCCGTGAGAGACAGCTGGCAAGACTCAAACGGGCACCTTCGGCGGTTGCCGGTTGGTCCCCATTGGGTCATTGCCCACTGGACTTTCGTCCGGGCCTCGTAGCTGTAGATCGAGCCTAATTTGGACTTGAGCTGGTCAATCCAAATCAGGTAGAACTTGCCTACTGGCGTATCCGAGGGGCCGGACTTCATCCACTCCTCGTCATCGCTGTCACCGTCCTTATTGACGGCGCTCGGACACATATAATGGACTGTGTCGTAAGCACAGTCCGCGAAGCAGCGGGGAGTCCGTTCCTTGAACCCCTCGGCTGCATTCTTCCACATCCATTTCTGATTGTCGTCCTTGGGAACATCCGTGGTCATTTCTTCCCACGTTGTCACGGACTCCAAATCAGATTTGGCAGACTCGGGCAGCTCTGGATCGCTTTCGCTTTCCTCGCTGTCCGTGTATATGTCAGCTCCCCTACGGCCGGCTCGGCTGGAGGTGGTAGTACCAGTCGGAGCCTTGGTAGGGGACTTCGTCTTTGCACCCGACGTGCTGGCTGCAGAAGATGCAGTAACCGAGGTGGCTACCGTGGTGGTTGTAGTGGTGGGAGCGGGCGTCTTCGGTTTGCCCTTACCCCTCGGCTTGGTGGGGGGCGTGGGCTCTGCCGGAGACGCTTTCGCTCCATTCTTCTTCTTCCGGCGCACAACCTTAGTCGGTTGGGCCGGAACTTCGGGACTGGAATCCGACTCGCGTCGGCTCCTGTCCCCTGTCCGAGGGCTCCTCCTTCCGCTGACTGGGGAGTCAGAGTCGGAAGAGATCTCTGTTTTTCGTTGGGCCTGCTGCTTGCGATGGGCCCGGCGAGCTGCGGTGAGCTCCTTCTGCTGCTTGGCAAGCTCGATTCGCTTTGCCTCTACAGCAGCCTGCTGGCGCGAGATGTCCTCTTCCGAGATCTCGCCAGGTGCCTCTGGGATGTCGGCAGCTGGGTCGGTCTCGGTCGTGGACCTCTCGACGGCGATGCGGACATCTTCAGCCTCCAGATCGCTCTCAGTGAGAGGACCCTTGGGTGCAGGTTTACGGGTCAATCGCTTGACCCGGTCGGTTTCCACCGACGACAAGGTTACCGTGGAGTCTGTATCCATGTCGGATTCGGACTCCCTTAACTCCGTGGCCTTCTGGATGATGCCCGCAGAGATCAAGACGGCTCGAGCTAAATTCTCGTTAGTCGCCATATTCTCCGCCAACTTTAGGTAGTTGCGGAGCCAAGAAACTGGCATGTTGTCAGCCAGCTCGTCACTACACGAGTCCATTACCATAGTTTTGAGTTCATCTGGTATGGGCTCGGGCACGCCCTGCTCCACCGCCATGGGCCCGCATCCGAACATGGAGGCGTGCATAGGGATGTACGTACCCCAGGAGGTATACACGATACCTTCCTGGCGATCAACGTGTGCTAGACGTCTGATCTGCGTCCTGAATCCCGGAGGATACATTGGAATGTCCAGGACATCCACTTTGCTACCCGAAGCGTCTGTTGTAGACGGGCGCTCCGGGCGTGGCGGGGGTGGAGGTGGCATCCTCTCCCGGTCGGTTGCCTCGGCCATAGCCGTGAGCGTCCGGGCGGCCTCCTCTGTCGAAGAATCAATAGATTCCTCGACCCGAGACGGGACCTTCGGGTCCTCGTCTTGTTCCAACGGAATGTTGGCTGTTTGACGCGCAGCGTCAATCGTTCCCTGTGCCATGGCACCGGGTTCGACTTCCAAAATTAATTGGCAAGTTTTGTTGGACTCCTCCCGAAGGATTCGTCCAACAGAAAGGCTTTTTGGGGGTTAGCTAGGCTAACACGACAGCTACAGGCTGTATAACCGCCGACAAATAACTAGAGCAAAAACGGGTGGCGTCTAACCACCACGAGTCCGCTCTAGTTATGACCAGTATGACGTCAGACCTCTCGTCTCGCGAGATCCCGCCATGGCTATCCGGTGACCTAGTTCCGCGCTTTCCCGCCACACCAGCAGCGCCACCTAGGGAACTAGATCCGAACCAACATTCGACTCGACATGTGAGACGCGGCCTACTACCCGAGTGCTATCGTCTGGAGCTTAGCGGTGTATACAACGCTTCAAAGCGAATGTACCGGTTAATCCGACCGCCACTCACGGGATACAGCCACCCGGGGAGGGCGCGTTCGACATCTCTGGCCGTGGAACGTATGTTGCCTGCCTATGGCGGACAACACGCAGCAGCTCGTTGTGTACTGAGTTAGGTTACAGCAGACCTCAACCGGGGGCTGCGTCTAACGCCTTCGGTTAGCATTTTATTTTTCCCGGCTTTACGTACGGCCTTTTCTGGATCTCGCTTAGTCAGAGCGGGACCCTTCCCATACGTAATGCCTTCACTCAGCGAGACTTTCTTCCATTTCTTACGATTAGGTCGTTTCCTGGCCTTCGTCTTCTTTTTTACTATAACCTCGTCTCCCGGCGTCTTTCTCGGCCGGCCTCTAGGGCGCTTCCTCGGTACTACCACGCTCGGTCCGCTAGGGACAGATACAGGTGGTTTGTAACCGAACTCCCTCTCCGCCTCTTCGCGCCCCTTCCAGGGCCGAAGTTTTCCGACATTTGTCTTCCATTTACTACCCGTCAGGCAGTCCTCTATCATCACCGTGGACTCGGAGATGACGCGAACGATTTTAAATGGACCTTCCCAAGGCGTTACGAGCTTCAGCTTATCCAGCGGCTCGTAGTACCTTAGTACTTTGTCCCCAACATTAAAACAAATTCGTTTAGCATTGGTGTCATAGCCCACCTTCTGCCACTTCGCACTCTTCAGCAGTTCTTTCCGAACGGCCTCGTATGCCTGTTTGAACCGGTCCCTTAATGACTCTACAAACAGCACCGTGCAAGGCGCCTCCGGGTCTATTCCAACCACTCCATACACTAAGTCGGCGGGCATTATGATGTCCTCGCCGAACACTAGCATGTTTGGGGTGCAGTTAGTTGATGAATGGACAGTGTTGTTGTAGGCATGTACTACAAACTCGCACTGTTCATCCCAGTCATCCTGGTGGGTATTAACCAGGGGCTTTAGTACTTGTATGAGGGTTCTATTGAAGCGTTCTACCTGCCCATCCGACTGTGGTCGGTACGGGTTTGTTCGGGTCTTACAAATGGCTAGGTAATGGCACATTTCCTGCCAAAGTTCTGACTCGAACTCCCTTCCCTGGTCACTGTGCATCATAAGGGGAACACCCAAATGCAGCACCCAGCCTTTCACAAATGCCTCCGCGCATGTGGCGGCTTTGTGGTTGGGAAGGGGGAACACCCGAGTGTACTTAGTATAATAGTCAGTTACGACCATCATACAAGTATTGTCTCGCGGCGTCGTCTTAATCCCACTGATGATGTCTATCGCTATTCGAGCAAATCTGACACCAAACAATTCCTGTGATAAGGGTTGCTTACCCAGGCCGGGTCCCGGTTTGTTTTTACAACAATCCGGGCAAGTGGCGATCCACCGGAGCAGGTCGCCTCTCATACCGGGCCAGTAGTAACGCCTTTGTAGACGCTCTATCGACCTTCTCTTACCGAAATGGCCACTCGTTTGGTGGCCATGGCAATAATACATGATATCCCTCCTCATCGGGGCGGGTATCACTATTTGCAACAACCTACCGTTGGTGGGAGTTGTCTTCCACCTACATAGTATGTCGTCTCGGATCTCTAGCTCGGCCCATTGAGCCAGCAACCGCCTCGCTTCCCTATCCTCCAGGGAAACTAGAGGCCTTGCCGGTTTAATGCCTGACCGTAGGTATTCCATTATGCGCGCAGTGGTGGGGTCTGACTGTTGAAACTTCTTGATGGTCTCCGGGGACCAATCGAGATAGCTGCATACAGCCTCCTCCCAGGGGATACGGGGGGTGGTATAATTAAATACCAACCCGGCTACCACAGCATTGTGGGCCCCGCAGTCTTCACATGTGGCATTTTGGCACCTTCGGATAGGCCGTCTTGACAAGGCATCCGCATTGATGTGTTTAGCACCGGGTCGGTGCTCTATTTGTTTATGCTCTAATCCGAATTCGGATAGGTGAGCTAACCAACGTCCAATCATCCCCTCGGCGTCTTTAAAGTTAAGGAGCCACCTAAGAGACGAATGGTCTGTTCTTAAAGTAAAGTCACTTCCCCAAAGGAAATGCTTAAACTTCTTCGTATACACCACCACAGCGAGGAGTTCTCGCTTGGTGGTACAATAATTTCGCTGTGTCTTGCTTAACGTGTTGCTAGCAAATGCTATTGGCACTTCGACTCCCTCTTGGACCTGAGAGAGAGCTGCCCCAATCGCATCATTGCTCGCATCGGTGTCTAAGATGAAATGTCCCTCGGGAGTGGGATATTTCAACACGGGTGTATTCCTAAATAAATCTTTTATTTTATTAAAAGACTCTTCTTGCTCGCTGGTCCATGGGAATGGGTCCCGTGCCCTACCCGGGGTCCAGTGAGCTAAGCACTGCATGGGGAAGCTGACACGAGAGTAATTCGGTATGAAATCACGATAATAGGAACAAAATCCTAAAAATGATCTCACCTCCTTAGCACTCGTGGGTCTTTCCCAATTTTCTACAGCTTCTAATTTTTCCGGATCCGCACTTACTCCGTTAGGAGTAATGATCCTTCCCAAGTATGTAATGGTTTTCTTAAACAAATTACATTTCTTGGGTTTAAGTTTAAGACCGTTTGATAGTATCCGGTCGAGGACTAATTGCAGATTTGCCAGGCATTCCTTGAATGACTTGCCGAACACGACCACATCATCCAAGTAAACCAGGCATTTCTTCCACAAAAGGTCACTCAGTAAGGATTCCATCATAGCCTCGAATGTAGCGGGGGCGTTACACAATCCGAAGGGTAGGACATTATACTCAAACAGCCCCATATGACTGGAGAATGCTGTCTTCTCCTTGTCTTTGGGGTGCATTGGTATTTGCCAATATCCGGACTGTAAATCCAAGGTACAGAACCATTGGTTTCCGCCCAAGCTATCTAAAGTCTCGTCTATCCTTGGTAAAGGATACGAGTTCTTCTTTGTTATACCGTTCAATTTCCGGTAGTCGACACAAAAGCGGATTGTACCGTCTTTCTTAGTAGTCATACAAACAGGGCTGGACCAGGGACTCGAGCTAGGCACGATTACCCCTAGGTCCAACTGTTTTTGTATTTGCTCTTCACAGATTAACTTCTTTTTAAGGGGAAGTCTACGATACGGGATTTTAAAAGGTTTCTCGCTGCCCACATCTATGGTGTGCAGCACCTTATCGGATCTACCCACCGGGCCTCCTTCCCTACCAAAAGCACCTTCGTACTTTTGTAGAAGTCTCGCTAGGCAATCCTTATCGTCCGTATTCTTTAAATCTGACTGATCAATCAGCTTTTGGAATTCTTCATCCATAGGATGCTGACTAACTGGGTTTAGTGGTTTGTTAAATTTAGCCTCGGCGACATGTTCTACCGAACTCATCCTTCCAACACTGTCGCCTCGCCTCAAATAAACCACTGAACCACTTCGGTTAGTTATGGGTAATACGGACCAAGCTGCATTAGCCACTAATGTATCCACTGAGTCTAACCCGATGCTTGACAAATACACCGTGTCGGGTTCGTAGACTCCAGTTTCATTCCTCTGAGCCATGGATCCGCCACAAAGGACATCGCAAGTGGTACCCGGTGGGATCTTCACCGTATGTACCACTGCTGCGACCGAAGACACCTGTCTCAATACGCATTGGACATGCAAGCCATACGGGCTCCGTATACCCATACTACCATCCCTCGGGTCCAAGACGGCCCCGTATAAGCTTGCAAAATCCAA
Organism: Acholoe squamosa; assembly: GCA_949317995.1. Lineage (NCBI taxonomy): Eukaryota > Metazoa > Annelida > Polychaeta > Phyllodocida > Polynoidae > Acholoe > Acholoe squamosa. The sequence continues at coordinate 10,029,832 of OX439048.1, forward strand.
TCCGAGGATTCCGTCATCACTAACCTCTGCTATAGTTGGCGAAAGAACAAACTCTTTGCCTCCTATATGGATAGGCATAAACGTCCTACCAAATGTACGCATACTGCTTCCGTCGGCCGTGCAAGCATTTACCCCCGTTTTGAGGTTCTCATGGCTGCCGGCCACCGAATCGAAGAATCTTTTGGACACACATGAATGACTAGCTCCAGTATCCACCAAGAATTCCCCCACCCGGCCTTCCACAGATATGGGTACATACCACCGTCTCCCCCCTAAAGGCGAGGGGTTACTGGTAAACTGGTGAAAGTCTCCCGAATCACCAAGATTCAATCCGAGTCCTCTCAGGAATTCCAGACACGGATGACTTGGGGGAAGGCGTGTCCCACACACTCGAATCAACTCTTTGATCCATCCTTCCTCTCCCCTAGTGTGGCCACTCGCCTCCATATGATTGCTCCTGCACATATCAACACTAGGGTCCCTGGCCCCGGCCGAGGTGCAGGGGTGCGCACCCTCAGCCACCCGGCCTCCAGGTGTAATTGACTCGAAATCTTCCACCGGGATACCCCCGGTAGCATTTTGGCATTCGTTCCCACTCGGGGCCATGTCAGATGCCGTTGACACAACCCCCACTAGTTTTCCACATCTGTGGAATCCCTAGCATTCTCCCTTTCTACGTCGTCGTCTTCGGCTTCATAGAAGGCAGCCATTACCGGCTTAGTAGCGGTACATTCGGATGAGTAGTGTCCCATGCGCTGGCACCTGAAACACTTAACCGTTCGGCGATCCACCCGGGGTCTTTGCCGATTGGCTTGGATGGCATCTGTAATTTTCTTACACATGTCTTCCAGAAGTTTAGTCATGTCCGGGGACTGAGTCTTCACTTTGTCAGTGCTTACAATGGACTTGACCGCCTTATCGACAGTCTTCGGGTCACTCTTGACCTCGGATGAAGGTCTAGAGTCCCTTTGTTTATTGAAAGATTTCCTGGGAATATACTTCCTACCTGAAGTATTCTTCCTTAATTGCATCGAACAGAAGGTGCCGTCTTCCTGTTCGATATCAATCAATTCGAAGTCGTCTGATGGAGTATCGACCTCCGACTGCTGGGTCACCGATGCCAGGGGTACCAAGCCGCTGGCATTAGGTATGTCCCCAGCTAACATAGCTCGCTTCTTCACGGCCATATCTATACCATTAAATATGCCGTGTAGTGTTATGCCCTCCTTCCAGGCATCCCTCGCTGCTATTTGTTCATCTCGGTCTCTTAGACCCTTGACGAATTGAGTGATCAAATCGTCCATATACCAGTCCTGGTTTTCAGTACCGGGTCTGGCCTTACTTAGCAGGGCATGGAGTTCCATACCGTATGCTCTGAAAGCTTCATTCGGCTTCTGTGTGCGTTTCTTAAAACGGACCATCGGGTCTTCCTTGACCATATTACATAATAGTCCACTAGCAGTTTCTACTAACTGCTCAAAACTCCCAACGAGGCCATACCAGGTTCGCCATTGCTCTACAGCCATGCGACCCGGCCCGCCTTTCAGACATCTCACCAGATGTGGCTTGGCCTCGTATGGGGTCCATCCATTACAGTTCATCACATCGATGAAATCTTCAAACCACTCTTTCCATGGTCGAGTACCGTCATATTCTTTAGGAATAACGGCTACCCTTCGGGCAGAATTGGGAGCATACATCAATCTAGTGCATTGCTGTTTGCTCCATTCAATCGCCTTGGTTTCATTCAAGGTCCGATTGCCCCCTATACCACCGAAGCTCGAATTGCCAGGTGGAGGCGGTGGTGGAGGTTGAGTATACGTCCACTGTGTACCACCGTGGTTCGTATAACTCGCACTACCTTGGTTGGGGCCGGTACCCGAAGTACCACTATAGCTTGTGGCACCCGAAGCAGCGCCCCCCCCTTGCGCGCCTTGGTACCCGCCATCGGATGGCTGGTTTCCCGTTGACTGGCCGCCATCGTTTGATGGAATCGGTTGGGTGTTGTCATTACCAGCACCCAGCCCCGGGTCGTTACTAGGATCCACATGAATGTGGAACCCACTGGTCTCCGCACTACTGTCGGAAGCCTCTCTAGGGGTATAGTCCGGGTCCAGGTTGTGGACTATGGGCACCTCACTTATCCGGACTCTACTAGTTCGGCCATGCTTATCCTGGGTTCTGATGTAAACACCCCCTTGATCTACGTTCCGCGAAGCATTATCATTTACAAAAGGATTATACTGCGGATTCTTCGGTGTAGAACAGGAGACCGGGTCGCCCTGTTTCACGAACGTCGAGTTCGGGTTTGTCACCCTACTCGCCGGAGGGGCATGTGTTTCCTCTTGCTCCTGTAAATAACTCTCCATAGCGGACTTATTTATTGTGAGGGTAGCTACGTCTGTAGTCAGGTTTCGCTGTTCCTCCCTAAGCTGTGCGTTTTCTGCCAAGATTTCGGATCGAATCTTTTCATTTTCAGCCACAGCTCGGTTTCTTTCTTCTTGGGCGATCATTGCCTCTCGCTTAAAAGTATCCTTAAGTAGGCGGTACTTTTCACCCTTCTCTTTCTGAGACCTGTTATATTCAGTAGTCTCCTTCCTGATCTCGGCTTGTTCCGAGACCATCTTGGCTTCTGTCTCAGCTTTCCGGAGTTGAAGTTTCTTAAGCTTCTCCTCCATTGCGTGCAACTCAGTTTGTAATTTATTTACATCCCGAGCCTTAGCAACCTCCTCGGCTCTAGCCTTGTCGATTGCTCTAAGTTTATTGGCTTCCTCGATTTCCAACTCAGCCAGCCTCTTTTCTTTTTCCTGTGCGTCTCTTTCCTTCCGCTCCAACCGATGGGATACGGAGGATAGACGATATTTGAGGTCGGATTCTTTTAGAATCGCCTCCTGCTCAACGGATCGTAATTTTCCGATCCGGGACTTAGCTTCCTCCTCTATTTTGGATTGGGCTAACATGAATTGTTCATGTTGCCTCTTTGCCTGTAACTCTACCTGTTCCTTGGCTTTCAAATAGGCCTGAGTATTTTTATACCCGGGACCCATCCGACGTCCGTAGATAGACTTGCGATTGCCTCCAGGGTAAAACATGGAGTCAGACAAGCCTTCGTCTAGAGATCGGCCTAGGTGATGCCTTTCCGAGCTTTTCGGTCCGGTACCACTAGGCTTATCTCTTGATTTCGCGTCTGGGACTATTGCGTCCCTTTTGGTTTTACCATCGTCGCTGTCATGATCCGACGATGTCATTAGTGGGGCTACTTCGGTTCCACCACCGGGTGCTGAACCCTGGGGGGTTGCAGTACGCTGCATAGGGCTTTGTGCAATTGGTGTACCCAAGCCGCTAGCCGAGCCTGTTGGTACCATAGGACCTAGCTGGCGTCTGCTAGTTATAACTTGGGACCAATCGCTCAAGTCTAAAGTTGGGGGTCTTAACACTCCCCTGAACAATCCGGTATCCGGTACTCCTGTCTGGGGTGTAGCCGGATACAATTTTACGATGCCATCTCTGGTGGCATTGTCCCTAAGGTCGGGTGTAGAAAAAATATTTCGTACACCCTCCTGATTAAACATTTGTTGTTGACCGGGTTTCCAGTCTAACAACAGATGCTGGGATGTATAGTCATCCTCTTCGAATCCCTCTAGCCCAGGGCTGGGGGGATCCGCTTCGGGTTTCCCGAGGCTTTCGGCCAATGTGGCCGCGCACCACCCCCGAACCGACTGGTCACGGCACCAGTGTAATGGTTCGTATTGACTTATATGTTGGGTGGCTCTTTGGCTCGCTTACCACTAGATGTACCAACACAACACGAGTAGTTCGGGTTGGGCAAAGCCCCAGAAACCCCTACCTCTCGGGTAGGACTTTATTCAATCTCTCTGATGACAAAGTATTAGCGTCTGGACTGGACCATGTCCAGTCCCCTTCTGCCGCTCGTCCGGCTCCTTAGTAGGAGCTGGACGCGAGGCATGGTGCTGCCCCCTCTTGTACCAACGAGGTATCGCAAAGCGACACCTAGCTAGCATAGAAGGAACAAGCACCACACGAACACGTCTCTCGGATGAACGGCACTAATATATATACAATGATGCCGGCCCCTACACGAGTAAGGTGGTCCTTCCTAGGGCTAGGCAATATGGTCGATGACAAAGGCCAGCGGTAAATGAACCTGTTACATAACATACACCTGTACATAGTAGTGACATCTGATGATACAATCGGGAACTGCTCCTGTCAATTTATCACTACTATTATATATACGCGTATATAAGTAGCTTTAAAAATTTGTAGGGGTAAAAAAAAAGTTTACCCTCTTTTTCGCAAAAAAATAAAAATGCCCATGCGCTACTATAGATCTAAGAGGGCCTGGGTGCATGCACCTTATATGTATGGCATGAACTCATGGTATACCTTATACCATAATCTCCCGCGTATAAGGCGCGTCTTATACAGGGGGTTTTAGTTCTCATTTGATCCAGAAGGGGGACACCAAGACCTTTCTTTTGATATCTTACATGCCCCCTTGGTCAAAATAGGACAAAATGGGGCCCAGGAGGGCCCAAGGTGGCCCAAGCTACCCATAGATTTTTGAATTTTGAAAATTCATTCAGTAGAACCAAAGTTATGAATTTTTCATTTTTTTGAGAATTTTCCAAAACTCTAGGTGCGCCTTATACGTGGGCTGCGCCTTATACGCGGGAGATTACGGTAGGTGGGGAATTACAGGAGTTATATTGATTTATTACAGAATGGCGTACAGGCGGCCTGTTACTGCTCCTTCAGCGACATGACCCAATCACAAATTACACCCACCCAATGTAACTCTACGTGTCCTGGGGACCGGAATGCCAAATGTGGAGCAACTAACGCCTTCTATTCCACCGTGTGTAAGTCGTTATTTTACACTTCAAAATCCATGCATATATTATTGCATCAGTGCAACAAAGATCTGCATTTTTCAAGTTTTGCAGGAAAGCAAAAGAACTGTTACAATTACTTTCTATAATTACTATAGCACACGCCATGAATATGGACTCTAATGGCTGTTACTGATTCTGATACCTTTGTATTACAGCCAGTGTAACGGGATGGTACCTTGGACAGCCAGATACACAGAATGGCAATGAGCTGTGCATGGGGCTGGGTTTTGGATACCAGTACCAGTGGATAGCCAAAGCTTGCTCTACCCCAATGAGATATGCCTGCCAATATAGTAAGTCTTGTTATGACTGTGTAGGCCTATTTGGTAGATAATAGTAGCTTTATTCTTTTGTATTGTAACACAGTTAGGATATGTAATAAATGAGCCTCACTCTTTAGTGATTTCTGTTTCAAGTTAACTAAATCTCTGGATGCTATCTCCAATGGTACGATTTCCGATAATATTGTTAACATTTTCTATTTTTGAGCTAAAATCATCAATATTATCTTTGGGCCACCTAGGTAACATGTACCTTTTTTTTTTTTTATTGAATACTATTATTTCCACAGATTCTTTTATGCCAAAATAATTGGCAGGCCTGTGAGCGTTGATATGTGAACCCAGACTGCACCCCCACGTAACATGACCTAGCCTTCCTACACAGGAATCAGGTTGCATTCAAAATGCACCAAAAATTGGACTTGATTGTATCACTCAGAAGAATACAATTATGTCAGAATACATGGAATGTATTTGATTCAAATACTTTCTTTTTTACTTACCCATTCTTTTTTTAATTGTTTTAAAGGTGATTTGTGATAGGTATGAACCGCTAAGCTTAAGTAATGAAATAGAACAAGAGTACAAATGTAGTTTGTCACAACACACGTTCTTGGTGGAGGGCGGCCTTTCAAAACTTGTCTACTACACTACATTTCTGCGCAGCTGCACATGGACAGTGTATGTAAAAAGGGGGGTTATGGTCCTCTGTGGCCATTCTGTGAGCTGTTTAAATACTAATAGGAAGGTTGGGGGATTAATTCAATTAGGTGCCGCCTCACTGTGTATTGAAAGTTAATTTTCTATTTTTTTCAATTCCCCAAAACTTTAGAAATATGCCTGGGACTATTTCAGTATTGCATTTGCTGCAATTCATTGCTTATTATCTAAGTGTTGAAGAGGTTAGATAGAAATCTTACCACTTTTGGATATGAATTTGTGGATTTAAATGAAAATTTAATTTAAAGTTTTGATTCCTCTATCACAAAAATATGCACGGGACCCCCTGTTTTTATTACGTGAATGGAAGGTACAAATCATTTTGGGACTATAATGAGAATATGGCAAAATTCGGACCACTTTTAGTCTATCCCCACCATCCACCCTAGTTAAACACCCTTTATTTATCAAGTAACACACAAAAGGAGAAAACAGAAGATGAGGATCCACCGTAGCTAAGATGGTTTTCCTTTGTAACCAAGGACAGGTGACCTCACGCATGAGTACATACAGGCCTGACCCCAGGTGACCAAATAGGTGAGTCCTACAGTAACAAACCCCTCATATAGTTGACATGTACTGCTACACATGCTTACCATTGTAATTATAACACCCTTTTTCTTCTCTCCTACCTCCAATAACAGACACCATATCTAGGGACAAGTGCGAGAAGAATGGGAACACATGGATGCCCAGTTACAACCTGTGTTTTAACATCAGTACCGAGGCGTACAACTGGTACCAGGCCCGCCAACTGTGTAAGACCGACAATGGCGAACTACTCGTCCCTCTCACTGTAAGTTGAATACTGAAACTCCATAGATTTAACCAAGGAAACCCTATATTGCACACCTCCATGTAGCAACTATACACCTAAAATTAGGTACCACAGTCAATACGAAAACTTGTTGGACATCGGCTCTTGCAGACACAACCGCTGCGAGGCCAATGGGAATTCTCTGACTGCTGGCCGGAAGGTTTGACTGTAATCTCAGGACCTTAGGCTACATTTTGGATTTTACGGCTTGCAAATCGAACCATTATTGAGTTTTTATTGCCCAAAACAATAGGTGTTACTTTTTGTTAAATTCCGAAGATTAAAGTAGGATGTTAATTCTTGTTTTTTTCATTTTTTCTTTCCTGACAATGATAATTTTGAGGTATTCGGTCCTGCCAAAATTGATCCGGGCCAGCGGAATGAGAAAATTTGCAGTACCGATTGACCTGCATGGGCAAAAACCTTTTGGATAGACTGGTACCAATAAATAAAAGGATTATCAGAAATGGCATGGGTGGGCCTATACAAAAGTAAAAATCAACACTGGTGACACAGGCGACACAGGGGTTTTAAAAATCGACACTGGCGACACAGGGTGGTGCACATATGTGCGGGCAGTGACACATTCTTCAGTGAAATATGACCTTAGCTGTCGAAATGGCATTAAACATCTATTACTCACTCCCCCACTCTGGCGACACAGAGGTTTTCTGAAATCGACAGACAGAGGCAAAAATAGGCAGCTAAAAATCGACACTGGTGACACAGGGGTTTTAGAAATTGACACAGGTGACACAGGGGTCTTAGAAATTGACACTGGTGACACAGGGGCTTTAAAAATCGACGGACAGAAAGTTATGGATAACAAAAGTCGACATTCTTAGAATTCTACGTACCCATGTATAGGCACATAGGTGTGGGTATGGCTTATTCACAGTTGAAAGAAATATTAATGCCATAAGGTGCAGCTGTGGCTTGATTTAGTAGTGGTCAGAAGAGCAAGAGGCCTAAGAGAGTGACCATATTTTAACAACAGGGGGAGGGGTCGGTGGGTTTGCATGAGGATGCGCAAATATAATTTTAAACCCTCTCTCAGGAGTCAAAATCGCATATGAACGTGCCCTTTCAACCTTTTCACTGAAAATAGATGAAATTATTTTGACCCCCCCCCTCAGAGGGGTTATAAAACATTTTGAACTCCCCTAGTCAAGGGGACAAATATATTTGACCCACCCTCAAACCCACCTCCCCCCACCCTGTTGTGAAAAATATGATCACATTCTAAGATTCACATACTGGATGTAGTGGCGTTATATGGTACTTGCTGATAGCAATGTTCCTACTGATTTCTACTTTGACCCCAGGCCTCCCTAGCCCACTTAAAAGGGTCTATTTCTCGTCTTTCCTATCCTCTCAGGAGGTGTGTGGTGCACATATGCGTGGGCACTGACACATTCCTCTGTGAAATTGTGAAATGTAGTTCTCGACATGAATATGACCTTAGCTGTCGAAATGGCGTTAAACCTCTATTACTCACTCACTACTTTGACCCACCTGGGTTGCTTCAAAACTCAATAACCTTGGTTACAGGATGATGCATTCCGGTTGAAGCTGAATTACCTGGTGCAGAAGTACAATGGAACCAAACAGTATGTGTCGTCTGATCTTTGGACGGATGGCATCTCTGGTGAATTACGGTGGGGAGATGGTAAGCAATACACTCTAAGGGATCAGTTATTTTCTAACAAGTGGTGGGTTTCCACACGCATGCCAAAATTCTTCCATCTCCCTTTGAAGGGGTCTGACTATATCCAATGGATATCTATTAGGGTTCTAATTTTTTTTCTAGTCAACAATGTCAGGAAATTTAATTTTTTCTCAGTCTCTTTCATCTCTTATAACATTGACGTTACAAGATCTATAAATCCTATTGGAATATTCACATAATCATCAAGGTACACAATGATATTATGATCATTTTCAATTTAAAGACTCTGACATACTTCGTTACTGCTGTGTGAAAATAAACATCATAAGATATTCAATGAATTCAATTTTGATTGATTGATATTTTACTTTTACATTCTTGTCCAGAATTGAACCTAATATGTATAATTTTGTCTTATCTCCTTTTCCTCCTTAGGTATGTATGTTGGCTACACCAATTTTGCTGAGCTCCGACCGGACATCTCATTAGGGCAATGTGCAGCACTCAGTAAACGCTCTACACCAAGGGCATACATGTGGGACTCACGACCGTGTCAGGAAGAATGGCCCTTCATCTGCGAAATAGGTGAGGAATTGATAGACAGAGAAATAATCCTCAATCATTAATTATCTGAGTACACTTCTGTATCATTTAAAGTTCAGAGCGAGTCTTACCATAGAAATGTATGGGGGATCCATTCTTCACAGGGGCATGAAGACACCAAATCCCATTCTCCATGGTTCCTTTTTACACTGTGACATCAACAAAATTGGATCAAACCACCAAAAGTGATCTTTTTTATGGGCTCTCATACCTACTAAGAAAAAACATGAAGTAAATTACAGCATCGTGGGAGATGAGTAAAGAAACATCCTGAAACGACAAATCTGAGTTGAACTCTTTCAAATTTTTTCATCTTGGGCAAAACTTCATTTAAGTAGGCTGAACTTGGTGTGTGTTGATAGGGATTGCGTATGTTAAGCGCAATGTGGGAATTTGCGCAGCTTGGGAATGATAGAGTAGGGATCTCAATTGTCACCAGAAAAGTAAGTATAAGGTCAAAAGCTCAATAATTATATTTGTTTTATTGTTTACCCCACCCATTAGGTTTAATGGTTCATAGAGGATGGGTAAATGCATCTTACACCTAACTTTAAGTTTGAATAAAGCTGTGAGAATAACACATATATCATACCAGGTGGTAGTGTCAATGCACTATTCTATGTATTATAATTACCGTAATCTCCCGCGTAGAAGGCGCAGCTCGCATAGAAGGCGCACCCCCAACTCAGAGAAGGCCTTTTCACGTAGAAGGCGCACGTACCTCTTCTGGATCGACTCCTGGAAAAACCCGCGTATAAGGCCCCCCCCCCAACTCACAGGGGGGCTGTTTCGCGTAGAAGGCGCCCCCCTTCCCACCCCCCCCCACCCTCACTATTGTACACCTCCCGGTCTGCCGCGGTGCTGGCGCTATGAGTTCAAGCTGTCACCGGCACATGGTCGGCGTCAACCCCGCCGAGCAAATGTACAGCGACCGGGCTGCCGCGCTTGGCGCTATGAGTTCAAGCTGTCATCGGCACACGGTCGGCGTCAAACCCGCCGAGCGCCTGTACACCGACCGGGCTGCCGCGGTGCTGGCTATATGAGTTCAAGCTGTCATCAGCACAAGGTCGGCGTCAAACCCGCCGAGCAAATGTACAGCGACCGGGCTGCCGCGCTTGGCGCTATGAGTTCAACCTGTCATCGGCACATGGTGGGCGTACACCGACCGGCAATAAAAACTGATATTTTGTTTTTTTTTGCCCTATTTTTGGGTTGTATTCCCAATTGAGATGTTGGAAAAACCCGCGTATAAGGCGCACCCCCAACTCAAGGCAATTACCCTCCCGCGTATAAGACCCAGCAGCATTTTGTTTGGCGTAGAAGACGCGCCTTCTACGCGGGAGATTACGGTATCAGCGACATATTCAAACCAAGCTGACCAAGCTTCCCCCTGTAGAATCCAAGGCTACCCTATTTTTAACCTGACACGGTGAGTGACTCACTCATCCCCGTCCTACTCCAGTGAGTACCCCCAGGTCCCGCCTGTAGATCCCCACTGGAAGACATGATATCATACACTATTTTTAGCCGCACCTGCCCAGGTGACTCACTCCTGAGAGCAGCTCCCTCTCCCTACTCCGGATTAGACTGGATCTAACCAGAGAGGGACTGAGCTGCTCATCCCTTGAACTGAGTCACCATGCACTTCTAGAAATAGCACATGAGTAACACTGAGTTGGGCTCCTTTTATTAGACCCGAGTTCCGAACTCAGGTCTACTTCTATTGTACACGTTTTCACCGAAGGTTTTTGCGTATAGGGGTAATGTGCACCATAAATCGACCATTGCAAATTGGTATAGAATAATTTGTAAATTGTATTGGTATCAGATATATTGTAGGACTATTTATGGTAGGTCTACCCATGTATATAGCCGACATAGGGATGCTGTTGGGGCTGGTATAAACACCTTGAGTAGCACGGACCATTGTCTCTTTGATTACGTGTATACAGCCGACATAGGGACGCTGTTGGGGCTGGTATAAACGCCTTGAGTAGCATGGACCATTGCCTCTTTGATTACGTGTATATAGCCGACATAGGGACGCTGTTGGGGATGGTCTAAACGTGGTCAGTAGCACGGACCACTGCCTCTTTGATAACATGTACATAGCCTCTCATGAATGGCATGATGCATTGATGCACATTTAACCCTTTATGGATAGCATGATGCATTGATGCACAGTTAACCCTTTAAGAATGGCATGATGCATTGATGCACACTTAACCCTTTATGGATTTCACAAAGCATTGATGCACATATAACCCTTTATGGGTGGCATGATGCGGTGATGCACAGTTAACCCTTTATAGATAGCATGATGCATTGATGCACAGTTAACCCTTTATGAATGGCATGATGCATTGACACACGTTCACCCCGTTAAGAATGGCATGATGCAGTGATGCACTTTTACCCTTTATTGGTGGCATGATGGATTGATACACAGTTAACCCTTTATGAATGGCATGATGCATTGATGCACATTTAACCCTTATGAATGGCATGATGCATTGATGCACAGTTAATCCTTTATGAATGGCATGATGCATTGACACACTTTAGCCCGTTAAGAATGGCATGATGCAGTGATGCACTTTTACCCTTTATTGGTGGCATGATGGATTAATGCACAGTTAACCCTTTATGAATGGCATGATGCATTGATGCACATTTAACCCTTTATGAATGGCATGATGCATTGACACACTTTAGCCCGTTAAGAATGGCATGATGCAGTGATGCACTTTTAGCCTTTATTGGTGGCATGATGGATTAATGCACAGTTAACCCTTTATGAATGGCATGATGCATTGATGCACATTTAACCCTTTATGAATGGCATGATGTATTGATGCACATTGAATGGCATGATGCATTGATACACAGTTAACCCTTTATGAATGGCATGGTGCATTGATGCACAGCTAACCCTTTATGGATAGCATGATGCATTGATGCACAGTTAACCCTTCATGGATAGCATGATGCATTAATGCACATTTAACCCTTTATGAATGGCATGATGCATTGATGCACTTTAACCCTTTATGGGTGGCATGATGCATTGATACACAGTTAACCCTTTATGAATGGCATGATGCATTGATGCACATTTAACCCTTCATGGATAATCTGATGCATTAATGCACTTAACCTTTTATGGATGGCATGATGCATTGATACACAGTTAACCCCTTAGGGAAAACATGATGCATAGATGCACAGTCAACCCTTTATTGATAGACAAGGCATTGATGTGCAGTTAACCCTTTTATGGATGTCATGATGCATTGTCAGCAAATATGTCAGTAATAATGCACTATTTGTCAGCAATTAGTCAATTTATGTTAGTAATTACTCACTTTTTGTCAGTAATTAGTCCAAATATGTCAGTAATAATGCACTATTTGTCAGCAATTAGTCAATTTATGTTAGTAATTACTCACTGTTTAATTGAAAATTTTGACGTCATTCTGTGTTTTAAATTGTTTTTTAATGTGTGTTTTTATTATTCTATGGTCTTAGACATGAATGGCATGATGCATTGATGCACGGTTAACCCCTTATGAATGACATGCTGCATTGTTTCACTTTAACCCTTTATTGAAGGCATGATGGATTGATGTGCAGTTAACCCTTTATGGGTGGCATGATGAATTGATACACAGTTAACCCTTTATGAATGACATGATGCATTGATGCACATCTAACCCTTTATAGATAGTATGATGCATTAATGCACATTTAACCCTTCATGGATGGAAAGATGCAGTGATGCACATTTAACCCTTTATGAATGGCAAGATGCAGTGATGCACATTTAACCCTTTATGGGTGGCATGATGCGGTGATGCACAGTTAACCCTTTATAGATAGCATGATGCATTGATGCACAGTTAGCCCTTTATGAATGGCATGATGCATTGACACACTTTCACCCGTTAAGAATGGCATGACGCAGTGATGCACTTTTACCCTTTATTGGTGGCATGATGGATTGGTACACAGTTAACCCTTTATGAATAGCATGATGCATTGATGCACTTTAACCCTTTATGAATGGCATGATGCATTGATTCACTTTAACCCTTTATGAATGGCATGATGCATTGATTCACTTTAAGCCTTTATGAATGGCATGTAGCATTGATGCACAGTTAACCCTTTATGGATAGCATGATGCATTGATGCACAGTTAACCCTTTATGGATAGCATGATGCATTGATGCACAGTTAACCCTTTATGGATAGCATGATGCATTGATGCACAGTTAACCCTTTATTGATAGCATGATGCATTGATGCACACTTAACCCTTTATGGATGTTACAAAGCATTGATGCACATTTAACCCTTCATGGATAACATGATGCATCGATGCACTTTAACCCTTTATGAATGGCATGATGCATTGATGCTCTTTAACCCTTTATGGGTGGCATGATGCATTGATACACAGTTAACCCTTTATGAATGGCATAATGCATTGATGCACATTTAACCCTTGATGGATAACCTGATGCATTGATGCACTTAACCCTTTATGGATGGCATGATGCATTGATGCACAGTCAACCCTTTATTGATAGACAAGGCATTGATGTGCAGTTAACCCTTTCATGGATGTCATGATGCATTGTCAGCAAATATGTCATTAATAATGCACTATTTGTCAGCAATTAGTCAATACATGTTAGTAATTGCTCATTATTGGTCAGCAGTTCATCAACATATGTCAGTAATCACTCACTATTTGTCAATATCTGATTGAATATTGAAAATTGAATTGAAAATAGCATTGAAAATTGCATTAAAAACTCGGGTCTTTTAGGTCTTAGACCTAACCTGCTCCATCTTAAACAGGCAGAACCCACTCAGGGTATCTTATTCTTCTCCAAACCTAGACGGGCTTCCCTAGCCCACTTAAAAGGGTCTATCTTTGCTCTCTACCGGGCTTCCCTAGCCCACTTAAAAGGGTCTATCTTTCTTCTCTACCAGGCTTCCCTAGCCCACTTAAAAGGGTCTATATCTACTCTTTCCTATCCCCTCAGGATGTGTGTGGTGCACATATGCGCAGGCACTGACACATCCCTCTGTGAAATGTGTAGTTTAGTGGTTCTCACCATGAATATGACCTTAGCTGTCTAAATGTTGTTAAACATTTATTACTCACTCCAAACCTAGACCCTATGACTGGCGAGTACCATCCTGTTACACCGTATTGATTACTCTCATGCCAATCTTACAATAAAGCTGGATCATCAACTGAATTGTCTGGACTCCTGTTAACTCATTTCATGACATGTAACGACCTGTTGACAGTACGTCCTGGTGCAAGTGGGCTTTTCCTATCATTTTTTATAACTCATTTACTCATAGATATTCATGCATGGCCTTCCTGAAAGGACCAAGTCCAGCGAAAGTGATGCAGGTCTGAAGTGAGCAGATGCGGGACGAGCAGATGCGGGACGAGCAGACATGGGACAGATATTTCTTCCATTATTTAACTATGATAGCCACAAATTTGGAACATATGGGACAAATATGGTTCTGTGAAATTCCTTGAGACCATAATACCCCATAGATAAAAGAATTGTGGTTGTAATAGACTAAAAACTGTTGAGCTGCTCCATAAATGAGCAAACACAGGACAAGCAAATGAGCAGATGCGGGACAAGAGAGTAAATTTGCTTAAAACTCTCTTTTTCTCAACATTACAAAGCTGAAACTAATGATTTGATAAGTTCAGAGGCATAGTTAATCTCATAGTACCACATCTGCTTGTCCCGCATCTGCTTACTTCAGATCTACATCACTTTCGCTGGACCTGGTCAAGGGCTTTATACAATGTCAGGGTGCATGTTCCATTCAAATATTCTTAAACTGTGCAACCTAATAGGGATCAATTCCGGAATTGCGCAAATTCCGATTTTGCGCATGACACAAACACTATGTTAGCATCAAACTACCCAGAACCAGGCTCAAGCTGCACCTCATAGACAGAGGTGCACAAGAATTGCTCCAACTGAGTGTTTCTCCACGAGCATTGAAACAGTATTCCACGAGGCTGAGCTGAGTGGAATACTGCCTTAAGGCTATCGAATGAAGAAACTTTCCATTTATAGCAATCAGAGTAAATCTCAGTTATTTTTCATGTTGCCCGAGTATAAAAAATGCTAAAAGCTTACCTTTTGCCAAGAGGTTTAAAGCAATTTTAAAAACTTCATAGTGGAAGACGGAGCTGTGCAGAATAGGATTCAGGTTCTCTACACCCCTGACAAGAATGGATCTTCCTTACATGAAATACAATTTATTCTCCCTGCCTCTTTTTTCTCCAGAGCCATCTTCCGTCTTCTCCACACCAACCACAGTCCAAGCAGAAGTCTCTACCACAGCTACCACCAAAAAGTCAAGCGCTACCACAAGCGCTACAGCAAGCAATACCACTACTACTACCAGTGCCACTACAACCTCTACAACCACAACCGAATCCACCAGCACTACCACAGTCAGCACACCATCTACCACTCCTAAAGGGAAGACATCAACTTCTAAGTCTAACTCCATGATAGATAAGGTATGGGATATCTTCAATCCCAGAAAAGGAAAGCCCGGATCAGAAAATGACATGCAAGCCAGCAAAATGTCCCCTGGATCCAACACTAGCACCACAGCGACCACAACAGCAGCATCCGACAAGGCGGCCCCAGGTGGGGGAGCGAACAAACCACCAAACACTACAGAAACCGCTAAGGAGGAAAATATCGCACCGTATAGAAAGCTTCTTGACTTCTCTATCGGTAAGTCAATCATTACTTTGCTTGTTTTCAAGAGTGCCTGGTCACATTTTAATTTCGATAGACAGCTGCTAGAGACCCGGGCACTTATAAAAACCAATTAGATATTATGGTAAATCTGGTTTGCAGATAAATAGAAAGTGTAACAGTATACTGTATGAATGACACTGGTTGTTTTTTTTTCTATAATACATTCATGTAAGCCAGGTAAGTAATTAGACAGCGCTGAAGTTACACATCATACTTCCTGAATTTGGCATGAGACCCAGCCTCAACCTTCCAGTTCCCAATTCTGCTACACAGGCCATTGTGAGACTGGACCATTCCTTATTCTACCACCATAACCACATTCTAAAAATGATCTGGGATCCTGGATCGTTGTTCAAAGCAGGAAAGTCGACCTTGGTACAGTGTTAGTGCTTCCATGTGATTGTCATGTAGGAGTAGGAGGGAGGCTGACAGGCCCTGCACTAAGATGAGCCAGGGGAGCAATTTAAAGCATTAATGCCTGTAAAAGGACTCAATTCACTATATGTAGTCTGCACTACAAGCAGTAGTCATCTTGTATGACATTGTAGAGGTGGGCGGAAAATGTCCTGGAGAAACCAGGAGTCGAACCCGGGGCCCTCCAACCTGCAGGCGGAAGCTCTACCGTTGAGCTACTTCCCCGTCTGACATTCTCTACCTTCCATCTACGCCTGGATTGGTATGATACACATAGGGGGTGGATTACCCGGTGACCCGCCCCTGCAAGTAAGCCTACTGGGTATAGGGAGAAATCCGTTCCCCTATACTATGAACATCCCCCATTCTCAAACAATAACATTATATTCACAGGCTCTTTCCCAGACTGTTCCTACCATAGTGGCCCATTAAGCACCTGGGCACTCAAAGAATTTCAATACCTCTGTACTCCAGGCCCTCATGTGAGACAGGTACTTATATGAATACTGTTTTCAGTGCTTAAGGTTGATTTCAACACCCCCATACCCCCGGTGCTTATTCGAGACCAGCTTTATTTGAGCACTTATACAAACCACTATGGTTGTTCAGTCTAGGCTGGTCCGAGATTATATGAGACATGATGGCCTGTTGCGAGACTTTATAAATCAGATATCGCCATTTTATTTTTCAGGTAGTAAAATTGCAGTTGGCATCACCGTGTTTGCTGTCATCCTGTGTGTCACCTTGATTATCATTTTCAGTATGAAGAAGTCAAAAAAGGAAACGTAAGTACTTCTAGACCTTATAGTTTCTGATGCAAAGCTCAATATCTTATTTGGAAAGCCCTCTAGTGGAAATCAGAACCAGGTAGTTTCCCAGGCGTGTAGGTAGGGCAGGGAGCTGCATAACATAAGGTGACTATGCTATATAAGCCAACAGTGGAAAAATAATTAGTGTCTTGAAGCCGGTAATGGATCTCTACTGACCCTTTATGTGAGTTAGAGGAACAAATTTGATTTTAGACTCCTTCGAGATACCAGGCAATTCCTGGGAACGTATTTGATAAACCTTCAATCACTAGGTTATTGGATGTTCTCAAAGTTACCTAACTTTTGGTTTTTCTTTTGGTAAGTCCTTGTGATAGGATGCCTTAATATGTTTCTAAGCAGTATAATGTATTTCTCTCTTGCAGAGTTGAATTGCAACAGCCACTGAATGCCTAGTCAAAGGTTTACCTGCAGATATTATAAGGTAGGTGTTACTATTGTGACGAGAACGCACGGCGTCGACCGCTCCCATACCTTGCCGGGCTGCCCCAGCCCTCCCCCCGGGGATCTGCCACTATTCACGGGAGCCCTGTCCGCAGTTACCCCTATTTTCGCCCATGCAGCGACCTTCTTTCCCACATCAATCTCACAAATCTACACTAAGACAATTTTTATGTCATAGTCAGGGAGGTGGACTGGAAGTTTAGGCACCCCTACCAACCTTTGTTTAGTCTGTATTATTTAGTTTAGGGGTATATTTTGATGAAACAGTGACAGTACTCCAGCTTCCTTCTTCACCCTGTCACTTGTGGACAGGGACTGAAGTAACCGGTCCCACACGCAGGGCCCTGTTTCTACCCAAGCTTTGTAAAATATGCCTTATCTGCACAGAGTCACACAATTTAAAGTAGCACTATGGTTAGATATGACTTTAATTAAAGTAGCCTCTTTAGATTTATTGACAAAATATTAGTGCAAACCACTGTATTTTTAAGTCAACTGACAGCCTGATCTGGACTGGGAAAATAGAGGCAGTGGCCATTTTGGCCCCAAGCCAGTCCCCAAATTTGGCACCCCCAGTATGGTAAATTCTTGACATATTTACATAATTCAAGTAGTGACTCCCACTAACTTGGGGTCATTGACCATTATGGCATTGTTGTATTTTTAAGAAATTGTCTCATTATTCCATAAATTCAGACTGAAATTCCAGCCAATCAGGGCAGCCCTGTCAGGGCCCTGTTGGGCCCTATGGGGTCCTGTTAGGCCCTCCCCCATTGGCTGGGGCTGGTCAGGTGGTCAGGCCCAGCCAAGCTCTATATAAGCAGTCCAGCCTGCTCAGTCAGGCAGAACCAAACTGGCTCTCACCACACACACTGCCAACTAGGAGCAACTCACCACCAGCTCACCAACCCACTGCTAACAAGGAGCAGTCTCCACCACCTCACTGCCAACAAGGAGCAGTCTCCACCACCTCACTGCCAACCAGGAGCAGTCTTCGCACCTTCCCGGGTCCACCCCACTGGAACAGAACAACTTTAACATGAGTCCGAGTCACTCAACCAAACGCTGTGTCGCACCTTCTTGGGTCCACCCCACTAGAACCGAACAACTTTAACATGAGTCCGAGTCACTCAACCGAACGCTGTGTCGCACCTTCTCGAGTCCACCCCACTAGAACCGAACAACTTTAACATGAGTCCGAGTCACTCAACCGAACACCGTGTTGCACCTTCCCGGGTCCACCCCACTGGAACAGAACAACTTTAACATGAGTCCGAGTCACTCAACCGAACGCTGTGTCTCACCTTCTCGGGTCCACCCCACCAGAACCGAACAACTTTAACATGAATCCGAATCACTCAACCAAACACCTTTAATTCAGGGCCTAGTCACCCCCGCTCCAACCAACACCGACTTCCCCCCGCAAGAGTCGTTCAACTTCTATGGACCATCCCTAGCTCGGCAGGAGGAGCCGTTAAACTTTACTTACGTTGGGCTTAGCGGAGACCTGGCCCCTATCCATAGTTATCACATATGTGTGGGCTTAGCGATGTCCTGGCCCCATCAACTTTAACTTTATTTATGTTGGGCTTAGCGGAGACCTGGCCCCTATCCATAGTTATCACATATGTGTGGGCTTAGCAATGTCCTGGCCCCATCAACTTTAACTTTATTTATGTTGGGCTTAGCGGAGACCTGGCCCCCATCTATAGTTATCACATACGTGTGGGCTTAGCGATGTCCTGGCCCCATCAACTTTAACTTTATTTATGTTGGGCTTAGCGATGTCCTGGCCCCTATCCATAGTTATCACATACGTGTGGGCATAGTGATGTCCTGGCCCCATCAACTTTAACTTTATTTACGTTGGGCTTAGCAGAGACCTGGCCCCTATCCATAGTTATCACCTATGTGTGGGCTTAGCAATGTCCTGGCCCGTTTGATATAGAAATATAGTGTAACTGATAGAGACCACTTTGTTGAATATTTTACTTTAGAATAAAAGAATGTATAACTGTAATCCCCAGGTTGTCTTATGTCCTTGACCTGGTGTTATCGCCATCCTAGTGGTCCGAACTTGGAGCTTTCTAGTTCCCCTTTAGTAAGAACACAACGAGAAGTACTAGACCCCTCACCACCCTTTGCGGGGAATTCCGCTACACTATAATACTGCTAAATAAAGAGGCACTTTTTGTAGAACAAAATAGTATTTTGAACACATTAAAACAAAGTTACCGTAATACCCCATGCATAAGGCGCATCTTATGCATATTGTCCAATGGGCGCCGCCATTGCTGAAGCCTGTTCCCAGTGGTTATCACTGATATCAGTTATTGGATGGGTACCACCTGTCCCCCGTGATGACCACAGTGAATAGATAGTGCTATTTCATTGGCTGATAATCAAACCAGCTAAGGGAGTGATCATATTTTAACAATGGGGGGGGGGGGGCTGGTGGGTTGCTGGTGGGTTTGAGGGGGGTCAGAATTTTTTCAATCTCTTGACTGGGGGGGGGTCAGAATTTTTTCAATCCCTCAGATGGGGGGGGGGGGGTCAAAATAATTAAACCTGTTTTGAGTGGAAAACCCCACGCAGTACTATAGGTTAAAAGGGCACATTCACACGTGATTCTTGCCCCTTATAGGGGTGGGGGTAAAAAAAGATTTCTACTCTAAAGAAGGGGGGTCGAATTTTTTTCTAGCATCTGCACGGAAACCCACCAGCCCCCCCCCCCCCATGTTGTTAAAAAATGATCACTCCCTTACGTCTGTATATATGAGGATGCACCCATCGTGAGCCTTATAGAAGCAGAATTATTTAGGAGAGATTTTTCTCTACAATATCCTCATACTCCCTTGACACTAAATAGTGGTAAAACAGGACGGAGGAGGCTCTAAGATGGCCATAGGTCTTTGAATTTTGAAAATCTGTTGATAAGAACAAAAGTCATAGCATTTTCTATTTTTACACTCACATGTGCCAAGTCTGAGTGTGCCTTATCCTCCTATGTCATTTCATTCTACATCCTTTATCACTCCCCTTGAGGGATGGTGGGTGGGTAACAAAAGTGACTTGTCTGGCAAGCGACTGTCTACACTGTAAACCTGTGGGTTTTCTGTATATCCGTCGATCCGTCTGTAGAGTGACACACATACAGACCCTGTTCCCTGTGGGTATTGTGGAGGTACGGAACACCCACAGGTCTACAGTGTAGCGAATGTCTCTCCTGGTGTAGGTAGAACCGACAGGTGGTGGCACCTGTCCTGTGACGTCATCTGCGATGCGCAGGTGGAACCCTGGGTAGAGTATGCTGCACATAGGCTTATTCATGCATGAGATAGGCCAAAACACCCAGATAGGGTACACTGGTGCAACACTGCGGCCTCTCTGTAATGCCCAATGAAAAGAGAATCTAACCCCCAATTACTATTGTGAGAAGTAACTGGGAAATGAGATAAAAGAGTTTATCTTGGTATCACATATAATAGTACATAATCTCCCAAACAATACAAACTGAGGCTCTCACTGGTTTAGGTTATCTAGATTATTTCAATAAGCTGATGTTATCTAGACATGATGCATTTTGTAATATCAAATAGAGCTAATTTGAATTCTTTTTTTTTCAGAATAAATACCCTAGATGGCTGCCACCGTTCTGATGTGCGGTATTGGTTAATGATAAGATCGTGAATAATTAATTATAGGTCCACTGTCTGCAGCTCTTAATGAGCTATGGTTGATCCTTGTGTCATCGTTAATTAAGATCTGATCATCAAGTATAGAGGTAATATAATTGAGGTATCATGGTCAGTTGAACAAAACCAAGATGACTTTCACACCTTGTTCCTTTTATTGCTGGCTGACTCGCCCCACACTCTTCATATAAATAGCTTTGACGCCTTGTAAAACTTTTTGTAGTGGACTTTCAGTATTCTCAACAACCAACTTGAGGATATATATTGACTCAAAACTTGAACCAATCTCAGGCAAAAGTATCTGTTCTTTGAATGTAAAAGCTCTATGCTAAAGACATAACTGGCTCTAGAAATGTTTGATCACATGATCAACTCTCAATGTAGTTTGAGGATATTGCCACTGCCTACCATGAAGTACTTGAGCACTTTGCAAAAGACACTTTCACTGCAATTAATTATTAAATACAGATCGTCGCATTCGACAATATGGATGTCAAAATTTCCAATTTGGGGTCGTAAGTAGAATTCAATATTTGAATATAACCTGCTTTAATCCCCTTCCATATCTAAAACTCGGACTCTAAAATTGAAATATGGATGTCGATATTTCTGAATATGGGTGTTTGTATATAATTTTATTGATTTTCATATCTAATGATAAAATGTGGTTAAACAGTGAGCTAGAATGGAATAGATCTATGCTTTCTTTATAACAATGGGCCTCCCTAGCCCACTTAAAAGGGTCTATTTCTCCTCTTTCCTATCCCCTCGGGATGTGTGTGGTGCACATATGCGCGGGCACTGACACGTTCCCCTGTGAAATTGTGTAATGTAGTTCTTGCCATGAATATGACCTTAGCTGTCAAAATGGCGTTAAACATCTATTACTCACTCACTCACTCACTCTTTATAACAAAGGAGTAAAGGTGCTTATGGTTTGAGCATTGTTGTGTAAATTGTGTCTTTCCCTAGTTTTGTGTGATAGTAGACTGAGGATGAGTGAGGTGGAGGAGTTTCTTTTCTTTTTTCCCCCTTTATTCTTTTTTGTTGTTGTTGCTCTGTTGTTGTTTTTTTCCAGTGAAATTGATTTGCCTTGAGAAATTGTAACATAATATCACATACTCTATTCAATGTATCATTATACCTTGCATTTAGGCACAGCGTATAGGTCCTATATGCGAGGATGAACCCCTAATGCGATAAGCACAAGTTAGGGATGCCCCTTATAGGTCAGGATATGATATAAAAGAATGGTACTCATGTGCTCTCAATCTAGCCCTAGATGACTTTAAATTTGTAACTCCAACGGGTAGACCTGTAGTATATCCTTTTCACCATGTACGGTGATGTCATTTTCTATATGTACGCTGAGCTTATTAGAGTGAATATTTTATGGTAAGCGGTACAAACTACAAGTATTCTTTGCGTTCGTGTTGTTCACTTGCGAATATAGAGCCATGGGTGAGGACTGTATGATTGTAGTGAATGTATCAATTATTGTGAAAGTCCCATTAGTCTTCTTGTGAGAAGGGTGCACTCAAACAGGGTGGAATTGCACAATGAGAATAGTATTGGTATAGTACTTTGTGAAATAGAGAGATGTACCCTCTTTCAATTAACTGCGGGGAAGTAAACAATCAATTACTTATTTCCCATTTTTGTATATATGTCTCTTGGTATGTTGGGTGTTAACTTTTTTCTTCTTTTTTGTCCTCAATTGCTATTTCGGGTTCAGCTATGATTTTTCTGATTCAAGATATGATACAGTAGTATGATTAGAATTAAACATGTTTATTTTTTGAATTCCTGAAATATTGTTGTTCTATGTCATTGTTGGTAAAAGAAATCTTTTGCTAGAAATCTTTAACATATATACCTATAGAAATTAGAACATTTTTCTTACCTCTCCTGTAGTTAAAACGTCAGGGAACTATCTGTGCCTGAGCCAGGCAAGATGCTGGCCATGCAGGGTTAAAGTTATTTGGGAAATCAAAAAGACAAATGCTCATTTAAAAAATAAACTTTATTCACCTCCTTCATACATTATAATACAACATTCACTTATTTTCCACCGTTTATCTTATGTCATTCATTCAATTACTCTTTAAATATAATAAATGCTCTTTAAAAACCTTGTTTGTTTTAAAAGGAGGAAACCTTTGTCAATAATGCATATATATTTGATCATATTTGATATAAAAAAGGTGGGGTTTAGTGTATACAAAATAGTAGTGTAAGTAAGTCCTCCAAAGCCATAAGTTCTTTTTCATTTACAAATTCAATGCTGCATAGGTTTCAGTATATATTTTACCTTCTATGATGATTATATATGTTATCTTAAAAGATTAGTAAGAGGAATATAATTTCACATAACTAGAGGGGTGTACCATATCGTATCCATGAACCGACTCGTCTAGGTGAATGAGGTAAGTTGAGCTTGTGAAATTATTGTTACAGTTAGATCTCGAAATAATTTTTGCATTTCGCGAGCTGCATAGTACTTAGATACACAAACCTTTGTGGCTATAAATGTAGACTTTGTGAGTAATGCCTGGCCTCCATCAATTATGAATGATGTTAGCACAACCCTGACACACTCCCGTAGAGTGAGTGTGCTGCACCAATGCTGTGTGAGATACTGGCTAGTACTGCATTTGTGTATCATGATAACCGATGGACATTAAACCTTAAGGCATCATGTATCATACTAAAGTTAAGTTTAGACTTACTAACCATATTTTAACCTTTCAGTTGATATCATGTACAATGACAATGTTAATAACATAAGAATATAGGTACAATAGGCATAAAACCCACAATATCTGATATAAAATGTAATAATAGTCACAGTATTTACAATAGTGCAATAGAAATATAAGCATTCTCCTCTATAATCATTGACAAAACATACCATGCTAGATTTTACTAGCAACAGAGGTATACACTCACTTAAACACTAAACATAACTGACAACACTGAAGCACATTATTCTGGGTTAAAATGTATACTTATAGTCTATTAATAAGTACAACTATGGCCATTCACATTTATAGTTCATTCAATTCATAAAAGTTTAGAACTTGAGATAATTTTTCATCATAAGTGTGTCTGATACTTATCAATATTTTTCTTTTGTACACTGCTGAAACATTAAACACATAATGTATTTAATGCTTTCTAATGGCCATGCCAGACCTAAAATTGTCCCAAATGATCAGCTTACATGTAAGAGGACAACGCAAGTGACTGATTGTTTCACCAATCAGCAAAGGAATTCACTGAAAATTATATCCAATGGCCTTTCCATGGTATTTGGAATCTAGTCAGATAAGATGCTTTGACAAGTGCAAACGCACATCACTGAAGTGTGCACTGCTTGTTAGCGGAGTGTTGTTTGTTGATGTTTTTAATCGCATCAACATAAAGACAACACATACTCATAATACTTCAACTATGCTTATAATATGTCCTCTGGTTGATCAATAATACCAACATATTCAAGTTACACCATGAGAAAGGTTTTATAAAACCTCTTCAATGACCACCTTATAAAATTTGAATATGATAAATTCATTTTGATATTATCTCTTACATATCATGTCACAGGCACAGAGGTCTAACAGATTACAAATTCAATTAGACTGTATCCAGCATTTTGACTCATGATCTCTTAAAGCGGGTATTCCACTAGCCTGAATCCACCTGACTGATACTGATCCGACAACTTTAATATAGTTACAATATGACGTCGAGCGGTGACGCTACAGACAACCTATGTAGTGGAATACCCACCATAGATCACCTTTATTTTGACAAATAGATATCTTCAACAAGACATCTCGATCTTCAATAGGACATCTCGAAATTGTTGCATAAATGCTAGCCTTAAATTCCTCTTTTTAAACTCCAAAGAACGAATTCTATCTATACTTTGAATATATATGTGGTTCACATCAGTTTCCCTGGGCAGTGAAATCGTCAGTATATCAAGCGGTCTGGCTACAGATATTGTCAGCTTTCATGTAGATAACAAAATATACCATGCGCTCCCTGAGAGCCTGTATACCTATATATATATGATTAGTTAAATCATTTACAAGATATAAATCTGTTATATAGATAATGTACAGAATCTTTCTTTTGCAACAAAGATACCTTCCACCTATTAGTTTTACATTTCGTCATCGAATGTGAGAATATATTGTTACAACTGAGTTATTCCTTTAAATCACAACTTTATTTTAAATAAATCTTGATAAATTTATCATATATGTAACTTCTCCTAAATTCTTATCCACAAGTGGATTAGTGAAAATTTGTCCAATCTACCGCAGTAGAACAAAGGCTTGAAAGGGCTCGCTATGTACACACAATTCTACCATTTACTTATGTGAGATTCCATTGTCTAAGACAAATTTTAGTACAGAAGTTGACCTCCTTGCACAGTTGCATAGACTACCTTCTGAATGATCACATCTTACCTGATTATAGTCTTCAGTCACTCTTGTGTGTCCTTTTGGGGTTAATCTCAACACAAATTCTCACTCTAAAACTCTGCCTTAGACAATGTCATGTGCTTTGCTTCTAATGGCAATCAATTAAGTCGAACCATGTTGTTCCCCATGGTCTCCATCAAGAGTGGGCTCATCGAGTAGGCTATGCCACCGCAACATGATACAATGGCCTTCATGGATCTCCTCTGGTAAAGCGCTGGCTCTACTGCCGTCGGTCGGGCAAATTTTTGCTAATCCGACGGATCTTAACTATACTTTAGCTATATCATATATCCTTGGACTGGCGAGGATTCGCTCAACTGACCAGAGTGGAGCCTTCCCTTAAAGCAATGATGTCAAATAATAAACACCAAAGGTTTGCCATAACTGACGTCATATGATGATATACATTCCATGATGCTCTCACCATTAGTGGCACAAGACATAGTTGTTATGATGACGTTTCTATGGTAACTAACGTAACAGGACATAGAAATTTGCCATGACATTGCTAACTATAGTCGAGTACTGATATCGATCTGACTGGTGTGCAGACCCTTCGGTTCATCCCCCTGCGGAGGTGAAGATTTAGGTGGTGCTGGGGCAGGACCCTTTGCCGTCAACTTCCGCTCGATTGGCAGCGTTGCCTGGTTACCAGATTCAGGTTTGGGTGTGGGTGTGTTTGGCTTGATTTCCTGTGGGTCAGACTGGTCACGTGGGTGGACATACTTAACATCAACTCCCTGATCGTCCAGCTCTCCAATGTACACTGAAGATGAACTGCTGATGGAGGATCGCCCTGAAGTACCATCATCGTCACGTGCTGAAGATGCTGATGCCACTGTTGACGTCATGTTGTCAGGGAACTCGCTACTAACATCCTTTTCAGCAGTCGGGGTCGGAGGGACGACGCTGATTGGTGGAGCACGGCTGGCATTGTTAGGGGTAACCGCCGCAACATAAGGTGGTCGTGACGGCTGTTCAATTCCGGTAAAACCACCGTTCTTAGTGCCCCCTGGTGTCTTGTAGGCAAAGTCACCGTCATGTACAAAGCCGGCACGGTTAGAGTAACCATTCTCTACCCTCATTGTGGCCTTCTTCTCCCCGCCACTGCCGCATCTCTTATAACTAATAGAAGGCATGAAAGAATAAATACCAATTCTAGAACAATTATTTTAAAGTACAACATTACTATTCATCTTGTATTTATCTTGAGGGTTTAAACAAAAGTGCTTCCCTTTTTTCATGATAGTCTATTTTGATATCCTTAAATTAGGCCCTTTATGTCAAATAAAAAGATTGGTTTGATTCCATGCCAGAAGTTTTTAAAGTGCCATAGGCCTAGATCATGAAAATATGCTATCATTAACATTGGGAAGTGCCTTTCATAAATTTCGCCAGGTTATACTCAATATCATGTGGAACATTCTTTAGGAATATTTCTTCCCTTCCGTGGTAGCATAACTTTTGCATTTACATTTTTCATATTACTCATCAGATTTACAGACACGAATTGATGTCCTGAAAGGATATTTTATAACTGAATTTTTTAGATTTAAAGATACAGTTCATACATGATGTCAAGCTTTATGCACAAAAATCCTAAATATGAAGTATGTGAAATTAGGTACTTACCAGGCCCAAAAGATGCATCCAAGTATAAGTACAAAGAACACCACAGCTACCGCTATCCCAATGTAAATAGGAATCCAATCGCCTGTAACATGGAGGAATACAGACACGGTCAACTCCGTAAACCATTAGGAAATAATGAATGTGGAATATATGTAGTACAAGCAAGCAAAAATGAAAAAAAAAAAATGTTTGGCTTAACCTAGAAATAATTCGCTGTTATCATAGAACATTTTTGGAGTACACAGAAAACTTTTATTTTGACATGGGATGTGCTCATTAATTTTGAGAATATTTAAATCTTGAAATTTACGAAAACTCATTCTACGCTCTGTAGGCACCTGTCCTATATTTTTACTGAAATGGACCAGTACTGTATTCTGGATATATTATTACATACCAATTTAGGATTTGCCACCTGAACAAAGGATATATTCTGTGCATCAATGCCTTACAGTCAACTGCATAGTTAGCCGATGCTCAGAGGCGTAGATAGCTTTCAGGATCAAAATGAACAATTTCAAATTTGTATGAACAAATTGCTCTCTGAGACCTATCCTCATATCCCTTATTTGAACACATTTTATCCACGTTATAACATATCTAGCTTATTACCACATTCCTCATATATCTTTTGGTGACAAATTTCTTTCACTTACATGAAGAGGAAGGGATAACTGTACAGGTTTTCTGTTGTAAATCCTGTTTTATTTTGTTAAGAAGTAAGTAATAATGCAGTGCTTGAGCTAGAATTATTATTTTTTCTAAATTATTTTCAAGAGAGATCTCTGTCATTACATATGATACGATGATACCTTTGAAAGAAAAGGTCCAGAATTATTCAAAATTAATAAAGATTCATATCCAAATGTCATTAAGACAATTTAGAAGTGAAGAACAGCAATACTTTTACACATAGAGGACATTATAGATAAACAGCTTTGGTATAATAGAAACAGGGAGAGAATAGAAATCCAAACATTTAACTAACAGAGCTGCACATCTTGGTACCTTACGATGGAACAGGGATATGAGAGAAAGGTTATGAAATATCTCACAGCAGCTAACATATTCAATGACCTTAGCCCAGATGCCTCTTAAGTTATTGACAAAATATTTAAAAGTAATAATATAACACAGGAATTCTCAAGAGGAATATCAAAGAGAATCAAATCAAATGTTTAGAGTTCCATACTCGGGAAAGGTATTTTGTCTGGACAATAATAACCTGCAATAGCAATCAAGATTTCATATTAATTCTTGTTTTTCTGTGACTTATTCATATAAATTTCATTTGATAATTCAATGTTTTGATTTCTCAATAAAAAAGAGAAAAGAAATTGATATCATGATGTGAAGAGAAAAAATCAATCTTAGCTTTTCATTTTTTAATGAGCATACTTACGTTTATCCTCGGGTATAGGTGTGGTGGTGCCATCTGTAATTACATTAATCATTGATTAATATTCAAAACCTAGTAATTACTGTGTGTAAATAAAACTTACTTCAGGTATATTTTTCTCATAACTACTTGGATAAGCCTATTTGAGAGTGTTGACAATTAAGGTTATTAGGATAATTCAAATATCTTTTACTGACATTATTTTGTAAAGAAATTCATTCGAGCGACACTGCCATCAGCGTTACCTGCAGAATTGGTTATAATTTGTTTTGAATAGCCAAAATACCATTTTAAATAGCACCACACCCACTGCCCATGGGGGCTTCCCTAGCCCACTTAAAATGGTCTGTATGTCCTATTTCCTATCCTTTTCGGGCATCCCTAGCCCACTCAAAAGGGTCTATTTCTTTTCTTTCCTATCCCCTCTGGATGTGTGTGGTGCACATATGCATGGGCACTGACACATTCCCCTGTGAAATTGTGTAATGTAGTTCTCGCCATGAATATGACCTTAGCTCTCAAAATGGCGTTAAACATCTATTACTCACTCACTCTCCTATCCTTTCGGTTGTGGGTGGTGCACATATATATGCACAGGCACTGACTCATTCCTCTATCAAATTGTGTAATGTATTTCTCACCATAAATATAACCTTAGTTGTTTAAATGGCATCAAACATCTATTTCTCACTCATTCACTCCACAGTCCATGGATGGACGGCCCTTCCGTGAGCTTGATCCTCTTTATTATTCATCAATTTCTATGCAGACATATAAAAAAATCTTTTTAAAGATCGATTATATAGATACGCTGCGTTTCACTGCTGCCAGGGCCTAAAATGAGGGAAGGCTATACTTACTTGTAGGCTTTGTTGGACTTGTGGGTACTGGAGTAACTGGAGGAACTGGTCCCTCTGTGGTAGAACCTGAAGGGCAGCAAGTCTAGTTACATCAACTATACACTGGTCTATGTAAAGGTCTATGTAAGGGTTATCTACCAAACACTCTTCACACTTACTGCATGAATAGTGGAATTTAAACAGTTTAAAGCTGATTGATGGACATTTACTTTTATATTTGCAGCAATATCAAATATAATGCAAGAATGCATCATGCCCATTGGTCTACATAAAGCACAAATGAAGTGCTGGTGAGTCTGCTCACCATGAGTTTCCCTACACTGTTAGTAGTAACCACGGTTATTTTACAGCAAAAACCCTTGACAACTTTGGTTCCAATACGTTTTGCTGTAAATCTACAGGAGGTGAGTTGCTGTAACTCTACAACACAATCCACAGTAATCATACAGTAATAACCACTGTAACCATACAACAAGACCATTTAGATCTACAGAAACATATGTTGTAAATAAACAGCAAAATATGTGGTAGAATTACATAAATATGTCTTGTAAAACAACACCAATATTTTCTGTAAATAGACAGCACGTTTTGCTGTAAATGAAAAACAGAATATACTGTTAATTTACAGAAACCTTTGCTGGCAACTGAGGTTCCAGCAACTATTGCTGTAAATTTACAGAGGCTAGTGGTGTAGAGTTACAGCAAGAGGTTCTGTTAATCTACAGGAACTGTATTGTATAGTATGTATAGGCACTGCTATATATACTCTACAGTGAGGTGAGTCCATGATGCAATCCCCATCATATTTTTTATGTGTGCATTGATAGTATGAGCAATGCATGCCTGATGAAGACAAGAATGTATCCAATCCTAGTGAAGTGCCATCACTGAGAGTGAGAGAAGTAGACAACCATCTCTCCCAAACCAGTTCATGGTCAGTCAGTTTTAACACTGGACTAACCTAAAGGCAGGTAGGCCTATGTTAGCTTCAGGTTCAGAGTCCAGGCACTTGTATATACAATTTAGACACAGTGTGGTGTCTTTGGTGTATATTACTGGTTGTTCCTAGTTTCTTCTCAGATAACCTTATACATTATCTATTGTGCACAATGTTAGATTGAACACATTGGGGTTATCATTGTATTCTAATTAATTGATAAGCTCTGGGGACATTGTTGGATTGAGGTGGCACTATAAGCATATACATTCTTAACAGATGGTGGATGTTGCTGCCCCCCAGTAGCAGAACCTGCAGGTAAGGCTATATTGGTAAAGCCTTTGTGGGTCACTCTGGTGCAGAGTGACTGGCTGGCCTAGGGTATACGAGAGTAATTATACAGGACAACTCACTGTACACATGTGTCTACAGGTAGAAGCTTGTCACTAAACAGTGACACTCAGTGTATTTCAGAATACTGCTCTTTCCCCTGTTGATTTACATAGAACAAGCCTGTTATATAACCCCAACTCTTTACAGTGTAGCCCGCTTAAAAGGGTCTACTTCTCATCTTTCCTTTCCCCTCAGGATGTGTGTGGTGCACATACATGCGGGCACTGACACATTCCTCTGTGAAATTATGTAATGTCGTTCTCGCCATGAATATGACCTTAGCTGTCGAAATGGCGTTAAACATCTATTACTCACTCACTTCTCACCACAACCTCATCGGTGTATCACGAGGACCATCCGGGAGTGGGTCAACCCTGTACGATCAGTGTGATTCATAAATGTGTGTGATCTACTCACCAAGGCTGCAATCATGCATCAACATGACCAATTGACATGCTGCTTTAATGCACCATCACCATCTAAAGGTTTAATCATCTCTTATCAATATTCTTCATAGATTTTGTCATCATAGGTACCCCATCATTCACAAATGATTAGATTTTGATCAGCTTAGAGTTGTTTAAATCCAAATATTCATGCAGTCACACACAAACACATTGACAACAACAGACAGTAGACAGTGTGGACACAGAGGTGAAAATTATTAACTAGATATTACTATTTATCTATAAGTAAAGAGAGTTAGTCTACTGTTTGAAAATTATTAACATTTCTTTAACTTCACTTAGATTTTAATTAACTTTCAAAATTATGATGTATATTTTTAGTTATAGATACTCTTTTTCCAACATTATTTTCCAATTTCTACAAGGAAGAAATAATGAAACAGTATGCATCATCTAAAAATTGCATTAAATTAGATTTACTTACACAAAATGTCTGAGGGGTGTTAATTCATTGGGGGAAAAATACAGATGCAAATGGGGGCTCAAATCATTAATGTTTATTGGGATCTTCCAAAAGGATTCCAAGGGATTTCAAGCAAACCCAGCTCACATTAAGAAAACACCTTCAGGGAAATGGAAGGAGCTGAGTGCCATTTGAATGTTATTTACATTTTAACCAAAGCGATAGGAATTTAAAGAGTTGGGATTATTATTTAGGGTTTGAACCAGATGGTCCAGTATTCCATCAATTAGTGTGGCATAATAACAGCCATTTTATATTTATGAATGTTTATATCTTTGTTTTGAACGTGGGTCACCTAGGGCAAGTTTATGTTATATATCTGTTAGCTTTCTGTTTCTAGTTACTATGTATGTAGCTTGTTGGTCTAGGTTTTGGTGTAGGTTAGTTACCCATGAAGTACTGCATAATGCCTCAGTGGTCATGTTCCTTTATCGTCATTGTACTCGGGAGCAACTCCACATCACTGCAATAATTGTTGCATCATGCTAAACTATGAGGTCAGTCTCACCCTGAAGGGTTAATATGATGCTAGAACAAAGTCTTAGAGTTGCTCACCGGCACTGCATTCATATCATGATCTTAGTGCAAGAAGGTTGTAACTGCATCTGGCTCAGCAAGGTAAAGGTGTCTCCTTAAGGGGCCTCAGGGAGGTACCCGTAGCGTTATTGACCGATATGCAGTTACAACCATTTTGCACTAAGCCGATGATATATTAGTGAGTTTAAGATCATTATGTGTATAACAATGTGTAAGGCCAGAGAGCAATGCTGAAGGATAAGCTACATTTTGTCGTACATGGTAAAACTCAAAACTCACTATAATGACGATAAAGGATATAGTGTGTTGATGCAATATGCAGACTTGTAGGGTTAAGGCAGGTTGAAGGAGTACATAGGCACATGGAGAAATAAGTAGCAGGGAGAGGTAAGGAGGTATTTGCAGTGCACAGGAGCCCAGTCCCAACTGGAACCAGCCTTCCCAAACCACTGCTTATAATAATTCTTAAAATAGTCTTCGAAACAGGCTAAAAATCATTTAAGATATATAGCATCTAATTACACAGTAAAAGTCCCTCATAAGTAATTTTCCTCCAATATTAAATTCAGTATTTATGGGTATCAGCTCATAGCTTTCTACTAAATCTGACCCAGTATATTAACAGGGTTTATAAGTTTAACAAATCATCCGCCGGCTTGTACCAGGAGTCAGTTTATGAGGAGGGTTTACATTAGTATTTATAAATTCATTTCTTTCTAAATATCAAAAAGTCTAACTTTTAAATTCAAATGTGCTTTATACTTGTGCTTGTTATCCGACACAGTCAGTTATGCAGAAAAAATCTTTTGGTAATAATACCTTTTCCTTTTTAGAATAATACTTCCCTCTTACCTTTTTCAATTTTTCACTCTCTCTATGATTTCACGGGATACATTTTTTAATTTCTATATACAGGTAAATCATTCTTAGACTTAAACATTTTAAAACTAAAGTCTCAACCCATTATGGTTAGCATTCTTTTGGGAAGGATGACACTAATTGGGCCTGGGTATAGGGAGAGGGGATTAGTTAAAATCTACTCGAAGGCGCACCCAACAAATAATACTTAGTGACGCACTGGCGATTGCAGTAGAAGGAGAGGAATATGTGACTGTGCTAGATTGCTCTGTGACTAAGGTGGAGCTTCTAGGACTAGAAGCCACTGTTGATGTGGCTTCCGTAGTGGAACTGAGCCGTGATGTAGATGTCGGAGGTGTCACAGTTCTTTGGGTAGATTCTGTCGTCCCTTGCGTGCTCGGCAATGTTGTTGTTGTTCTTGTAGATGTTGTTGGAGTCGTCCTTCTCGTTGTCGGCCGAGTTGTCATTGTTGTAGTTGCTATTTAATATTGACAATGTTGGGGTTTATCCAATGGGGTTTGGTCATCAGAACAGTTTAATTTATGGCAGCATGGCACATGGGTTGGGCATTTGGAGTTTGTTTTTTTTGGGGGGGGAGGATTTGCTTTTGTTTGGATTTAAGCCTTGCAGCATAGTTTAAAGTTAAGGATCAGTGATATTTCAGAGATATTTTATGAAAAGTGCTTATGATAGAGGTTTTGTGCTGGGGAAGGAAAAAAATGCTAGGATTTTTATTTCACAAAATACCATATTTTCCTGATTAAAGCACATTGTGCATAATTAACCTTGGCTTTTATTTATGGTTTAAAAGTCAAAAGTCCCCACACCCTGGTACATATATGCAAGCTTGGTGCTTATTCCAAATACAACTCTTGAATGTTACAATATGGTAATTGTATATTCTTTACTTGAAAGTAAGTTGATAGCAAAGGCCATATGCCACTGTCGAACTATTTTTACATATTATGTCTATAATTTTAATTGAATATGTCATGTGCAATGGACGACAAGTCACAAGAGGACAGTCGGACAGACAGATTGGCAAACAAGAAGCAAGGCTTGGCACAGATAATTAGCAAGGAACTGCAAAAACAGATTTACCCAGATTCTCAGGGCTAAAGCAATGGTATAGGTTTATAGTAGGATGTGTTTTTATGATGTAAAGTAGGTGTTTGTGTTAAAGGATGTCTAATATGTATGGGTGAAAGCGTAGCATCTCGGGACATTACTCAGACATTGAGACACGGGGTACGTGGGAGAAGGCTGAGCATACAGTGATGAAGCATACAGTAGAAGGGAATATGTGGTCCAAACTTTCAACTTTGCATACTTTTTTTGACATATCTAATATGAAAAATACTTGTTGTTCCATACTCCATCACTTTTTGTACAAAAAATAATTCTGAAATCCCTTCATATCATAATCATATCAACTTGCAAATTGAGTGAATCAAAACCTTGTCGAAATCCTGCATGTCTTGTAAACATCACAAAATTAGGCCATAGACATATCAAAAGCATGCAGCGAAAAAGAGAATTTAAACCACATCCACTTTGAAATGTCAGAGTAATCTAAAATAAGAAAACCCAATGAATGACACACAAAATGCTATAATCATGAGATTCGAAATTACATTAATAGCTAATGTAATCCCATGAAAAATGTCTGTGTAACTGAATGATAAGTGCAAAGAATGGTTTCCCCTTTA
Source organism: Acholoe squamosa (assembly GCA_949317995.1). Taxonomy (NCBI): domain Eukaryota; kingdom Metazoa; phylum Annelida; class Polychaeta; order Phyllodocida; family Polynoidae; genus Acholoe; species Acholoe squamosa. The sequence continues at coordinate 10,064,802 of OX439048.1, forward strand.
CTAAGAAACTAGTAAGAGTTCATTGAGGAGGCATTTATGTATGAGTTGTTTGATGTGAACTACTATACTTCTAGATAAATAATATATGAATTTCAGATATTGTGATGGCTAATTCAAATTTATGTTCTTCTCTGATACCAGTACCCATGACCCTCATACCTGTAGTAGTTGTTGTCGGAGTGGTCGTTGTTGTTGTTGTTGTCGTTCTCGGTCCTGTAGCTGAAGATAGACATGAACTTTTCACTTAGCGCTATTATGACTATACATATTATGTTAACATTGAAAACAAGAGGAGAGAAGGCAAGGAATATATGAGGTACACATGGGTGCATGACCTGTTACCTTCCCTAGATACAATGTCAGTTTGTAGGTGATGACATGCTCTACTATCATGATCATGTACTGCTGCCCTAGTGCAAGATGGTTGTATCTGCACTTTTCTAGTTTCTAGAAGAGGCAAAAGAAGAGTTCCACTTAATATAGCAGCAATTTGATATTGCAATATATAAGAGTAGGGCCTGTAGGCACACTTATCATAGCCAGAGCTTCCTTACTTCCACAGTAATTAGGTAAGGGCCAATAGATGTCAAAAGAGAAGGAAAACTCCGTTCTGCCAAAACGCCAGTTACAATCTTTTTGCACTAAGGTGACAATATTAGACAATCACACCATGTCATGCGCAGGAACATCTTAACCTTATCACTCACGAAGCTTCAAGCATCTGGGCTATTTTCTAGCATCATTTATCTACAATGATTGGGTCTCAAACACATGCTGAAGCTAATGTGAATGTATACATAAGAAGCTTCAGATTCAAAGAAGAGGTCTTGTAGAGCATTCTTTCTTATGAAACTTAGGCACTGTATTGTGAACAGATCCAATCAAGTCTTGTTCGACCATGTCAGCTGGGCAAATCTTCCGCTAATCAGATGAATTTAGATTAGCAAATGAAATAGCTTGCAGTGGAACCTACTCTTCATTATGAACAGATGTTTAGAGGTATGTTTCATAGTTCTTTTACTGTTGTATTATTCACCATAAAGGAAAAGCTCACTTGCTGTGACCTACAAATAGTATAAGCACAGTTATAAGGTCTACAGGGTTACAGGGTTACAAGTCTAGGGTAGAAAAATAACAACCTATGAAACATTCTTGATACCAGTCCCCCACATCTTTCTTTGTACATGCCAAATGGTTCTTATCTTGTGTAATGGTGCTGCTAAGACTTTTACCTTTTAGAATATGTATTCTGTATAACATTTTGGTATGTTGTAAAGTCTTTGTGTTGCCTAACCTATTGCCAATGTTCTATTTGGCTCACATGAAGAAAGCCATGGAACATATATATATAGGTGAGAGATTTTCATTAATAATCTTATTCAACTGAGTAGAAAATACAATTAAGATCGAGTGACAAGTAACATATAGGAGGTTGTACCGTGAAAGAGCAGGACTTACAGACGAAGACAGAAACAAAAGGACAAGTTCATGAAGAGTATGTAAGATAGGATGCAAGATAGGGAGAAACCACCGTTAGATATATGATAAGGTTGGTCATACATGAATACCATCACAGCAAATCAAGATAACTCCTCTCAAACATCCAGGAAGACTATGGATAGACTTTGACAAGAGGTGTATCTACCTTCCTCTTTCAGGACACCTTTGTAAGCAGTAACCTCCATGTTACTTTTATGGTAACAACCTGAGACTTAAGATGAGAAAATATTCTTTTCTTATGCCAGGATGGTTTTTAATAGAATGTTATGACCAGTTGTGAAGTGCAGAAATAACAGGACCTCCTGTGAAAAAAGACTTAAAGTTGAAAAAAACAACTCTGAAAGAAAAGTGATGAAGGTAAAAGTAAGTCTCTTTGTGAGGTAGTCTGGAGACACGTGAACTGTAGAAAAAGTAGTGAATAAGTAACATGTGAGTTAAATAGTATTTTGATGAACAGATGTGTATTCTTTGTATGAATATAGATTTATGTATGATGAACATTGCATAGACAATATTAATAAGAGTTTAAGCAATTTATAGCTTATTGATAAATATACATGTCCTGTAGCTTTAATAAAACTGCAGACAGGAGGGCAGTACGGCAGTCTAATGAGCTATAAATTGCTTAAATTCATTTACTTATAGGCCCGCATCCACTGTCCAAGGATGGACCATTCATCGACTTGATCCATTTAATTTATCATGGCTTTCTATGGAGAAAAAAACCAATGAAGGGAGATGGGTGGTCTATATGTGGGCAGTGGACGCGGCCTTATGCTGTTCATGACATTGTAATTTCTCTGTGTGTTACAGTGATGAGTAGCCATTCTGGCGCAAAGCTTTCTACATCATTTTTATATCCCTACCTTAAAGCTTCTACACCTGGTGGCATCAACCAAAACCAATCATGTATATGACAAAAGTATTTTATCTGAATTTTCCTCTTCAATTTCTTTTTCGTCTTTCAGAGTAAGTGTTAAACTAGAGTCTTGGATTATTCTAAATTCTTTCATGCTCAAACCTAACTACACAGCTAGTATGTTAAATAGATTTCATGCAGCATAGATCTAAAAGGTTTGATATCAAGTCATTAGGTAGACAGTATTATCTCCTTTATACTCCAACTATAAGATGTTATCTACTGTCATTCGAGAAATATTTTTGCAAATGCCATCATAAAGATATGGCACTGCTGATCCTATGTCTTACTCTACCAAGCATGAATATGGATACCTGACCACACTAGAAAATACAAATTCATATTGGAAAAATTTCAAAACAAATTTGTTTATCGGGATCAAATATTACTCCTTTTTCCACAATCTCTTGATGGTAAAGCAAAAAGGCTGACCAACAAAATGTAGTGAGCGATTATGTCAATATGTCGCTGCGAAAAAACACTCTCATCCAAAAACCAATCTGCTTAAAACACATTTGACTAATTTTCTACTATGCACTTTCAATCTTCCTGTTGTGGCATGACCTCAATTAGATAAATCCATCCAGTGGTCAGGCATACCTAAACTCTGCTGAGACATTTTGTGACGTGCTCATTCACCTGTGGCTGCTGAATCACTGAATCACTTCGCAAAATGGCAGAGTGGTGTTATATTGGCTATGTAGAGAACCTGAAAATTTAGCTTGTGAAGGCAGGTGCAGGACAGGGTTCTCCTGTCTGGGTGGGTTAGTCATAGAGAAGGTAGATGTGCTCAGTCTCAGTATATGTACCCAACATCAACATAGAATACTTGCGCCAACTTTGCATCGTCAAGGTTCAGCTTTTATACGTAAGTGCCAATATATCGTCCTTCAAGATTTTGGTTGATGCACTTATCAGACATTCTATTGAAATGATGCCTCAGAACCAGCCACATTTCATTTGAACTTGGGCGAAAATCTGAGATGTGCACCAATTGCAAAATAAATGATTTAATGGCATATGATGCTTATCACGTGAACTAGGCTTACTAAATCATAAGGATACCTTGTAAGATTTGATGTAGACATCAATACCTAAACATGAACATAGATGTGTTCACGCTTATTCACATGAAAGGAATATTGGTGAATAATTGAATATAAAAAGTAGGCAAAATGACCGTGTCTTTTTGTAGAAAATAAATGTAAACGTTCGGTAATGACATCTCTCTTTGGGGATTAGGTTATAAAATCTTGATAGGCTTGGCTATGAACGTCCCACTGTAGATTAACTGATAGAAATAAATTTGGAAATTTAATTTACCTTTTAATATATGTCCGTTACCATGGTTTTAGTGTTCTGGTGTTAGGGTATAATGTTGACCGAATTCTTAAAACTATATATCACATTGTAGCTGTATTATCCTACTATGTGGTCTGTAAGTGTCGTTGATCCACCTTTAACAGCTTTTGAATGGCAATCAATCATCCAAAGGCATATGAGAGTGTTCAGAATCGTGGTAATGGACATATTGGCCTCTTATCCTTTAACGTGGGGTTGATTCATATATCCTGCTGTCATTTCTCAAATAATCATGTTGGTACTGTCCTCTATATATAACAGTATAGGCTATCATATATTTAAATGTGCTTTGGAGTAAAAAGTATACATTTTCAACTTTTATTTTTGAGCACTGTTGCGAGCCAATTGGCGCAGATCTCAGATTTACACCCAGTTGCATGAAGCTTTTACTGTATTTTGCCCTTTGGCCATCAACGTGATTTTGGTAATTTCTTTACCGATTTCTCATTAGTGCAGAAAAGTAATTGTGTTGGCCTTAAAAGGAAATTAACTTATTCTTTTCTTTATATTAGTCCTAGACATCCTAGACATGTGGACAAGAGCCAATTTAGATATCAATGAAAATGTAAAAGTGCTTAATTTTCAACCGATGAGCTTAAACTTCTTTTGAGAAGGAAAAAAGGGAAAGAAAATGGGTGTCAATCCTCTAAATGCAGAAAAGGGGATTAGATAACTCCAAACCCCTGAAACACCTATTTTTGAGGAAAATGATGAACTTTTCCTGGACACAAGCATTCAATGTGATGTGGATCTAATGAATAAAACAGATCGGGATGTGTAGTGTTAAATGAATGCATATATAAGATTATATATATATGTATGTCGAGTATGTAGTTGTCGAGGATAGTGGTGTTACCAGAGGTAGACTCAGTCGGAGTCTAGAGAAGAGTCAGTACTCTTACTTGCCTGTTGAAGAGGGTGGGTAGTACTCTTCCATAAGGAAAACAACCAATGTACAAAGTTACTAAATAGTATCCGGAGACATAAGTAATACTGTGGAATAAACCATGATAGGCAGGAGAATGCCCAGTCATCAAAGTGTGCTTGATTCATGATGTACCAGATGACATAAGAAGTTTGGAATGTGGATGCAAGCCTTACATCTATTTTGAGGTGAATCTCTAAAGCAGTTTTGATTCTGTGACAGATTTCAAAAGGTTTCTAGACATGTGTGTGCAACGGAAAAGAATCCTCTTTGATAGAATGACAATTCTGGACCTTATCCTGACAAGTGAAGAATAAGATAAAGTTTGCCTATATTTTGAATAAGAGTGTATATGACCAAGAATATGTGGTTGTATTCAAGTTTGACAAATTCCACTATATGTCACTGTATGTCATTTACTCAGTGGCAGAATATGGTTCTGAAAACATGTGGGTTTAAATAAAAGGAAATCCAATGGAATTAGTTTATCAAGGAGATTGGTTACCCTTTTCCGACAGTAGATATTCAGTTTTTACATTTAGCTTCTCTCTACAGAAATGAAATTGAAACCAGATATCTAAGGGTGATTAGAACTTAAAACCATTGTTTTACCTTTCCTTGTTATTCTAGAAGAATTTTCCTTGCAAAACTATGATTTGATCATAACATTTTGGATAGGAATTATCTTAGATATAGCTTATTTCAATACAATGACATCTTTGGTGTCATATTATACTTACGTCTTTCGCAGACAAAGTTGAGGTTTTTGTCACAGTCTAAGTCACTCCACTCGTAGATCCGTGACAACTTAAAACTCATGGCCACACACTTGTCTCCCCCATTGGTTGGCCGAGATGTCGCCCAGTTTGTATATTTCAGTGGTGCCCCTGGAAAAATCATTACTGAGCTGTCTTGATCAGGGTGTATGCTATCAAAGTTAAATCTACAAATACAGATAATTATCATGTTATAGAGAGGGGCACAAAGACTACTAAAGTATTACCTCGCATATAACGATAATAGTTCTCCCTGGATCCGCAAGGGGGACACTAAGACTCATAATAGAATGGAGGGGGTCCATGGGGGACTACTAGCTTGTCAGATTTTGAAAATTCATTAATTAGAACAAAATTTATGACGTTTTTATTTTTTTTACCACATCCTAAAACTGTAGGTGTTTCTTATACACGGTGTGCACCTTTTTCGCGAGGTATTACAGTGCTTTCACTTAAATTAAAGTAACATAGGTTGCTGTTACAAGTTATAACTTCTGTAAATGTAGATATTTTCGTGTGTATAAATTTTCGCGAATTTGCTCAAAAAGACCTTTTCGCATGTATCTAGATTCACAAATTGCCGATTTTCTATATCCTCCACCTTATATGAACATGGTCCCACCAACCCCTCATTTCCCATCCAATCTACCCTGAAGGATTGGGGTACACATGCCAAAATTTTCTGCAGTCAGAGCCAAACTTAAATTGACAAACATTGTTACAGACATCATGTGACTACATGTAGACTATCAGTTGATTCTCTACTGTTTATCATAGTGGAAGATTTTAAACTACAGAGAGATATATGAAAAGTACCTGTCAACCCTACCCCTCCCCTTCCACCACCCTTAACCACCCTACTCATGAAGCAAACCAGCTATACAAGAGAAATATTTTACGATGTACTTAAAGTCGCGAATTTCTAATTTCTGCTGTACAGGGCGAAATATAATATATTTACAGTATCTAAGCTGTTAGACATTTTAGACATGTTAAGGGGTCTTTCTTGTGAAATACATTAGAATTTATAGTATAAGAGGAAATATGATTTACTAAGATAGCTGTATAAGATTTAGACGATATTCTTTATGAACATTTTCAGAAGCTCACCATTGGCCCACTCCCAGTTGACTTTAGTAGCTCCCAGCCACAAAGTGTCCAGTGTACACTGGCTACTTAGCGCATCCCTGATGGCCCAATGGCTGAGGGCAGACCGGAGTTCCAGCAGTCTCCCTCCCTCATCCTGACAGGCTGTTTTAGCATTAAACCATGATACGGGGTCGGTATCAGGGTATGAGATGCAGGTTTCTGCTGTAGGTGTTAGCCCGCGTGCTATGCATGTACTGTTGTCATAGTCTGAAAGATGAAAAAGAGGGATTAGTTGTGATTGTTCACCTTAAAAAAAATGTTGAAAATGTTGAAATAATGCAAAACCCTTGTTCCAAAGTTGCCAGAGATCTGTTGTTACTTTCACAGAGATTCCTTGTACCATCGTATTGCCGCATAAGACTTCTTGTGAAAACTACACTGGTTCTATGGTTTACTGTTCAGTTTTATGAGGATCCCTGGTAGATTCAACAATTATATTTCTACAGTGAAGTAAACTAAATGGGCCAGTGTAACAAATCCTTTTACCTACCCCGAGTTATGTTAATGACACTCTATCCCACTCTACCCTTTTTCATAGACTTGGTAGAGCTGTTTCTCGTTTAATGAGAGTCCAAAACAGGCTGTCTTTGCGCAGCTTTGCACAAATCCGGTTTTGATTCTGATTTAAAGTATAAGCCAAATTGGCTCTTAATTACCTATATAACAAGGATAAAATGACAGACCACTTCCCATCCTATATACTCACCAAACATGCAGAGGTAGCGGAACTTGCGCTCACAACGCTCGTTCTGCCAACTCCAACCAAAGAAGGACTCGCACTTATAAACCATACACTCCTTATCGTCTATACCCCCACTGCCGCTGGACGGGGAGCCAAACACCCAACCAGAGGACCAGGATCCTGCAGGAAAAATCAAAGCATTAAATACAATGACTGACTTATATCAGGATATATACATATGGTATCTTTTGGTGAAACTTCTCATCCCTCAACCAATGTGTGAGGGGTGCTTTTCCGCAAAATTTCAAAAAGTTTTTAATACAAGGTTATAACAATATAAGCTACAGTTAAATCCTTTTAGAAGGAACATTTATGAAAAAGAAAATAAAGAATAAAATTGAAAGGGGTATGAGACCATGGTGATCTATCAACTTTCAATCCTGAAAACTTCTGGATTTGAAACACCTATTGATTGTAATCTTTAGCTCATATCTGCAAGCCTGGAAGATAGAATTCATCTTTCTTTAACTATACAGCATTCGCTGATGCAAGGGCGTAAACAAGACTGTTCACACACGAAAAAGTTGCACAGGATATGTAAGACGAAGATGAAAGGTTTTCAAAAAGTGAGAATTAGCAGTAGCAAGGTGATATCAACCGAAGATGATCTCCAAAGCAATTTCCAGTTTAAACACTTCTGTACGGCAAGACATCACACGCATGCATTGGATATGCCATAATGGCAACACACGAAAGGCAAGAGGAAAAGTGTGATAAAAGGAATAATACTATGCAAGAATTTCTTTTCAGGTGATTTGAAAAAGGTTTATATCTTGACAGTGTGGACTAACTCCTATAAGACTTATATATAAGAGTATGTTATATCTGAATATCATTTATGTGAATAATATAGAAGGGACTAGTACTATATGTGAAAAGATTTATATTTGAACTTTACAATAGATTATCAGTTTTCAAAAAGATGGCGAATGATCTAAACACAACATGCCAGAGTCATGTCCTAACTACTTTAACGATTTAAACAAAATCACGAGAGGAATATCATGCTTAAGCATTTGTTCTACTGCAATCAATCAGGTAGAACTTTACAATAATCCAATGATTCATCATATTGCAAAAATATAGAAAAAATAGTTTGATTAACAAAAAGTCACCCGACCATGGCAGTGGAACCTGCATACACTTTAGATTGGAATTACTTATCCATGAAAACAAATTTTCTTTATGATGGAACCATTTAAACCTGTATGAACAAATAAAGATAACCTTGCCAACCACTTGTTTTCTTGTTAGTTTGGTGAGATTCTTAATACCCTAAACTCTGAAACAACATGTCCACATACAATAGGATAATAGACAAAGACAGAGATAATTATTGATGCAAAATCCATTTTTTTTACCTACCCATCATGCCATACTTTGTATCTTTATCTATCTTTCCTGTGACCATAAATTAAAGGGAACACAATGCAGAGTTATATGTAATTTAGAACAAGCAAATATTGCAATACCGTATTTGACGTAATTAGCATAGAGTGCACTTAAAACATAGCTAAATTATATTGACTGGGATTCAAAACCTTGAAAATCATTGGTTGTTTCTAGTGTTAGATATATATTGGTAAAAAAAGGTGTGTGCGCTTATATATCTGGATATATATATATATATATATATATATATATATATATGCGCTAATTACGTCGAATACGGTATGGACTTTTAGGGATTCGGAGAGCAATTGCAGGAAACTAAAGATATAAAACTGGAAAATGAATCTATGTAAAAATATAATTCAGATGTTCTTTGAAACATGAATTTAAAGAGGACTAATTTTTCCTTCTGTTTTTGTTTAATTCATATCTAAATATTCTCAAAATGTACCAAAACAAGATTATACTTTTAAATTGTTATGCTTGCCATGTCAGTAGCAGAAAAAAAACTGAATATCTACATAGAAGATTATACATAAATAGACAGAACTAAATGACCATGGCGTAGACCGTGGTCGATCAGCCCAGACCAGGGGACTGTCTCCTCCAAGGGGTGGATAGATCACCATGTATGCCTGGCAGTTTAGTTCTGTATTTATATTATGTTATATTGATATAAAAATGATTAAATTCAATTAAATTAGCATGCAAATAAGTCACATGACCAGCAGTGTGGATCGAGGCATGTTATTGCACTTGGGATGTGGTGATAGGCTCTCTAGTATTAAATCTATGGACAGTTAAGTTGTTATTCACATGAAATAAATAAAAAGATCCTCACCATCTACACTGTAGACATCATTAGAGAGGCCTCCCCCACAGTTCAGGTTAAAGTCGCCGCTACATGGGTTCGAGCAGCCAATCGTATTGTAGCCATGCTTTCCGAACGTGTTACCGCAGTAACACTGACTTCCCGCCTGAAATAGTAACAAAAGTAATGTAGAAAAATACAGATTTATCTGTTATGATACACAATCTCAACTCAAAACATACATCTATATAACCTACCACAAAATGTTAGAGTTACTTGCCTTTCAAATTTTTGAATTCTGAACATTACTTGATGTTAGGTTCAATATGAGAAGAAAAATATATATTACCGTTATACCCCACTTATAAGGCACACCCCACGTATAAGACGCACCCAGACTTTAGGGATCGCTTAGAAAAATTCAAAATGAAATAACTTTTGTTCTACTCAATGGATGTTCGAAATTCCAAAACCTATGGGTAATTAAGACATCCCCTGAGGACATTAAATAATTTTTGAATATATGGGAGGCATTGGGAAGATTTTGGTCTGAACCTTTCCTCATCCTACAAGGCACACCAGGAGCTTATCCTCATGTATAGGATGCGCCTTATACTCAAGGTATTGCGGTATTATCCATACACTCATCTAATATTGAAATAAATGAACAAGGTCATGTTTAGCAGGTGTTCCACTGAAGCTAATTGACAAAATCAACCCGATTTAAATAGGATTTAAAGGAAATGATGAATCAAAATTCACATTTTTTATGGTAGATTCTTAATGCATTTCCCCACAATTCCGGCAAAATTTATTTAAAAAAACAAATTTGACTGGAAGTGGGCGGAAATGAATCAGGAAATTGGCAAATTAGATCCTGATTCAAAGTCTGGAATGAATCGCATTTGGTGCTTCGGTTATGTGTAGTATGACCACCTAACACCATTCTTTTTACCCTATATATAAAAAGGCATTGGTTCTTCGCTGGTCCTCAGTCCATTAAAATAAGCTTGACTGGTTGCCAGGAACAGATAAACCAAAAGAGGCTAGATAAAAGTATGTACTTTTTTCAAAAGTAACTTGATTTTTCTCTAAATCCTTAAGAATTTCAATATTCTGAGGTACCCCTATTCAATGAAATTTCTCCTTATTAACCAACGTGTAGGGTTCAAGAGCAAAGAAAAGAAAATGAAATTTATACAATGCCTCAGAATCTTCATGGCTATTTTTTCTGCAATGTCCGCCATCTTGGATCCTGAATCAAAGATATTGGGGCCCGCCCTGATGTAAATAATGATTGAAACTGCATATTGATCATGAATCTGGATAACTCATACTAAGAGATTTAATCTGCTAGGTAATATATTAAATTTGGACCAGTAGTTCCTGAGAAACTACTGACAAACTAACTCCTGAGAGAATCTGCTGGGAGAGTGCAAAATTGTTTGACATTGCTATGATACTGGTTGCTAAAATAAGCACCGCTGAGATAAGCCCTTCTAGTGTAAGACACCAGGGGCACCACATATTTTGCCATCCTTTTTTGGGAGCAGGCTGGGGGGGGGGGTGTTCATGCTATTAAATTAACAATTTCCCTGTGTCATAGCTGCCCCTCTAGTGCCAAAGGCAATAGTATAGTATTAGAAATTGTCGGATCAGCATTGGCCGGTCAGATTTCAGGCAAAATGTTAGTTATACCACACTTTTGGAGGATTGTGTGGTACCACGAACATATCACATGACCAATCCAAGGTTTTATAGACCTACCGTACAGAAGTTTTAATCGATTCAACCCACTGTTAGCTACTGATCTATAATCATAACACTCTTCTTTTATCAGTTCATACTAAGGTGTCACCATGGGATAAGAGTATGGGAAGCCATCAGGAGGGGTAAGATATAGGACCAGACAAGGAAGCATAAGATATTGGACACATAATGCTGCATGGCATGTCTTGATGTGGTCCTGTATCTTATATGTCCTGTACCTTATCATACCATGTGTTGTCCTGTATATCTTACGCGTCCCATATGTCAAGAAATTTTGTGCAAATAGCAGGTCTTGTTTGCACAAGATCCTCTTGCGAATAACATTGGCTGATGAAAGATGAGAATAACGTTTTCATTACCTGTAGGCCGGCGTATTTGTACCCGTTCTGTTTGCACTGTTCTATACAGTTATCGGGTGTTACCAAGGTGAGCTGGACATCAAAACTCAGGTCTCTGTTTGTTGGGTCATCCTGGAAGCAGCCCTGGTAGGCAATGGTCTGGCTGTCTGTAAGGGAGAATTATTTTATGTTGAGAACCATAGTTCCTATAGCAAAACATAAGGCATGGAGAATCTCGTTCTTCAAACCAAAATTTACCACTGTGACATCATCATAATTACATCAAACACCTTATCTAGAACTTATTTTTTTAGTTATAAATATCAACATCTCAGAGCATTATTCGATAAGCAGAAAATAAATTTATTTTTCGCTTTTTAAATACTGCTCCTAGGAAACGCTCAGTTTGAAGTAATTCTCGTGAGCCTTCCTTTTGGAATTAGATCTAAAAGAAGCCTTCAGGTTCATAGTCATCGATTATCTTGATGCACCAACCAATGGGTGCAGGCCCAGCCAGAGTGTATTGTTGGCCAGAAGTGTGTCAGTTGCTCAATACTTGTGGGGGCCCACCAGAGACCTGGAGGGTCTTGCCAAAAGATGAAGAGGAAGAACCTCTGAAATTTTCTTGAGGCAGCACTAATAGAAACGTGCATGGCCTAATGCGTTTTCCTATTATTGCCAAATAATTTACATCAGAATGCACGTAAAACTCGTTTTGAGGAGTAGAAAACGCCCACATTTCATCCAAATGAGTTTGTGAAGAATTACTTAACAATATAAAAAAAAAACACACATTTTTTTTTTGGTTCACGTTTCTTGCCCAACTTTAGCTTTTTGAAGAGTCAGTCTAATACACCGCTCTATATTTTCGGCTCCAATATATTGGCTGAAAGACCCATGTCCACAAGATTTCCTGATGCTACCAAAACACCATGTTAAGCGTTTTCTGGGCTTTTGATAACAGAATAAACCGTGTAAAAGCTTTTACAAGAACCAGAACTATCTGCTCTTTTGTAGGAAAGATGAATCACTTGAAAGTTTCTTGAGATCTGATTTATGCCAATAGCATGTTGCATGCAATACTACACAGGGAAGAATAATTTTCTGCCAACCTTCAGGTCACAAGCATAAAAAAGATTCAAATGTGTTTAATCTACAGTGTCATGATAACCAATATGTATGATGTACCTTTGTTACCTTTAGATGATGAAGGAAAGGTTTTTCAAGATTATCAACATTACCAGTAGTCATTTTTCATTTAATGTCTACTCAAAGGTTCTATTTGTATGGTAATGATGATACTTTTGTGTTTCGTAATGACTTGTAGATACTTTGAACATATTATTGAACAAATGCCCTAATTGCAGCTTGCTAAAATTTAAAAAAAGAAGTCACAATAACTTACTTTTTAGCCAGTGCCAGTTGTCGACACTACCCCGTGCACCGATCCACACATCTAACGCACGATTCTCCTCCAAATGACCCTGTACTATTCCCTGAAAAATATATTTAAGGATGTCTTTAAGATAAAGAATAAACCACTGTCTCTTTTACTGCTGGTTATGGAGGAGTCTACATACAGGGGAATCCCCGCGGTCAACATAAATCCACCAAACCTGTTTTGTTACAAATATATTGGGTGTAAGATCGTAAAATCTTTTTGTCAAATGATAATATAAGACACTGGCTCGAGCTATTTAGACACAGATCATTGGAATTGACAATGTAGAGGTCGGCAGAAAACGTCCTGGAGAAACCGGGAGTCGAACCCGGAACCCTCCAACCTGCAGGCGGAAGCTCTACCGCTGAGCTACTTCCCCGTCTGACATTCTCTACCTTCCACCTACATCTGGATCGGTATAATACACAAGGGGGGCAGCTTATACCGGCTGACCAGCCCCTGAGGGCTGGTGCAACCGGAACGGGGCAGATGGCCTACCGCCATGGACTTACAGCCAGAGCTGGCCCCTACAACAATACTATGCATTCAAACCTCTATTTGTGACACGCCCTTCCTTACCCCAACCCCATCCACCCTAAACGGGGGGTCTGATGTTTGGTCAATAATTGATTTAGGAGCTCAAGAAAAATGTAGATCCTGTGGATGTAACACTGTTATAAATTATACCACCGTTATCACATTTCAGTGCCCAAACCAGATAATCATTTATCACGTGTTAAAAGCACTGAGTTGACACTTGAACACTGACAGTGTTGTTTTTCTATACTATTCTTATATGTGACAGCAGCTCATGTACACCTATAAAGCTTTGACAGTGTTAGGTACCGAAAAATCTCAGCATGGGTGGGAATAGAACTAATCTTCTGATCCAAAATGCTACACCCTATCCATCAGGCCAAGGGCATCCATAATCACCATATTACATTACATTAATAAAGTATGGGCTGTTGGCATAACTAAATTGTCTAGAAACTACCATGCCCCATCCCTTAAAGAACGTTACACCAGACTGCTGTCAGGTGATAGGCTATGTCATTGATATGGCCCAATGCAGTTCTTGTTTCTATATCTGTTGTAAGTGTTATATGGACCTACCTGTATGTTAGAGTCAGTGATGAGCGCCAATTGGCCCTGGTATTGGTCAGCACAGTATGTATTTGCCGCCACCCATGTTTTCGAACATGATCCACACAGAAGGTATCCCATACCGTTATTCAGTTTTTCCTTACATCGACAGTCACCCGCCTGGCCTGAAATGATGAGAAAATCAGGGTTTTACTAACAGTGAGTAACACACAATCATACAAACATTAGAACATTTAGAAATGGGTCTGTCTATTAGCAGGCTTATAATATTGGTCTAAGTGATCACTACCGAGTGTGGATTACTACCGTTGGGCCTAGGGTAGTCCCACACAGGGAGTGATCAGTGTTCTACCAGTTACTAGGTCATACAGTTATGAAGGAGAAAATTGACCACTATTTCCACACACACTATTGAGTAAAGCACTCTGGTTTGTGAGCATTTCTAACATTAGACAGGTGATCTGCCAGATCACCTGTCCATTGCCTCATTCTGATTATAGACAAAGGTTCACGAGTGGTGGGGCTGACTAAGGGTTATCTCACGAGGTGGAGCCGAGTGAGATAACCCTCAGTCAGACCCATAACGAGACAAACCTTTGCATTTATTTCATGCTGTCTTAGTAAAAAACAATCAAATCTAATATGAAATAAAAAGACGATAATCTATCTGTTTCAGGACCATTTGGGTTGCTTTTACTAGCCGTGAGATACGGGCAAGGTTATCTCACGGGGGGGTGAGATACAGAGCTGCCATGTTAAGTCTATCGGGCGTGCGAATTCCATTCATTTCAACATGAAATAAACCACTTCAAGGAGGTCACCCTGCCCAGCTCCACACTACTATGGTAGAACTCCGGTTAGCTATTGTGTCCAAAATGTGATTTAGACTAACTACCTGGTATAACTGCCTGAATACTGCTTTCATACACATGCACTTATCAGTATTTATCTATAAATCTATTTATTCATCTATTGAATGTTTCTTGCCTAAAACAACTTATCTCAGAGTTGTCCTAACTTCTTGGTTATTTTCCATATCATAATCATCTACAATGCACATTTTCAAGCCTGTTTAATCTTCTTTACATATTCTATTTGAGTCTGGAGGCTATTCTTTAAGGTACTGTTATTGCATCGAACCCCACGACTGCAAATTCCTGTGATATTCCTATGTTTCTTTTGTATGACTTGAAGGGCCTAGACATATTTTAAAAATTAAAGTAAGAATTGACCTTCAAATGTGTGTGTGTGCTAAAAGTGTATGGACGAATTGAGAGGAGGACTTTCCCTTTCCATGTTTTGACATTCCAAAGAGATAAATCTTTGTTGAACAACAGTTTAACAGATAGGGGCCTAGAGGTACAAATGGAATAACAAAGTGCATGTTTTCCCTTTTTGCACACGATACCTGCCAGAACTGTCAGTCTTTTAATTTATCTCAGAAGCTTATCATAAATTGACCCTCAATCTACCTTAGTTAAATTGTGGTGGAATTTTAGAAATAAATTGCCAAAATGATTTTCGAATTGTATTTCAGAACGCTTTTATTGTCACCATTGGTCCTTGTCCAGCTCCCCTTTGCTTGCTATAAATTATCCCCAGAGGTACAGAACTTTGCAGTTTTGATTTGTTGTAATGCCAGTTGTTCGAAATTGTAGCTGTCAGCTGTCAATCCATGTCATTGGAGGGTGTCACAGAGGGTTGACAGTGTGTTTTTAGCCCTGCCCCCTATTGGTGACCTCCAACAAAGGTCATAGTTAACCCTCTAAAGGCCGCTGAAGCAGGAGTGTGTCATGTCCATTGCTTGTCATGATGCTCCGATGAAGTGCTGGCGAGTCTGCTGGCGAGTCTGCTGGCGAGCAGACTCTCTAGCAATTCAATGGAGAATCATACTGACCCTCCGGGACTGTATCACCCTGTACGGCTGACATGATGCATGAATGCAGCCCTGGCGAGTTACTCAATAGGCTGCATTCATGCATCATGCCGACTCATAAGCATGATGCGCTCCTGCATCAGCAGCATTTAAAGGGTTAAGACACTCCACTTTGACAGATATTTTTCAGTCTATTTAAGGCATCTATTACACCCTCCTAGCATCTGAATATATCAGTTTCAGACCATCTACCTTGGTTAGAATAGAAATAAGTCTGATTCTAGACAGAGTCAGAATGCCTCTGCTGTCACAGTGACAGAGATGGTGTAGATGGCCTTTATCTCTAACATCTAGATTGTGTGGGAGTTGGGTTTTTGGTGTGGCCAACTCAAAGTTAGCATTGGCAGCAAAGGGAGGCAGTTGGGAAACCTTCAGGATGTCATTTATCAAATTATGCAAAAAATGAATAGATAAGAAGAACAGCATAACTGACATTTCAGTCGTACAGTTTAAGATCAAGCAGGCATATCTTCAGACCCTTTTTTCCCTCCTTCCTTTGGCGGGTATTCCACTCTGTTAGTTGTGTGCAGTACAACCGATGTCATATTTTTACTGTATTAGAAATCATCAAATCAGCATTGCACAGTCAGATTTAGTCCCCTATGGACTCTTATGATAGTTACATGCTTCAAACAAGGCAGCTTAACGCTTTGGGAAATTTCATCAATGCTTTAGCTAGGGGGGCAACTGAGGGAATCTTTGTATAAAAAACTGCTGACTGACGGCCACCAGTCGCTGATGGACACTGTAGGGAGAGTATCTTTAACCCTCCCCAGCTTTCTTGTTCTACTAGAGCTTGGAGTATGATTATTTGATTCACAATTCATCCCAAATCTTTTTAATTTCACTATCACTGCACAGTGACGACCGACAGCCAGCCGCCATCACTGTGTCTGAGGTCATGACCTCATGACCTAATTGGACTCCAAACGAGGCTCACTGTTGTTAGCAGCCTATAACAGTGCCCTGATTGCCATCAGCTGCCTCTGGCTAAAATGCGATAAAATTTCCCATAGCGTTAAGGTCCAAATGTCATCAGTGTTGGGTGCTTGAGGCATGTGCTGTCTGTCCATAGGGCTGGATCTTAGGCAACGGAATACCCACTTCAGAGAATTAAAGATAAAATCCTAGTCATAAAATTTGTAAATGACTTTTCTTTCCTTTTGATAGCTGAGGTTCATAGTGCGTATCCCCACATACAGAGAACATGAATGGCATTGATTAGATAATGTTCCTCAAGGTTTCTCTCTCTCTGACTGCATTTATTTGAAAAAAAAATAAATTGAAAGAATCTTTCAATCAAACAACCTACGCACCTTTTTTTCTAAGCTTGAAAGGTATATTGAGTGTAGATATAGACCAAACAAGTTTCTATTAGTACCCAAGACAGACCAAGACGGAAGTCTCTCTAAGCATGCCTTGTAATGTGTCCATGAAAGCCGGGATATATAGGGGAATATATAAAGCCACACAACCTATCACTCACCAACTGTCACACAGACCAAGAGTTCTCTCATAGAAAAACATAAGTCAACACTTCAGTGCTCCTGTTAAGAGATCTTCCCCACTGCCAAAGCTTGGTATCTAAAAAACGACCCCTGACACCGCTTGGAGAACTCCATGAATAACTATTCCATTAAATGTCTTTTTTTGTTGCTTGGACATAGTTTTTACCATTGTAGTGCATTAAGGTTGGATGGTATTCATGTTATGCCTCCCATCGGTTCTCGATTCATCTTCATTTAAATCCTATCTACGTCGACCGAACTGAGATTTGCACCTTAACACACATCAAACACTTAGAAATGAAGCCGCGTGGTTCTCGAGGTTGGGTTCTTGAGACATGCTTTGCCTTATGAACTTAGGCCTTCACCAATTATATGTCTATATTAGCTCTTCTCAGAATCAATCGAGTTTCTGTCATAGAATATGTCATTTCAATTTCTATAAAAGCTTCAAAACCAAGCTAGCTTCTATTAGAACTTGGTTAAGGGAATCCTTCCTTTACAAAATATATGGTTTGAGTACTGGTTTGAGACTGGAGAGGCATGCTATCGTCAGTGTTTTCACCCTTATTCTATATCTCATCATGCACAAAGACATATTGGTAGAGGAGTCGAAGTAATTTAAGCACTACTATATGAGGGCAATGTTGTCATCAGATCTATCATTAAAATAGGCTCTTTCTGTAATTTTACCGATGATCTGGCTATCGTCCTTAGCCTTATTTCAATATCTCTGACGACAATATAGTGCTATATTGATTATATTACACTGAAAATATAGACTAGTAGAAAGGTAATCAGTACAGATGAGTTTAGATGATCTTTTCTAATAGATGACTGAAGGTGATCATTTTGATTACCTCATTTCTGCCACCAGGGGCCCCTACTATCCATCTATGTTATAATTATATGAATCATGCCCAAGGATATGTATTGATTTAAAGATATGTGGATCAACATGGTAAAAGGTATGTCCGCGCACCCTCTTGTGGGCGTACCTTTTACCCTGTTGATCCACATATAGTGAGAGTATTGGTGATCAAAATTTAATCATAAACACACAACATTGGAAATGTAAACATGTAGAATTCATTTTACAAAAAGAAATCTTATTAAAAGAGAATGATTCTGAGACACATTCATTAAGAGCTTAGACACCTTTTCTGTTTCAAATGTTTCATTCAGAAATGAGAATAACCACCCATTTGTAAAGTGCCATATGGGGTCAATTCCAAAAGGGTGGATGTACTCCAATGATGTTCCTGCATGGATGGGGGGGGGGATTGAAGAATAAATCTATAACTGTATTGTTTAAGCCAACTAGCAGTAAAATGGTAAAGGTGAACGATGATTAGTTTGAGCCGACCGTTTCTTCACGAGTGTGTCCTGCCCATTCCGCACTCGGCCTACCGGCCTCATGCGGAATGGGCAGGACACACTCGTGAAGAAACAGGGGACATCATTGTGCGGATTTGGCGCTGGTTATTTAACGCAGGGATGCAATCCGCAGTCTCAGTGCTTTCTCTATGGAACTAAGATATTCACCTTTGATGACTCTGTGTTTTGCTCAAAAAACGTGGAAAATAAGCTAATCAATTTGATGCCCCTAAGTGATCACATATGATCACCCAAAGATCACCAGGGTGCTCCCCCCAGTCCTCGTCATATTGAGCACCCTAAATTGATCACTACTGATCACTTATTTCTGTGTAGGTCTATGTGATATCCGGCTAAGATTGGTCTCTATATTTGATCATGCACTTAGGATACAGAGACCAGTCGTATAGGAGTTTAAGTAATGGCGTATAGTGGATTTCTTGACCATTTGAGGTCTAGGTTATATTTGACATTAACACCAGGCTGGCTTACAAACATTAGCAAAACTATGAAGCCGACCGCAGACAGACCCGACTGGGTGAGCCGACTGGGAGGATCGGGGACGTCTGCCTGGAGGTCCAATCGGGTCTGACAATATCAAACATGTTTGATGTCCCCGATCCGATCGGGATCCCTATCACTATAGCTAACAATCGAATCTGGCCCGTCCATGGTTGCCTTAAAGGGCATTGTGCATAAAGCGTTCAGTGAGCGTCGAGGAGTTACCAATTAGTTCACGCTACGCAAAAGATATAGGGTCTATCGCTATCAGTGAATCTCCTACACTTAATTATACTCATCCGGTACAATGGAAAAAAAAAACATAATCGTATAGGTGAAGTGTGCAAAAATCCAGTTGCGCAACATTCTACCATCCCAGAGAACTAATTAACCTAGAATCATACATGCCGCCCTGGAGAGAGAACAGGGAAGTGGAAGGAAGGTGGGGGGGGGGGGGGTTGGGATTCCTCCATTTTTGGGCATATAGCGGTTTGGAGACATTTCTTGATGGCTTTTTTATTGAGTACGGGGGGTGAGGATCAGCTGACATTGTCCTGCTTGCAAATTTCCTCCACACCCTATAGTTTATAATAACCCCCGCCCCATCTAGTCAAAGAAAGATTGAGTTTCGGGAATCTGGTGGGGGGGGGGGAGAGTTAAAGAAAAACGCTACAGGCTGATCAATGTTAGATCTTCTATTAATATTCTCGAATAATTTATCTACGGGAAGTTCTGAATATATAAAGGACGTCTATACAAACATTTTAAAAGAAGAGAGATGGGAGTCACGGTTGTTCAAAATGAAAAAGTTAAGAATTTTCTATTATGTTACTTTTCCCTTAACTATAGGATCATATGGCCACTCAGACACCTAATAAATGTCTAAAGACCAAAAGATCAGAAATTAGTTGCACATATGTGGGAAAGGTAGAATAGCTAATAACTTTTGTGCTGTCTAGTAAAGATAATATTATTGGTTCTGATTTTGTGCCACTAGGTGGCTTCTTTGTACCTGTTCCCGTTTGCTTTTAACGTAATGGAGGAGAACTCATGTGGATGATAGACGTCCATACATCTAGAAGATCAAGACCATAAACACTGGATGGGACACTTATAAGATTGTAATAAAGATATCAGAATAACAAACTATTCTTAGCTAGAGACTGTGTCACTAATTTTAGGTTGTCACGCAAGTTCAGGACCTTCTTTTGACAAAAAACGTGTGAAAACAAAAGAATAATTCATTGGAGCTTCTTTGGGAATGTCAGACCAAATTGCCCCTGAGGCGATATCACTTGGGATTGGCCAATCAGAGCCGTGTTATGGGAGCAATGCTATGAAATGTGTGTCCTCAAAGCAGGGAAAATGTGGTTTTATTTTGTGTGTTAAAATGTCAATAAACACTTTTCGACACTAACATCCTAACAACCAATTGGACTAAACATGAAGGGTCGAAGTCACCTTTGGATATCAATATCTTAGATTTGTCCCCTCTGAACAATGCGTAACTAGGTTGAAGCATGTCGGTGATGGTATCAGCAGCACCTTGGAGACAGGTGATGATGCATTGATGAGATGTGGTAAGGTACTGAAGAGTGTGGGGCGTCACACGACCATTCCTCCTGTTTGTATACAAAAAGAAACTGACAGCTGACTTGCAGCCGTCAGTCTCTGATGGATAGCGTAGGGACAGTATCCTTAGGGTCCCCGGCTTTCTAGTTCTATTAGAGCTTGGAGTTTGTTGTATTGGTTCCTAATTCAGCCCAAGTTCCATTATCACTGCACACTGGCGGCCAATGGACAATTGAGGGTCTGCGTCATGTTGTTAGTGCATCGTAACCTGCCTCGAAGGCACTGATGGCACCATCACTGGCTTTAAGACAGTGACACCTGTTGAGAGGTCTTCTATATCAAGCCATCCTTTGGATAATATGTAATAGACTGCTTCTATTTCAAGCCATCCTTTGGATATCAATATCCTAGCCTCCTTCTATTAGCCTGATTAAATTACAGTCAACATAGTAACACACGTACAGGATAACGACTGAGGAGGGCAAAGTAACACTGAGGACCTTTGCCCTTTAAAGGCTGCTGATTCAGAAGTGCATCATGTCCATTGGTCGTCATGATGCACCAATGAAGTGCTCGAGAGACTGCTCACCAGCACTTCATCGGAGCATCATGACAACCCTACGGGAGGATACATATACTCCCATATGGTCGGCATGATTCTCCAATGAAGTTCTGATTTAAGCAGTCTCGCCAGCACCTCATTGGTGCATCATGACGACAAATGGCCTTGATGCACTAATGCATCTCGGCCCTTAAAGGGTTAAGATACGCAAAACTCAATTGAACTGTACGCACAACATATCCAGGTATTCACCTTTTCATGTGACCTTTGATATGTTGTAGGGAGGTTTGAATGTTTACTGGGATGTGGTTCACATGACTTTTTTTTAACTTTCTTCTAACTCAATGCGATGCCCTGCTCCGACTTGTAATGTCTCATTCCTTGCGAGTATTACAGCTCAGTTTCCTACATTGGAGGTAATTAGTTGTTGTTTTATTTATTAGTTTTTTTTGTGTGTAAGACTTTGAAGTCAGTAATCATTCAATGGGTATATATAATGTATTCATGCACTTTTTCCAATTCCTGTCATGGAAACTGGTTCTGTCGGAGGTGCTATTCTAAAAACGGAACTGACTGACTTCAGGGAATCAATTCCCTGTTGGGTTGCCAAAAGATAATTGGCCATAGAAGTGGTTTAAGAGTGGTCAGGTGGTGAATGCTTCCAAATTGAGAACCTATTTCCGGCTAGTTCCTTCTTCCAATTCCCTGGATTATCTCCTATGGGAAGCTTTCGCGTCAATTCACTTCAATTCCATTATAGTATAAGGTGGGAATGAGTCTCTCATCTGGGGGAACTGGAAGGTGCGTCAGCTACAGTGAGATTCAAATGGCCAATCGTTTTGCATCAGCTTCCAGAGGAATAACCCACCATGAAGCCAATTCAGAACGTTTGGTGAGTATTCTTGCTTAGAGAGTGAATTTTCAGGCAAGTTTCCTTAATGTAAAGTTCTGGTGCAATACTAAAATGAATACTTTTCAGACTTGAACTTTCTGTTTGGGAAGTGCTGTAAAGGGTAGAGGGGAAAAAAGTAGATTTGATATACTTCGATAGCTCTGGAAGGTATAGTTAAGAAGAAAATTACAAAGCTGCCACCATATATATAATATGTCAACAGACTTCAAAGATCAATGAGAAAATTGAAATTCAGTGCACGTTTCTTAAACCAAAACCAAAATTACCTGCTTTGAATGTTATCTAAACCACTGACATTTTGCCATGACTACTACATAATACCTAAACCTATGCTTGGCTTCACTCAGCGTCACATATTACCCACAATTACCTGGGAGCACATTCTCCAAGCATATCATTGTATATACAAAACTAAGCAATGAGGGATTTTGGGCGGCGTCTCTATCATATATTTCTAGAAATGACAGACTGTCACACTCACTGAAATTCCTGTTCTTTAAATATAATTTAAAAAAAAAACGCAAAAGAAAAAATGAATGAATAAATAAATGAATATATAAATAAACAAAAGGTCCCTCCAGGGTTATGTGGGTATGTGGTAAGAAACTCACACCTCTTACCTCCGGCTGTGTCACTTTTATCTTTTTAATATATTCTTATTCTTATTTAGAGTGGCATTTTTCTCTCTATTGGGCAGAGGTTTACCCCTCAGGTCTCTCACGCTACCCCTCTGGGTACCTCTGTGTCTCTAGTCCTTAGTCACCATTGTGCATATACATGCAATGGACTCGGTCTTTCCTGCTGCATTGATTGGAATAATATATAAAACAGCTGGCAGTGCTCTGCTGCACGATAAAAGTGACATTGAGTGCATTATAGGAGTACAGTGCACGCCTGAGCAAGGTCACCATAGCTGTAAAACAGTCAAGTGCCATTAATTGGTGTAGGAATACCTTGATTGGGTACTTGATTGACTGGAAGAAAATTTACAATGTTATATAAAGACAATAGACAACTCCTTCTTCACATCTTGACTGCCTGTCATCCTATAATGCACTCAGATGCATTCATGCATTATAGGACAACAGACTTTTACTGTATCAAGTGTTGGGCATGATGATGGCGGGAAATGACACAGCGCCACCCTTAGGCATTTTATGGGATTAGATTTGCAGCACCCCCCCAAGTGTACTAAGTTTTGCAGCATCCGAACTGCTTGGCATTAATGCAGCCCTGTGGAGATGCCTGCCATGATAACTCCATAGGTTTATTACACCCTTAGAGTGTTGGCATGATTCTCTAATGAAGTGCTGGCAAACAGACTACAGAGGCGTAGGAAGCAAATCTTCATTGGGGGGGGGGGGGGGGGCTGGCAGGGGGCCTCCACCCCAGCCGCCGTGAATTATCAGCTTGAACATGCTGGAGATGATGTATGGTTGTATAGGATTTATAAAAAAGATTATTTCTTGATACCATTTTCCCTACCATAATGATATATTTGGCCAATTTGAGTGGTGAACAGGGAGAGTCTTGTACATTTTATGATGAGGCTTGACACATTTTTTTTGGGGGGGGGCCCAGACATATTCAGGCCCCGCCTCCTCTGTGATTAGGGGGCCTCGCCCCCCCTGGCCCCACATTTTCCTACCCCCCCCTGGACTAGCCAGCACTTCATTACGGTAACATCCCTCAAAGAGTAAAGTCTTTTTGTGTCTACCCCTCACCTATCCCCTTAGGATATAATGAATGAAGTTGAATGATTTATAATGACAATTATTACCCATAAGCAGTATTGAGGCCACTTTGTAGTACCGGTATTTATTGTGTTTGCCTATGCCTAAGCCTATACATAGAGCAGATTACTATAGCCTAAGTCTAAGAGATGAAAGATGTATTATCAGGACACCAACAACACCTGTCAACTGTTGATTGCACTTGCTAAATCAACTAAATTCCTAAACTTTATATGATGAAATGTTCAGATGATCTGTCTTCGGCTTCAGGCATGGTTGAGTTAAGCCTGTTTAAGATATGATTAATATGTGCAGTCACCATCTAGCCTGTTATTATTGCACACATGGGACCCTTATCTACATCTAGATGCTGCTTATGTACCACAAAAATACTATAATCATAAACCTGTACCACCATCCACGGGCATAGGACAGGTGATGCACCGGGTCAATGATATGCTATAACCACAGGAATTATCGAACTTTAATTTCAAGCCAAGTGATGTTGTAATGTTTGTTAACCCTTGAGGTAAGATCCCTCCTCTGGGCCCAGAGGTCATGGCTCCCTTGAACCACTCAGGATCATTTTGTTGAGTTGCTTGCCGCGTAGCGGCCAGGAGCGCAGCGACCGTAGCAACTTCATTATGTTTTCGGTTTGTCAGTGACGTCACGGTCACCTTGTGACACAATTTGTGACGTCATACGTCGGCCCTGATGTCACATGTCGGCCGCAGAGTGGCAACTCCTATCCGTGGTCCTTGCAACATTTTTCTTGTTTCATAAAACATCATAAAAGTCCCTATGTCTTCATCATGCACCTACAGCTGTATTGTTAAACTCCTAATCCTGCATACAGTTTATCGACTTGACTTTTCATTTAAACCCCTGCCACCAAATCTGATTTCAATCCAACTGTACCAAATTGCTCCCGATCATCCACGATTGTCCCACATGGAACCTGAGGTCAAAATCGGGCCCAATTTGGGTTTGGTGGAACACCCTTTTTTAAGTGCTGGTTCCACAGGTGCAACTCCTTCAGATTAGCACTAATCCTACCAATGTTTTCTATAATTTTGATATATTATAAACCATTGGATTAGAGCTATTCAGACCAATTCTGCGCCTGTGGAACCAGCGCTTTAATGATAGCACTTACATTTGGGGCCTCATGACAACCATGCAGAAGTGGATGAAGGCTGGAGGTCTGAGTTGTATGGGACATGATCACAGCACTGCTGACATAAGCAGTGACGCAGGCCCCCATTTTTGACTGTAGATAAAAGTTTATTTTATTGTTTCAGTTCCCAAAATTTTATCGAAAAATACGAGTAACACCCTTTCCTTTTGAGCCGAGCCCAAGTTTCAAATCACGGGTCTGCACTAATAATTACTGCACTCGTTGTTCCTTTTGGCAAATGGGTACCATTATTTCACTAATGCATCATTGACTTTTCAGAGGGTAAAGGCCTATATTCTGCTTTTTAAATAGATCACACTATTCAGGCACTTACATTTAGGATCATCTGTA
Source organism: Acholoe squamosa (assembly GCA_949317995.1). Taxonomy (NCBI): domain Eukaryota; kingdom Metazoa; phylum Annelida; class Polychaeta; order Phyllodocida; family Polynoidae; genus Acholoe; species Acholoe squamosa. Next base: position 10,090,661 of record OX439048.1, read on the forward strand.
GGCCTATATAGCATGTTCATTTTGATATCCAGAACTTTTAGGATTTTTATATCTAGTGGCCTGGTTAAATAGATTGACTGAGCAATCCTGGATGCTGGCGTTGAACCACACTGACCCCTTTATATTCACACGATCTCCACTCGAGTGCCCCTCCCTGGGGCTGCATGTAGAGCAGAAGAACATGAGGCTGTTGCACATAAGCACAGCACAGGAGGAAAAATTCAGTTTAAGCATCGTCTATATGTTGGGCATATAGGTTAGGTAAAAACACAAGGGCATGTTGAAATGTTTCACTTTCCCTGCATGTGTCTCCTGCCCTCTTTTTCTCCTGTATTTCCTCCACTCAATCTCCCTTCCTATCTCTGTGTGTGGCTCACTCCATCTTCTCTGTCTGTCTGTCTGTCAGTTTGTCAGTATCTGTCTCTGTCTCTCCCTCTCTCCCCCTCTGTCTGTCTGTGTTTACTGGAGCTACACTGTGGGTTTTTTATAAGTAAAACGCTACGTTATGGGGTTATTGTTTGCTTGTGGGGTTAACCCCACAAGCAATGTCCTTAAAATGGTTCAAAATGACCTTGTGGGGTGCACATGAAGAGATCCTGGTACAACACGACAATGATCGTGTCTGTCAGACTTGCCCCATTAGTCTGTGCATATTACAGACAGTATCACCACCTACTGGCCCCTAGTGAGTAATACACATTGCACCCCACAAGTTCAGACGCAATGACCCCATTATGACAGACATAACACGCCACATGTACAAACGTAATAACCCCATAACAACAGACATTGCACCCCACATCTTCAGACACAATAACCCCACAACGACAGACATTGTACCCCACATATTCAGACACAGTAACCCTGTAACAACAGATGATTGCACCCCATTTATTCAGTAACTGAGACAGTTAATTCCAATTTGAAGATTGCCTGATAGCCCTTGCGATAAGCTTCAATTTGCACCTGGTCCCGTGTTTCTAAGTACAACGTTTCACTGGTTAGAGCAAAATCAATTTTTTGACGGGCCCCATCACGCAGCAGAGGCACTTTTTCCCAAATAGTCCTACAGTGAGCAGATGAAGCCTGCATCATGTAGGTGCAAGAGTTAATACCCAGTGAGCCATGATCCAGTCTCCACCCCTAATAGCACAGCCAAAAACTAACATTTTGAATAGGGGCTCTTTTACAATACTTCCGCTAAAACTTTCAAAACTAAATATCTCAGCAACCGCTGGTCCGATCGACTTGATCTTAGGTGCCTTTTGAAGGCCATGAAGGCTACATTCTTGTGGACTTCCTGCCCTTGCCAGGAACTGGGGATTTTAGTCAGGCAGAGGGCTCACTCTACCCCAAAGTGCTTGATATAGTTTTTTTTTTGCTTCTGATTCTCAATGATATATCATCATACAAAAAATTCCAGGTGGGTGGCACATTGCCACCAGCTGATTTTAGCCAGAAATGCTGTACAATAGGGGTACTTTATCATCCCTATGAATGTTCTTAAGCCCTGACATTGATTTATCTCAAGTGTAAACACCTGTTGTTAAGCATTTTTGGCTGAAATCAGCTGGTTGCTAGGCAACCATGAACAATTAAAATTACTAAAGGGTGGGAAAAACCCACCCACCTGGAAAACATTGCCTGATAGTATATCATTGATAATCAGGAATGAAAAAAACTATATCAGCCGCTTTGGGGTTAGAGCATTTTCAGGGACTTCTCTGCCTGACTAGCATGACCCGACTACATTTTAACCCCATAATGACCGACTACATTTTAACCCCATAATGAAATGTATGAAATGTGCACACCACAATGATTGATTGTACCCATTACCCAACCCCACAGTGCCCAGACCTCTCTGTCTCTCTGTCTCTCTGTCTCTCTGCCTCTCTTTATTTTACCCCCTAAGTTCAAAAAGCCATACTCCATCTGAATCAAGGGGAAAGAAAAAAAAGAAAAAGCCCACTAGGACTACCACAAGGTGTGGGTGGAAGGTGACAGACGGCAAGTGACAGGGACAGTGTGAAAGGAACCATAAATCACTGAGCTTTGGTCACATGATTTGGGAGTCGTTATTATTTATCAATGGGGGAGGTTAGTTTTCGCCCCCTCCCCTCTAGACGGCAGACATAATTTCCCTCCTGTGTGTGAGTTGCAGAGGATTTTCATGTCCCTCTGTGATCTGTAGTAGTACACCGGCTTTTTAGCTCGAAAAGATGCTCAAACTTTTACGACCCCTTTTAAGAGGGGTTAAAAGCTTTACCCCCCCTCTTAAGCCCACCCCCTTGTTAATAAACAAGGACCATTCCCCTAGTCTTATGAAGGAATAAGAGTTAATTTCAAAAAGTATTTCTCCCTCCAAGTGAAAGAATGTGTCTGAGGAAAACAACTTGTTCTGAAGATATTTAGAATTACAAGGCCAGCCTTTTGATTGCTTCAAATACCAGGATAATGTCCTATGAACAAGTTGTTAATCAGTTACTTAATCCATCATTCAATATAAGTAACTGCAACTCTACCAAAGTTTTGGAGTGGTTATAATCCTTAATGCATGCAATATCTATTGCTCAAAATTCACAGAAAACAAAAATGGTATTAATTGTTTTTGTAAAAGAAAGCTTGTACTGACACTTGGGTCACTTATTATTAGTTGTGTCAACCTAGAATCCACTGTGTGGGTGTTTGCCATACAGTTTTTCCTTCCTCAAAGTAAAGCTTTCCACCAATTCATTTATCATGTATGACCTTCTAAGGCATTGCTAACACTAACAACTGACACCAGGTCCCCACTATGTACGCTGTTTGCTGTACTTATATGGGCGCTGAAATCTTGTTATCCAGACATTCAATGGAACCATCCCTAAATATTTGATGTATAAAAAAGACAACCCTTTAAGAAATACTAATGCACTATAATCATCGCTGCATGAGCCAGACAGAGGGTATTCCCACATTTCTTTATATTCCCTCAGCAGTACATCATGCTTTTTAACAGGAGTATTGTGAGCAAAAGAACCAGTTATAAAAATAGATGATGTATGTCTCCTCCTGATAAGTGTATGAGACAGGTTGATAATAAATCATGTTGAATTGGATAGCTTTGATAGGGCTTGATGATCTCTAGATCTGTATTAAAAGTAACACTCAATGGTAAGGAAATCAGCTTCTTCTGTGCTCAAATTTCTTGCAAAAAATGGGATCTATTGTTTGTTTCCTCCACTGGATATTCATTGTCATGCCTGATAACATCAGATCTCTGAGTTAATCCTCAGAATACCTCAGGACATTCACCAAATAGGTTGAGCAATGAGCTGATAATACTTGATATTCTTCTCTTGTCATTCCCAATGCCGCCTTTGTCATGCCTATCTAACTATATTCTATGAGGATGAAATCCTCTTTAATTTAATATGCCAAGTTATCATACAATGATATCATCAAATATCTTAATTTTTCTACATATTAGCATATGCAAGGCCTTGGTCCGTCTTATAGAATCTGTATTTAGTCAGAGTGCATCTTATCTCCAAAAGTATCGATGCTATAGTAGTGTAGGGTCAAATGCTTTAATAACCCAGAGACATCTTTTATGAGGCCAAGATTTTAATCATCTGCCAACATAACAATATTGGCCTCTATCTTACACAAAACTGTTTCAAAAGTCCTGTAATGCAAAGCCAAATGCTTTATTTTTAGACTAGTATTTCAAGTTAACTAAAGTTTGTCTCAGGGACAAAATTAATTGACTAGGAAAAAGATATTCCATTTTGGAAAGATCATCTTATTTCTTGACTAAATATCATGTAGGACATTTCTCATCAAAGTTAAGTACAGTTAGGTCATCAAAATGTATTCTATGTACAGGGAAAATTCAAAAGAAAATTAAGTTTTTTTTATTTGGTTTTGGTAAGAATTTTAAGTTTTAGCTACCAAATCCCTTAGGATCTGATGTCTGATGATTTAAACTTTCTCCATGTTTTGATCAAGGTCCCAGAAAATCCTAATTTATGAGCTTTTAAAATCCCCTCCTCAAACTAGATCTCAATGAAAAAGAGTAATTTATGTTTCTGCCCTTAGTCTACCCCACTCCCTGATAAATAACCGCCCTTGTATGCATGTAGATGGTATTTGTATTTAACTGAAACATATTGTTGGAACACTTTGATTGCATTATATATATCCTTATAGAATTGATGCCATAGATTGTTGGAGTAATAAGATATTGGAACCCTTTTTTTATGACATACATGGCTGAAATAAATCAAGAGGAGAAGCCAAAAAAGACCTGATATTTTGGCCACTGATATTTTGTTTCACATAGTTATTGCACCAACCCCCCCCACCCACACACACACACATTCTCTGTCTGTCTGTCTGTCTCTGTCTCACTTTGTCTCTCTCTCTCTCTTTCTCTGTCTCTGTGTCTATCCCTCCCTATGTCTCTGTCTGTCTGTCTCTGTCTGCCTCTCTGTCTGTCTTTCTCTGTGTCTATCCCTCTGTCTCCCTCTATCTCTGTTTGTCTGTCTCTGTCTGCCTCTGTGTCTGTCTGTCTCTGTCTATATGTCTGTCTATCTGTCTGTCTGTCTGTCTCTGAATCTCTCTGTCTCCCTCGGTCTCTGTCTCTGTATGTCTGTCTCTGTCTATCTGTCTCTGTCTGCCTCTCTGTCTGTATTTCTGTCTGTCTGTCTCTGTCTGCCTCTCTCTCTCTCTCTCTGTCTCCCTCTCTCTCTCTCTCTCTCTCTCTCTCTGTCTCTCTCCTCTCTTAAATCTTCTCTACCTTTCACGTTCTATCTCTGCCCATATTCATGAAAGAATACAGTACGCTGGTGTGTATTGGTTCCCACCCTTCTATATACATGTGTGAGGTTGACTGGTGACCTCCTTATATTTGAATAGCTGTTTTACGCTACTTCCTTTTCATTTTTTTTATATATTTAACTACAGTTGATCTATGTGAGCAGTGTTTGTTCTTATGGTATGTTCCTTGTACACTGTGCATCAGAGGGGCCTGGACGTACGGGTGTGTTCACCAGTGAAATGTCCTTTCTCCTTTTACTCTGTCATTTTCTGTACTATTCAGTTTTACTGTCAGAGGAAACAGAAAAACCTAATGTATAGCAAATCGGTTGGGAAGGTTTAGGTATTCTAGTTTGACAGTAGTATAAAATTCCACATACGTCTTGATAAGAATGTGCTCATGTGTATGTTTAATAGGTCTTATGCTAAATATTAACATACATTGTATGTGGGTATTCTACTGCATCGTTTGTGTGTAGTATGACTGACCAAAATTTTCTATATTAGAATTCGCTCGATCAGCGTCGGTTGGTCGGATTTCCAACCAGTGAAAACCCCACTTTTACGCTTTATTTTGTTCCATCAGCAGAAATGTCTGAATAGGGAATAACACCTTAAGATAAATTATGGTATAGACAAAAGACAACTAATTGCTTCCTTTACTTCTTTTACTCAAAATCTTTTGAGATATGACCAAAGTGAAAATCTATATCATAAGTCTACCTTATGTTGATGAATAGCATACAAGCTTTATATCCTCTCCTCCTGCAAAATGAAGACTTCAGTAGAACAGATGGTGTGTTCATACAAGATCCCTTTAGTTTAGCCATTGAGACAAACATTTTAAGAAATCCATATCAGATTTCAACCTTATGTTCATGACTGGCTCAATAATTATGACATCCTCCAATAGCACAAAATGCAGAAATGTCCTTGGATCTAGCCCCAGGTGAAAAGAAATCCACCTTGGAGTCGATCTTGAGCATTTTTTCAGTCCCTCTGCATGGGAGGACACATGAAAGTACATAATGGCAAGACCCAACCGTAGGTAAAAAGAGGAATACTTGGAAATCAATAGGGAACATAGTCCCAGGGCCTCAGCATAAGTAGACACATGGATCTTCAAATGTTTCTGAGTAAGAGTAATCAAGCTAAATGCCAGGAAGTGCACTATTTGATGAGAAGATACTATTATTAGCTATAGTGTTTATCATCCATCAAAGCAATGCAACATCTTAGTTTCTGTGTTTCTAACTTAAATGTACTCAATGTAAATCAATAATAGGAATGCTAGTTGAGATGCGACCCCATTTTCTATTATCCTAACCTTACCCCCTTTTGCTGGGAGCTAGCAAGAGGTGGAGAATATAGTAGAAAATGAGCGCCAGGCTTAGGGCAAGCAATAACAAAGATGCTCACAATAGTCTCTTTGGGGTGGGGGGGGGGTCTGAGTACAAGGGACTGTGAACAAGAAGGGATTAGAGTGTATAGAGCGTATTACTCCATAAAGCAGGAGGGGGTAAAGGGTACTACTACTTTTGGAGTGCTGGCAGGTTACATGGTGTTATACCAGTGCTGTTATTATTCAAAAGGAAAAATGGAAATAGTCCTGAGGTATAATTCCTCACATAGAGGTTGAATTATATAACTCAGCTGTAATGATAGATGTTTAGGATCTTCTTGCTGTATAAAATCTAAGCATAAGATGCAAATAACCATATTTACAGACTGTAATCAAAAGGCGTTTTTAGATAAACGACACGGTGGAAGGTGTACTATCTAGACTTTTATTTATTTTCCCCTGATTTTTCCCCTCAGTTATAGTAATCTGATTTACCCACACCTCTTTTTTGAGAATTATTTTTGTCCACGCCGTAAATATTGGCCTTGGAGATCAGCGAATATGCTGGGGCTGTTTATCTGTTATGTTAAGTAGTACTAGGCAGTGGTTCCAGTCTGCCCTTTTTATGGCTGTCCAATTGCATTTGAACTCTTTTAGGATTTTATGCTGGCTTGACCATCAAGAACCATCACAAATAATGGAATATGACATTTTTTTTTACCTTTGCGAGAACTGATCAATTGAAATACAAAGGCATTAGTCAAGATAATTACATTTTCACTGATTTGATAAGGTTTAGGCTGGTATCACAGATGAGCATAAACATGAATACAATGTTGTATCTTTTACAGCCTAAGCATAAAATAATCAGCTTCCGAAGAGCAAAGACCAGTCGCTTGTTAAAATAGCTGGCTTTTATAACCTGTTCTGTTACTCATACAATTTCACTGTATGTGGGCCCTACTAGAGAGGTTTGGAGGTAGGTAGAAAGGCAACACATATTTTAGTGACTACCAAATGCCATCTCTCTCTCTGTGAATGGTGTAATTTCACATCACCTGAGGCCATGATGGATACAGACAGGTATTTACATACAGCTAATACACCCAATGGTTGACTCTATCTGTACAATTGATGCAGTTTGTACCATATCTCCGATTACAGAAAACTGCTGGGTCTGCTCCAACAATGGGTTTGACTCGGCAGAAGAAGACAGGCGATTGCTGTCAGATGCCTCATTTCATAAACTGTATATGGGTTTGTGACTTTCCTCCCAAACCTTTCTGTCATTTTACTTTCTGTGGCAGGAGATGGTTCCATCATTTAATTTTCCTAATATAAAAGGGTGCTGTCCATAGCCTAGGGACAATATCAAGGAAGTTTATAGTCTTAGATGTAGCTTATATACTCTCCGATGGTTGGCATGATGCTCTATTGAAGTGTCGGTCACCAGACTCATTTTTGCATCATGTCGACCAACAGCCATAATGCACACATGCAACAGTGGTCCTTAAAAGGTAACCCTTTTTGCCTTGGATTTCTATTTCATTTGTGTGACCACCTAGGTTTGGAATGTCTACTGTTTGCATATAATCTTTAAGCTGTATTTAGGTCCAAAGACATTTAAAAATGCATGCTTGGGTTGCGTAGTAAAAGCTACTTGATACTGAGTATGAGATTAATAAAACGGTCTAAAGACATTGTGTGCAATACCAAGGTGGGTTTTGACATCTCAGACATCTCAATCCCTGAGAGGGTAAGAGTTATACACCCACTTCAAGGGACCCTACATTATACTCTTCAAACATTCTGCTCACTGGTTTAAAACGTCATCCTTCAAATATCCCAGATCAATCTGCATGCCTGATATATCAAAGGACATGATTCTCCCACAGTTTTTTAGGTGTAGAATGTAGACCTGCAGTTGGCATAGATGTAAGCTAATTGCCATTTTATGAGAGCAGGAGGGCATTTCTCAAGATGGTACTACTAGACCCATTTAAATTGTAGTGGGATCCCTCACTCTGATGCCAGTACAGCCCTGCATCTAGTGGTCACTAATGATTGCACTGCTACGACTGTCCTACCAAACCCTCTGTAATTACTACATTAAGTACTGCTCATAGTACATTACCTACAATCACCCACTCCAATCCCCAGGGTAGTGGATGTGTGCAGGTTTTGAGAAATGCCCTCCAGTTCTTTCTGCTGATTAACTTTGCATTCACAGAGCAGTGGTCTAAGGAAAAGAAAGAAGAACAAGAATAGGTTCAACTGTCTTTCAAATGCTAAGGAGAGAATACCTGAGTAGAAAAAAAGCTAGATTTAGGTCTTAAGCCATAGGGACAAGGGTATTGAGTTGATCATTGGCATATCTGCATGAAGTTAAGATTGTTGACATGGTGTGGAAGCAAAGCATAACAGACAATAAGACAGTTAATAAGATACTGTTTTGTCATTTTATTAAAAACAAATGTTCAAGACATCTCTGATCTAGTCCCTTAAAGAATTGGTAATTGTGAATCCCCATTCCAACTCCTCTCTGGGAGATAAGAGAGAAATATTGCATTATTTTAAATGATATTTACACCCTTCGCATTGAACCCAGTTCAGCATGTTGTATTTTCACCTCCCCATAATATAAAGGGACTAGTGTCCAGGTGACCTCCTGGGGTACATATAAGTGTATCCAGGTGTTGATAATGTGGGGGCCTCTGCCACTTTATGCACGAAGCCCTGAAGGTTATATCAAACTTTTAAACCTTCATAGGCTATAACAAACCTCATAACCCTTTTTGATACATAACACTTTATTATATGTCAGTTCAAGACTTACATAAGGAAGTCCGATCGGCACACCACATGTGCAATAACTTGTCCCTATCATCATTATCCTAACCTTCGGGTGCCTGACTCTCCCTCTAACTTCAGGGAAGATCAGCCCCTCAAGGACGATCGATGATAATTTATGGTAGTACCAATCAAGTACCGATTGACAGATTTTTAAAGTGAGGCAACTTTTTGTGCCTTTATTAAAGTTTGACACCTTCTGCAACCCTGGAAGAGTTAAGAGTACACAACCTACCTCCAACCCACATACCTCATAGCATTAACAAGTGATAACACCTGTCTCGCTGATAGGGGTAGAGAGTCATCCACTCTAAGGACCTTTACAGCAAAGGTAAAGCCTGAGGGAGAAGGATATTAAAAGTCAGGTGGGTTACTATGTATTGCCAATGAGGGGAACGGTGAATGAGTGAGTAACGATGTCCAATGCCATTTTAATACCTAGGGTCATATTCATGACAAAAGAATAACACAATTTCAATGATGAATGTGTCAGTGTCCATGCATTTATGTGCACCACATGTTTAGGAAAGAGTAGATATATACCATTTAAGTGGGTCTGGGAAGCCAAGCAAACATTGAACCTTTCCTTTCCTGATATATAGAATCTAGACTAAATTGGTTCTCTAGACTGGTCCCACTCTTTCCAGTAAAGGGCTTTCACAATCATTCCTTTTGGTCTGGCCTACCTATTGATCTCTTACAAAACCAAAACCAGAAAGCCCATTATAAGAGATCATAATCTAAACCAAGAGATAACAATTCAAACTTTTCTATTCCCCTACACAGGCCGCTGTAAAATATAAAATAGATTTACCTGGAGCCTGGTCTGTTAATCCTGAGTGGTCTCAACCAGAGAGGGTTGACCTACCCAGACCCGTTATCAACCCCTTACCTATCCTCAGCTACTTCGATCTCCACTGCCCCTACCTGGTGCTGTATGTAGAGCAGAATAATAGGTCAGCAATGTGAACAGTCCTCCCTTGTAAAGTTAATAAGGTATGTCACAGACATCCTGCAGAGTTGTAGGTAGCTTTTTATGGTGAGGGGCAGGGGAGAGGTGAAATAACATTCATTTTCCTTTTGTTTGAAATTCTGATTGAGTATGGAAATCAATTAAGAAACATATGATTCATTATTTACAAGAGTGAAAGAAGAACATGTTTCTACTGTAACTTTTGAAGGAGAATAAAAAAGGATGTATGAGTAGAATAACTTTCTCAATCATGAGTTAATAATACAGAAACAAAAAATCTTTTAGCATCCATCTAGGCAATTTCCCTTTAAATTAAACTTTTACAATACGTTAAAGCAATGTAAAGCTGCATTTGCTTCCTTTGTCTCAGTTCCCAAACAAAACTGCATAACAAAGACCTAAATAGCACAGATGGTTCACAAATATAAGCTTCCTTTAGCTTACCTGTTTAGATACACAAAACCAGAAGTCCATATCACATTTCAACCTTGTGTTTATGAATAGCACAATAATTATGACCTTCACCTATAGTACAAAATGTAAATTATGTCCTGTGATGGCAATATCAAGATATGGATTTCCATGCAAAAAGAGATTCTGTTTTATTATACGGTGAGTAGAAAAGCAGGATATAGAACCTCTACACTATCATGTTACACCAGAAGATTAATTCAAAAGGCTCTGCCATCGCTACTTATGCAATGTTACCGATTTCCCTCCCTTATTCATTACTGGTAAGGTCAGCCTGCCTTCCTTTCTGATAGCCAGCTACTTTTTAGTGAGTGCTGTTAGCTTCAGCCCTGCCTCCACTAATCCAAGCAGAACATGCAGTGAGCACAGTGGTAACAGGTCCACAGAGAAAAAGAGGGGAAGAAAAAAAACAGCAGTGGAAAAACTCATTCTCTCAAGAGTAGCTACACTGGGGTTCTGCTAATTATATATAACTCTGAGAAAATGCATCTGTTCTCAGACTAACATAAGGGGTGGTGTTAGTACTGGAACTGGAATAGTGAAGGACTGCATAGTACTTGCTAATCCTGACTGGCCTAACACCACTACAAAATTTAGTGCGGGAAGACTAGGTCTTATGAGATGGTATGAGATGTGTCTACGCTAACATTGCATAGGTAGCCATGGCAAAGCCTTTTGAATTAACCTTCAGATGACACCACTATCCTATAGTAAACAAATAAGGGAGGAATGCATGCTGAAAGTGTTAAAAAACAGACAATCCCCTCCATTGTGTAATAGAAAGAGCCATCCAGAGGTGAAAAGAAGGATACCTGGGAGTCATTCTTGAGCATGGATCCATGCCCTTTGCATGAGAGGACACATGAAAGTACATCTGTTTTTGAGTTGCCCTAATGAAAGGGAATGGCATAATATTGCATCAGTACAGGGGAAAGAAAGATCCTACTGTGGCTATATGTGATATATTGTGTCAGAGTGATTCGGCATCTTAGTTTGTAATTTTTTTAAAACAGAATATATACTATACAGCCAACAGCAGGACTATTACTTGAGGCATGACCCCCTTCTCTCATTTCCTTAAACTTGTGCTTTTTGCTAGGAACTAGTAAGAGGAGGAGAAGTGCCTGGTTACGACACCGACCAAAAAAACTTCACCAAAAAAGAGCAGAAAACGAGAGCTGGGTTCGTGATGTGTAATGACAAAGATGTTCACGGCAGGCACTTGAGGGGGCCTGAGTACAAGGGACTGTGGGCAAGAGGGGAGTAGAGCGTATTACTCTATGGAGCACTATGAGGTAAGAGGTACTACTATTCTCTTACCCTCTAATCCTTTGAATTTACCATAGTGAATTTATGCAAGTATATAAATGTACAATTGTGGCCCATTTGAGCACAGGTGTCTCAAATAAACACCAGTCTCAAATAAGTGCAGGGGGTACAAGAAAATTGAAATCAATCTTGAGTATTAAAAACAGTATTGTAAATAGTCCTTGTCATGAATAAGGGCCGGGGGCACAGTTGTATTTAAATTGATAGGTGCCAGGACTACATTCATGTTTCATGCTGACCCTATCACTGCTGGAATGTTCAGATTCAAGCTACTTTGATATCAACTTTAAGCTGGCAAATACTTAAAGTTTATTCAAGATTATTAAAGTTGCATGAACTACAGCCATTAATCAGTTTTAAGTTCAGTTTTGAGCAACTTTAATTTGGTTAATTCTGAAGGTGTATTAAGTGTATGAAATTTACACAGTAGCAAAAGACCAATGCACTGCTGAGGAGAAACCCTTGAATATAGGGTTAAGTCCTCACTCCTCTAGTGCCCCTCCACAGTCCTTAAACCCACTCCATGCACTCTGCAGGCAGTTTACACCACCCACACTTGGCACACCTGTATAACCCTTTAAGGGCCGCTAATGCGTTGATGCATTGATAAAGCGTTCATGACTGCAGCCCTCGCGTAATTCACAAGGGTTACATTCACACATCATGCTGACCCGGATGATGATGTACCAATGAAGTGCTGGCGAGCAGACTCACCATCACTTCATTGGTGCATCATGCGGAACAATGGGCATGATGCACTCCTGCATCAGTGGCTCTTTTAGGGCAAAGGTGTCAACATTATGGTTCGGGAGAGGCTCTGTCTTAAATGGGCCTCCTTCATTAGGTTTTTCATCTAGAAAGGTGGATACAGGAATTGACCTATTTTGGCAAATAGACAGACTGAAAGACCAACAGGAGGGCATATTTAGTGTGCATGGGCCATGAACATTTTTTGGGATGCATAAGAAAGGTTTAAATTGACATCACCTTTGTCAAATACATGTTAGATTTATTCAGTTTATAGTTTACTATTAACCAAAAATCAACAAACATCTCACAGTGATATCAAGTAGTTAGAGGAGTTTTAATCAAATAGAGCTTAGTGGTTTTTTTTTCTGATTCAGAATTTTCTGGTTGCATGGTCCTAACACCATGGTTCAGGGATCCCTACTGAGACTTCCAGATAAATAAATGTATGGGCCCCTAACACATTTAAATGACTACCAAACACCACGCTGCCCTTTGTGAATGGTGTAATTTCACATCACCTGAGGCCATGATAGATACAGACGGGGATTTACATACAGAGTAAATACACCCAATGGTCGACTCTATCTGTACAATTAATGCAGTTTGTACCATATCTCCGATTACAGAAAACTGCAGTGTCTGCTCCAACAATGGGTTCGACCCGGCAGAAGGAGACAGGTGATTGCTGTCAGATGCCTCATTTCGTAAACTGAATATGGGTTTGTGACCTTCCTTCCCAAAGTTTCTGCCATTTTGCATTCTCTGAAGGGCTTCAGATGGTTCTAGTTCTGACATTTAAATGTATAAGTTTGTAATAAAAAGGGGTCCTCTCTATGGCATGGGGATTATATCAAGAGAACCTTACTCTCTTAGATCACTTGCCAGGCTATCATTCATTTCTCATATAGACTGTTCCAAATATGATGCACCAATGTCAAAATGATATATTTCAGAAAGATATGGGCTCTGAGGTTTTAAATGAGCCTTTAGTGTTAAAAACTATTTAAAATTGAGTATGAGCTTTAAAAAATGAGGGTCTAAAGACATCAACGCACCAACAAGATGAGTTTTGACATTTCACACATCTCAATCTGTGAGAGAGTGGGTGGGATACACCCACTTCAAAGGACCCTACATTATACTCTACAAACATTCTGCTCACTGATTTAAAAAGTAATCTTTCAAAGATCTCAGATCAATCTGTATGCCTGATATATCAAAGGACATGATTCTCTCACAATCGTTCAGGTAAAGAATGTAGATGTGTAGCTGGCTTAGATGTTACCTAATTGTTATTTTATGAGACCAGGAAGGCATTTTGTAAGATGGTATGACTAGACCCCTTCAGATTATAGGGGGGTCCCTCACCATTAGATTGTAGTGGGATCTCTCGCTCTAATACCATTTCAACCATGCAACTTATTGTCACTGACAATTGCACTGCTATGACTATGCTACCAACCCCTATGTTATTCATACATTAAGTGCTGACTTTGCAGAGCAGTCACACTACATTACCTATGATCACCCACTCTAATTGCCAGGGTTTTGAATCATAATAGATGTGTGCAGTCATACCGCCTTGAAAAATGCACTCCAGTACTTTGTGCTGATAAATATTGCAAGTCACAGAGCAGCGGTCTTAGAGGATGAAAGAAGAATAAGAAGAGGCTCAAATGTCTTTCAAATGTTAAGAAGAGAATACCTGAGGAGAAAAAGCTAGATTTAAGTCTTAAGCCATGAGGATAAGGGTATTGAGTCGATGGTATATATGCATTAAGTTTAGATTGTTGACCCAGTGTGGAAGCAAAGCATGACAGACATAGAACATGAATTCATACATGTTTTTTTTTCTCTTTTTAAATGCCAGTTTAAAGAGATTGACTGCATCATTACTATGCTAGTCAAAGCTGTAGAAAACCTCTCTAATCCATGAAAAGAGTCAGTTATAGTAAATCTATTGTGGGTGACATTAAATCTATAGGTCCTACACATGAAAAGCAACCTTATAAAATGATGATTACAATCTAGATTTTCTTTTATCATCAAAATGTATACATCTTGATGGATTGGTCCATCCATAGACCTGTGGTCTTGTGAGATATATTGATAAGTTACTGTTTCAGCATTTCATCAACTCGATGTTCAAGACTTCTCTGATCTAGTCCCTTAAAGAATTGGTAATCTCTGGGAGATTATCCCAATTTGAGGAAATATTCCATCATTTTAAATGATGTTTACACCCTTGGCATTGACCCCAGTTCAGAATGTTGTATGTACACCTCCCCATATTATCAAGGGACTAGTGTCCAGGTGACCTCCTGTGGTACATATAATTGTATCCAGGTGTTGATGCTGTGTAAGACTCTGCCACTTTTTACAAGAAGCCCTGAAGGCTACATTAAACCTTTAAACCTTCACAGGCTATAACAAACCCAATAACCCTTTTTGATGCATCACACTTTATTGCATATTTGATCGAGGCTTACATAATAGATGCAATGAAAGGCCGATCAGCACACTCCCTGTGCAAAAACTCTTGGATATCGTGCCCTCTGTGTAGGGAATACATCATCATTATTCTAACCTTTGGGGGCCTGTCTCTCCCTCAGACTTCAAGGAAGACCAGCCCCTCAGGGTCGATTTATGATAATTTATGGTAGTACCAATCAACTACCGATTGACAGATGTTTAAAGTGAGGCAACTTTTTGTGCCTTTATTAAAGTTTGACACCTTCTGCAACCCTGGAAGAGTTAAGAGTACACAACCTACCTCCAACCCACATATCTCATAAAATTAACAAGTGATGACACCTGACTGGCCAATAAGGGTCGAGTGTTATTCATTTTTAGGACCCTTACAGTAAAAGTAATACCTGAGAGGAAGGGTATTAAAAGTCAGGTGCACTGTAAAAAAAAAGAAGAAAGGTTTTCGAAATAAAAGCAAAGTCCTTGTCCCAAGGTTGCCAAAGATCTGTCATTATTTTCAAGGAGATTCCTTGTACCACTATCATTGTATATACTTCACTGCTTCACTGAAATATGATAACAGTGTTACCTTTCAGTTATACAAGGATCCCTGGTAGATTAAACAGTAATTTCTTAGAGTGTGGGTTACTATGAATTGCCAATGAGGCAATCATTGAGTAAGTGAGTAATAGATGCTTATAACTATAGCTTTAACAGCCTAGGTCACATTCATGGCAAGAGTGGTGTACCAGACTCATAGATGGGATAGAATAGATATAGATCCTTTTAAGTGGGCATGGGAAGTCTGGCAGACATTGGACCTGCCCTTTTATAATATATAGAATCTAAACTAGACTGGTTCTTTAGACTGGTTCAACTATTTCAACTAGAGGCCCTTTACAGTCATTCCCTTTGGTCTGCCCTACCAATTGATCTATTAGCAAACCAGAACCAGAAAACCTATATAATCTAAACCAAGATATAACAATATTTATTTTCCTACACAGGCCACTGTGAAATGTAACAGATTTACCAGGAGCATGGTTTGTTAGTCCTGAATGGTCACAACATGAAAGGGCTGACCTACCCAGACCCTTATCAACCCCCTCCCCTATATATCCTGGAGGGTCTTGCCAAAAAACAAACGTGAACCCAATAGGAAAACGTGCACGTTTTTGTGTTGCTAAATGATTGTTTGGATAAACGTTTATATGAAACGTGCACGTTTTCTTAGATTTCTAAAAGAGTTTTCCATTGATTCTGCTGTACTTTCTTTGTCAATATAATGTAAACGAGTTGGGCCTTACACGTTTTCCTCAGCACTCTCTGAAAAGATTTACAGACATACATCCTCGTTTGCCTTTGGCAAGACCCTCCAGAACACCATGTGTCTGCTGTAACTGGTGCATCTGTGGTTTAAAAATGCACCCACCCACTCCTTTTTCTTCAAAAAATTCCTAGAAATCACCCCTACTCAAGGACCCTCGAGGGCCTGTGCCTTGAACACAAACACGGCCCCTTTCCCTTGAAATCATGTTCACACATAGTATTTAAATATTGGCAAACTGCCCCTCCGTCTTGGATTGGAATGGTGGCAGTTGTAGCAGGAAGTCAGTGGATGCACCCACCAGTTTCTTAAAACCTACTAAATGCTGGTCTGGTACTTGAACAATCTCTCAAAAATGCATGATTGATATTTTGTTGCACAAAATATGTCTTTCAAGATGTCTTTGACTCAGGGAGCAGGGAAGGTTTACCTGCCAACCCCCCTAGGACATATATATGAACATAGTTAATGACAATCTAAACCATGTTTTGATCGAGGTGGTGGAAAATCATAGTTTATGAGTTTTTCTAACCCTGCACCTCACTCTCAACCTCAGTGAATAATGGTAATTTATGGGTTTGCCCTGAGTCTACCCCTTTCCTTAACATAGAGCTTTCCCCATAAGGAGGAGGTGTATAACCGTTTATACCACGATTTCTGGGATACACAGTGCTTTTTGGTGGCTATTCCCATCCACATATCTGTCGATATTGCACACCCTGTAGGCTGTAACATCAATTTTGTAAGGCATGTGGTTATCCATGGATAACCCACACGCAGTGCTGTTATCCATGGATAACCAGCACACCTTACATGTCCTTCCATGTCATATGTTACATGTTAAAACCCACGAAATTCTCCAGGCCAGGGTAGGGATCGAACCTACAGTCTCACATCCCAAATCCAACTCCCTATGCACTGCAACACAGGGACTGATGAGAAACGCTCGGTTCGAACCATGTCTGGATATGATACAAAGCCGTGTGCGCTGTCGCTGTCCGCTGCCGGGGGACGAGGTGTATTATACACAAACATAACAGCGAGACGCATCTTTTTTTTCGCCGTGTGCGCTGTCGCTGTCCGCAGCAGGGCGATGAGGTGTATGACTGTATGTACCGATCGTGTACAAACACTATTTTTTGCCATGTGCGCTGTCACTGTCTGCTGCCGGGCGAGGAGGTGTATTATACACAAACATAACAGCGAGACGCATCTTTTTTTTCGCCGTGTGCGCTGTCGCTGTCCGCAGCAGGGCTATGAGGTGTATGACTGTATGTACCGATCGTGTACAAACACTATTTTTTGCCGTGTGCGCTGTCGCTGTCCGCTGCCGGGCGAGGAGGTGTATTATACACAAACATAACAGCGAGACGCATTGAAATCTTTAGCCGTGTGCCACTGGCAATCCGAGCCGAGACAGCCGCTGTCGCTGTCCGCTGCCGGGCGAGGAGGTGTATGTACCGATCGTGTACTCACAATGGCTGGCATCAAGTCCCGGGGAAGGGGAATAATTTTTGTTTTCTACTTGAATTTATTGGTATTCTATTGATTATTTATTGGTTTCGTGGTATAAAATAAGTAGTCAATGGATAACTCATGACTTGTGTGTGTTAGCAAAGGCTAATAACACACGGCCTACGGCCTCGTGTCATTATCCTTCACTAACACACACTCGTCATGAGTTATCCATTGGTTACTTGTTCAGTATGGGCCGCATAGTCCTTAATTGATACACTTTTGTGATAATAATGGATGAAACTGGCCCTGGGTCACCAGCAGTGCGGCATTAATGTGACAAAAAAGCAGACACTTGGGTATTACTCAATAGATTAATTAATGTTTGTGTGCTTAATATATTCAATTCAAATTTATGGGTGAATACCCAACGCTATAGGTTGCTCAAGTGATTATGCAATGAGAAAACATTTCTGAATGCGATGTGTAACTCTGTTAGATAAACAAGGGAAATAACTTCTAAATTCAGATGTACCAATGATGAACATTCCAGTTGGAGGGTACGGAATTACACTCAACTAATGCAGATGCATATTCTCTTATTTCATTGCCATAGAAATGTGTAAATGTATCTTTCTGATAGTAATCATGAAGGAATGCAGTAGACATAAGTCTCACTTTGAATTCTCAACCTTTTATCTATGTGTGTGGTTGAGTTGTGACCTCTTTATATTTGAATACCTTTTTTACTCTCCTTTTCTAAGTTTTTTTTTTCACTAGAGTCTGTCCATATGATCAGCGTTTGTTCTAATAGTGTGTTCTGGGGAGGCTGTATACAGTTGCTGTCTTGGCTAACAGCTATATATACCGTGAACAGTCCAATTAACTGTAATTCGCTCTTTTTCAGTACTATTTGGTTTCAGTGCAAGAGAAGAATATACAGGTTACAATTATGACCTCCTCTCATAGGTAAAGATGTAGATATGTCCTTGGATGGTAAAGTCTTTATACAATTTAAGCCAAAAAAAGCAATTCGGTTGTATTATACAGTGAGTAGAAAAGCAGGATATAGAACCTCTGCACTATCATGTTACACCAAATGACACCACCACCCTACAATAAATAAATGGGGGAGGATTGTACAATGCATGTGTTAAAAAACAGACAATCCACTCCATTGTGTAATGGTGAGATCCAGCCACATGTGAAAAGAAGTCTACATGGGAGTCGATGTTGAACATGTATGGTTTCAGGCCCTCTGCATGGGATGACACATGAAAGTACATGTATAATGTTTTTGAGTCAACCTAATGAATGGGAATGGCATACTAGTGCTTCAGTAAATGGAAAAGAAAGATCCTACTGTGGCTATATATGATATAGCGAGGCTGAGCAATTTGAAATCTTAGTTTGTAAATTTACATATCAGAATAACATATATACTATATGCAGCCAACAGCAGGAGTATAACTTGAGACATGACCCCCTTCTCTCATTTCCTTAAACTTGTGCTTCTTTTCTGGGAGCTAGTAAGAGGAGGAACATGTATTTGACCTTTGTCAAATTCATGTTAGATTTATTTACTTTAATGATTTACTAATAACCGAAAATCAACACACATCTCACAGTGATATTATTTAGTTAGAGGACTTCTAATCAAATAGAGCTTAGTGGTTTGTTTTTTTAGCTTTAGAGCTTTCTGGTTGCATGGTTCCAACACCATGGATCAGGCACCCCCACTGAGACTTCAAGATAAATAAATGTATGGACCCCTAACACATTTAGATGACTACCAAACACCACGTGGCTGCCCTTTGTGAATGGTGTAATTTCACATCACCTAAGGGCATGATAGATACAGACAGAGATTTACTTACAACGTAAATAGTCCCAATGGTCGACTCCATCTGTACAATTGATGCAGTTTGTACTGCAACTTTTGTTACAAACAACCGTATGGTGACAGCAACAATGGCTGGTATTGGCAGAAGGAGACAAGTGATTTCCAAGAGATGCCTCATTTCGTAAACTGAATTGGGGTTTGTGACTTTCCTCGTTGTTCTTGTCTGTCACTATGTTTTCATATGGTATAGTATTCAAATCTTCAAATACACGATTTTGTGATGACAAATAAAAAGGATTTGACATTTAATGGGATTTGATATGTATCACCACATCAAAATACAAAGATAGTTGACACTTAAAGACCAATTAACACATTTATAGTTCTTGACCATCATATTGTATGAATGGTGCTACATGACAAGCTTACCAGGAGGGCATTTCTTAATAATACTAATTAACATTGTCAAGAAATGCCCTGCAGAACCTCTTCCATGCATCATGTTATTTAGCGTTGATGAAGCCTTAAATGGTCATCATCAGATATTAATGCTATACTGATAAATCACAAAGTAACATTGACCTTTGGGTAGAAGGTTAAAACCTTTTGAAATTGAGTATGCAATAAAAAGGGTGTAAAGATATCAATGCACTACCAAGTTGGTTTTTGACACCTAAGATATCTCTATCCTGAAGGGCCAGACTGGAATACCCAACTTCAAGAAAACCTACATTATACTATACAAACATGGACCAAAATGCAGCATTGACAAATCTAGGTTTAATTGATTTGGATTTTTGGTTTATCATAACTCTTCTCTTCTCTGATTTGTGACATTAATATAATATGAATCATTTCCTATCAACTGATCAACATAGCAAGGCACATGGTGGCGATTTTAGAATAGGAACAATAACTGCAGACAGTACAGTTAGGTATACTATACCAAGCAATAAAGATATTTAAGACTTAAGTCATGGAGATTTGGGTATTAAGTTGTTGGTATATATGCATTGAGAATTGTTGACACAGTGTCGGAGCAGAGCATGACACCCATAGAAAATGAATTCACACATTTTTCTAAAAAAAAACAACAACAAAAAACTTTCTACATTGTATGTTTATATCTAACATTACATCATTATTATTCTACATGTCATAGTAGGCCCTTGTTATCTCTGAAAAAAACAAACATCGAGATAAGATCTTCTGCTACTGACTTAAATCTATAGGTCTTTCTCATACTGAACAGGGTTTTCCTAGCTTGACACCTCATATAGAATGAAGGATTACAATCTAAATTTTCTCTTCACATGAAAATACCAGCATGTAATTGTGGCAATTGACCTATGTCATAAGTTGTCGCATGTCATGTGCTAATAAATGATTATTATATTGCAGTGTCATGTTCTTTTATAAATATTATTAGATAAATTTTCAAATGATTTTTTTTTTCTAGATAAAAAGGCAAAGTGTGCTCTGTGCAACACATTCATAGAACATCTCATTATGCAATCGACATATGATACACCCATTCTAGTATCAATTATATTTCTTAATGCTACAGTAAGCTTCGATATCAGTATATATATATATATATATATATATATATATATATATATATATATATATATATATATATATATAGCTCCCTCTGTGAAAAATTGCTTGTTCTAGAACTTAGGAGTAAAAGGAAATACTAACATAGTAAAAGGAAATATTAACATGTATATCTATCACAAGCATAGTGTACAATGACTAGGTCTTACAAAGTCCACAGGATTTGCCAACACTACCATTGCTGGGGGACTGATGGTAGGATGTTTTGAAGTGACCTCCTGATGTGCTCCTGTGGTATATTAAGCTATTAATCCTGCTAGAACGAGTGGGTTTATGGGTTTATAATCAACAAGAGACGCAGCCCTGAGTTGATTATAAAACCACTCGTTCTGGGTTATACATTGATTAATGCGTTTATCACACTAATTCCTCCATTTTGTATTAATTTCTTACCTTATAACCCCAGGAGAATCTAGGAGAAGACATTTTGTAAGTACATGTGATCCACTTGCTTTGCCAAGCCGCCATTAATCGACGTGAAACCAGCAGCTTCTTGGAGAGGAATTAAAGGTCTAAGAGTGTGGTTATGGCTGGATAATGCACGGGGGTTATGAACAAAAACGCACTGAAGAGGCCAGAATCGTGAGATAAACAGGAATCCAGGTATACATGTATTGCATGTAGTACACATATAAACTCACTTGGTCACTGTGTTCAATATTGATATCAAGCTGTCAATATACTGACTACTCTGTCCATTATGGTGTCTATCTCACTTATGCCACACCTGACACTGACCCACTCAGACCATTCACAGGCCGAAAACACTCACCAATATCTCACTTATGCCACAATTGACAGCCATTCAAAACATTTACAACCTGAGGGGGGAGGGTGTGCCTAGCGGATCACATCAACCTACGGGAGCTATAATGGGCAATAATCTGAGATGTGCACCAATTGCAAAATAAATGATTTAATGGCATATGTTGCTTATCACGTAGACCAGGCTAGATCAAATAAAAAGAGACCTCGTGAGATTTGTTGTAGACATCAATACCTAAACATAGATATAAATTTCGTCATATATATCCACTTTAAAGGGATATTGGTGATTAATTGAATATAAAAAGAAGGCAAAATGTCCCTGTCTTTTTGTAGAAAATAAATGTAAATATTCAGAAGTAATATACTTGAGGTCAGATCTCTAGTAATAACCGTCTCTCTCAGAGGATTAGGTTATAAAATCTTGGTAGACATAGCTTTAAACATTCAATTGTACATTATTGATTGAAAAAAAAACATTTATATATTTTTTTTTACGATTCGTCCGTTACCATAGGTTTAGAGCTATGGTCTAGTGGTATAATGATATCCTAATGGTTAAAGGTTTATATTAGAATAGAGCCATATTATTCGTCTATCTGGTCTGTAAGTTTCATTTTTCCACCTATGACAGCTTTTGTATAGCACTCAGCTAACCAATGGCATGTGAGACTGTTCAAAATCATGGTAACGGACATATTGGCCTAATATCTTTTAACCTATAGGGATATTTTCTCATCCTTCTGTCATTTCTCAAATAATCATTTTGGTACTGTCCCCTCTTGGAACAGTATAGGCTATCACATATAAAAATGCCCATTATGCAAGAAATTAGCCATGCTTTTCCATTGTCTTTCCATCCAAGTAAGGTATAAATATATCTTAAGGCGGGTGGGGGTAGGTTGTTTGCTGCATTTCGTGTTAAGGACTATCCTCATGATGAAAAAGGAACCCACGTTGAGCATGTGATTTTCAAGGTTAAGATGCCAGGTTTTCCTTTTTTACTTCATTTTATTTCATTTTATTTATTTTTGACTGTTTGGCTATCAGTCTTCTTCTCTAACTACTTGTGTGCATATGTTTCCCAATATCTCTCTCTGAAAATAATCACATTTAACCGAAGTTTTGTCTCTGATATACAGTTAGGAGTTGGGCCATGACCTGTTAACTTATAGTATACTTATAAGTATAGTTTGCCTTAATTGCACAAGTAGCCTCTATGCAGTAAACCTGTTAAGTAGTTGTTAGGTAGTTCAAGGTTGACATTTACCTTGAATATGACAGGGTTGAACTGAGAACAATATATTTCAATGATATGTCTACCGTTGCCCTGATGATGAAATAGCTAATTGTTGACACAATAATTATTGAAAAAAGGTTGAAGTAGGTTGATCAGCATTATCTACATATATCATCACAGCATTGACAGTTCACATCTGATGTTCACATGATATGAACTTTCAATGCATGCATAGCATGCCCTGTAGCTATAGGTATATTAAACTGTGAGTACCTCATTAACTAGCACAAGAGACTGGGAATAGAATTTGCTGACTATTACCTGCTTATAATCTGCCGTTTTGTGATTCAAATCTCTGATCATTCAATGGTGCTCACCACATTGACTGATGTTTGTAAATTCTAAAAATGGATGTTGTTTATATGTTATTGATATCCCAGAGGCTTGGCCATGGCTATATTGCTGCTGAGAATCATGTATTTGTAAAGTTAAGCAATAAAAACCTTTAAAATTGAAAATTGAATTGAATTGAGAACTGCTAAAATATCCACCCCAATGGATTTGCTGCATAAAATATAATCGCAATCAAATACCACTAATATCATTAGTAACTTTTGAATCTACTGGGGACCCTTGTTAAACTAAACAGTGAACCACTGAATTGTATTGCAGTGAACCAGTGTAGTTTTTACAAGAAGCCCCAGGTGGCAGTGAAGTGGTACAAGGAATGGGAAAATAATGATAGATCTCTGGCAACTTCGGGACAAGGATTCCACCGTTATTTCAACGACATTTTTTTTTTACAGTGAAGTCTGTAAGGACACCGTGGTGAGTTTAAGTACGAGCTTTGAGTACAATTTGAAGCTCTGTGATATTCATCAATTTTGAAAAACCTTCCTGAAACCATACACAGAGCTTGACGGAGTAAATCCTTTAAGGACCACTGATGCAATAATGCATGCATTATGTCTATTGGTCATCATGATGCATAATTGCAGCCCTGGTGACATTCATGCATCATGCTGACACTATGAGATTGACTACCAGAGGGTCGTCATGATGCTCCAACGAAGTGCTGGCGAGCAGAGTGTCCAGCACTTCATTGGTGCATCATGATAACCAATGGGCATGATGTATTAATGCATTACCAGCCCTAAGGGTTAAAGGTTTACCAAAAAAAAAGAAGATTTATGACGTCACATTTCACAAAGTCACTAGCTACACCCCAGGATGTGTTTTTCTGGTTCTGTTATTGAAGTTTTACCATGTATGCGCCTAAGGCTAGTTGAGGTGTTTTGTCAAATGTGAAATGTACTGGGAATAGGGACCTAAATGCACCCTGCACTAAGGGTCCTTTTCGCAGATCCTGACACAAATAGGTTACTGTAGACCGGAGGTATGTCCCTTTAGGCTACTGACAAATCATCCTTTATCTTGTGTCCCTCAAGCAGTAAACAAGTAATATGTTTGTAACATACTAACAGAACGTGTATATTAGGACCTGCGTCTATTTTTCTTTCTTCTGATACCAGGTACCGTATCATCGTGAAAATGCGCCAGATTTTGATTAACTCTTTAAGGGTCGGTGATGCACTAATGCATCATGCCCATTGGTCATCATGATGCACCAACAAAGTGCTGGGAAAACCGCTCGCCAGCACTTCATTAGAGTATCATGCCAACCCTTTTGGAGTGTATTTTCAACCGCATAGGGTTGGCATGATGCTCCAATGAAGTGCTGGCGAGTTCTCTCACCAGGATTTCATTAGGGCATCATGACGACCAATGGGCATGATGCACTCCTCCATCAGCGGCCTTTAAAGGGTAAAGCACCGGTCTTGTATAATTGCCGGGAATAAGGAGGGTGTTGAAATATCCTTTACGCACTGTAAATAGACTTTGAATAAGAGCCTGTTTGGTATAAGGTCCAGGGCTAACCATCCTTCCAAATCTATGAGCACCGGGGTGGTTTTTCTCAATGATACTGTAATTTCATAGATGAATGCTGCTGAAAGGCTAAATGATGAATGAGGTTTCGTATTGCTTTGTCTTGATGATACTGCCCAAGTAGCTACACTACTCAAGACTTAATTACTAGTGTTGTAAACACCTTATATGATAACTATATGCTGTAGCCAAATAATGGAAAGTCGGAAAGTAAAATGTGTAAATACAATGAAAGGTAAAACAACTTTGCACTAAAAACCATGATTGACATTACAGGCATTAGAATTGCAAACGGGCCTCGCTTAAGAGTCTTATGATATCAGACTAAGGGCATCGTTTGATGCAGTCTAGTGCTCGTCAAGGTCCATATAGCACAGCAAACAAACACCCATGTACTATTATAGGGGGATACTAATAATCTACCCATTAAGAACTCTGGAGGCCATTTTTCAATGTACTACAACTACACACAGCCACTACGATTTTAAAATGCCAAGAATAAGCCAGGCTATCGTAGGAACTGCCCTATGACTGCTCACTATGATTAGCAGCTATGCAGTAATTGCATAAGGTTTAGTAGGGCAGTCGTACAGGTGCAGACATTAGGGACTACTAGTGCATGGTACTGTTATGGCCAATTAATTAGGTTCTCACTACGATTTAAAGGGCAGCAGTCGTAGTGTGTTAAGAAATGGCCTCCTGATATCCAGAAATGTGAGTAATCTGTATTTCCTGCGGATGTAAGGCCCCATTAAGACCCGTCAGAGCCTATAGGCCTTAGTCTACAGCAATAGAAAAAAAGTATTTTCTGAGTTCAAAATGTAAAGCGGCTCTGCCGCGCCCTATTTGCGCCACTATCGCCTGTAGATGCAGGAGATAATAGGGTGGCACATGGGCAGTAGGGCTGTGTTACTGTTTTAATGTGGAAAGTAACATTGGTTTATCACTGTGAACTCTGGCTATATGATTGTGTGTTGACATAATGCATAGAGCTATGAGTATCTGCATCGTTATGTCATACCAGTCCATAAGCCAAGGCTTCACCTGCGGCACAACCACGGCAGCATTAGATGTGGCATATGTTTTGCATTGTTTTCTATGTTATTGTTGACATTTGGTGTTGAAGTAACAAGCAGAAAGGATACTGCAACACCATATATAATGTCAAGAATAACAAACAGAACAAAAGAATATGTGTGCCGCATGTAACGCTAGCGGAGCCTTGGCAATAGAGAATCAACATAAATACAGCTGTACTAAGTTAGTCAAAAAGGTTTCCATCATTGTCTCATATTATAACTAATCCACAGATGTCCCTGAATTCCCTGACCAATACCATGAAAGTTGGTCCACTGTTTCTTATGGGAACTGCAGACTTTGATAAATCCAGCTACCACATATGATCACTGAAGATGGCATATATGGTGAAAGCTTTAAAGGCTGCCTATGCATCAATGCATCATGTCCGATAGGCATCATATTTACAAGAATGCAGCCCGGGCACATTCATGGATCGTGCCGACCCTACGGGATCGATATATTCTAAGACCGTTTTCGGAGCAGCATGATGATACTCCATGAAGTTCTGGAGGCCATTTCTTAACACACTATGACTGCTGTACTTCAAATCGTAGTGACTGGCCTTAAAATAAGGCCATTACAGTATCATGCATTAGTGGGTACTAAGGCCTGCACCAGTACGACTGCTCTACCAAGCCTTGTGTAATTACTGCATAGGTGCTAATCGTACAGGAGGCCATTTCTTAACAGCCTACAACTGCTCATTTTCAAGTCGTAGTGGTAACCCTTAATTTAGTGGCATTACAGCCCAATAGCATTGGCCATGTAATGCCTGCAGCACTACGACTGCCCTACCAAATGCTATGTCATTACTACATAAGGAATGATCATACCGAGCAGTCGTAGTGCATTCCCTATGATCACTGGCACTAACTTTCAGGTTGTGAAGTCGTAGTAGCTGTATGCAGTCGTAGTGGTTTAAGAAATGGCCTCCAGAGCAGTCGTAGTACATTGCCTACGACCACCTGCACTATTCCTGGGAGTATCAAGTCGTAGTGTTGGTATGTAGTCATAGTACCTTAAGAAATGGCCTCCAGGTGGTTTCATTGATGCATCATGATGGCATTTCTGCATGAGCAACACCTAAATGGTTAACGCACCATACGGCCTTTAATGGTTAACTAGTCCCCTCCTACTTATCATATGTAATCCTAATTCTGGTTTACGTATTATCATGCCAATTAATCCAGGGAAAAAAAACTGAGATTGATGCTGATAAGTTAGGACTGATTTACAAATACTAATTAATCTGTCCTTAATAACCTGGCCTTTATTGCAATTTTGTTAGATGGTTTGCACCTTCTATAGGAAATAGGGCGATAATGGAGGAAGTTATTTATGGTAAATACATGAAGACTAAATCCTTTCCTGAATTATTTATCTCAGGTATAGAAAAAGTTGACGAACAACATTGGTAGTGTCATGGGTGAAAGGTCCGTAAAACTTGATGTCAGGCTTGTTGTTGTTGTACGGGTGGTATATCTTATTTTGGGTTTTTTTGGTTTTTTTTTTGTCAGAGATAGACATTATTTATATCTGATTAGTCATGTCACGCCACCTGCCGAGTGAATTGTGAACATTTAACCATGATATGTCAAGGTGCATGCTTCTTCATTTCCATTAAAGTGGCATAGTCGGCATAGTCCCACTTTTCCCATTTTTCAAATTCCACTCTAACAATGTCAAAACATCACGCTTATCTGTTGGAAGACCCCTAACCTTAATTTATAGTCAATAAAGTCTAAGAACAGGGGTTCTATAAGCCCAGCCATAGGTACTTTGCAGTGTGTTTCCAATGCCTATAATCATAACGGACACTCAAAAGGTAGAACATGGTGTATTGACCTGACGATTTCTTTAAATAAAAGCCTAGACTTGAAGAAAGAGAGAACGTAGAGCAACTACCTATGAAAGTATGGTCTATGTGGGCATCCTGTGTCATTTTTGTAAAAATTGATGTTTGAGGTGAAACCAACAGACTATGCCACTTAGATCACAAATGTAATGTTGACTATAGTTGACACAACTGAACCACTAGATTGGTGACCCTCTGGGTTAGTAACAACCCTGAATGCAGCCCAGCTGCAGCTCCTGCATTCACACATCCTGTGCCGATACATGGGTGCTCAACATTTTCAGGATGTCACATTGCAGAAAGAATGAAGCTTTACTTTGTCACCCTTTATGCATATGCCAAAGTACTGGCAAAGGGTTGCTGTCTGCAATGGGGTAATAGTGTCCCAATTCTTTCACAGGGCACACAATGCCTGGAGGAAACGTCTCCCTCGCTCCTCCGGGCTTCCCTAGCCCACTTAAAAGGGGGTCTATATCTCATCTTTCCTATCCCCTCGGACGTGTGTGGTGCACATATGCATGGGCACCGACACATTCCCCTGTGAAATTTTGTAATGTAGTTCTCACTGTGAACATGACCTTAGCTGTCGAAAAATGGCGTTTAACATCTATTACTCACTTACTCGCTCCCTTGCTCCTCACAGCATGATTATAGTGTGTAGTGTGTATTATATAGGGGGCCCAAACAGAGATTCATAAATCACATTCATGAGCCTTAACATATAGGAAGGCATGTTGAATAGGAGCTATATGGTAAAGGTGAACGATGATTAGTTTGGGACACGCGAGTGAAGAAACAGGAGGCTCAAACTAATCAGATTTCATCTTTACATTTATGTCAAGGTGTTTGAGTGGAAAATCAATCGATATTTTATCAATATCCTTCAAAATTAACTCCTATTTACCCATCATCATCGTGAAATGCTGACCGCTGCCATCTTGAATGTTTACGTTTCAAAAAGGCTGTGCATGCGCGATAAACCTATGACGTCATCGTGCGGATTTGGGGCCGGTTATTTAATGCAGGGGTGCAATATGCGGTCTCAGTGCTTTCTCTATGGAGGATTGATATTCACCTTGACATAACTACTGTGATCTAATCAGTCAACTTGATTAAGATAATGTGGGTTGTAAAGTTGATAAATGTCAACAAGTTATTGAATAGATTTCATCAGGTCTCCCGAAGATCCTTATACTGCCCTATCTGTACATCAATGTGAAATGAGAAAAAGCTTAAATTGTACAGTCCAGTGAACAACTAAACTTCCATGTAAATGTCCTGAACCAAATAATGGTGAAATCATTATCCCGAAAATGCCAGAATTCCATCATTATTTTCATGGAGATTCCTTTTACCAAAGTGTGTACTTTACTACTACCTTACCACTACACTGCTTCACTGCAATGCAATTACCATGGTTCATCCCTGGCAGATTGAACAGTTATTTCTTAGAGTGATCTTCACCTGTATTCATGTACCATGTACAAACTCCGAGAGATGAAGATGTCAAGGCTGGATAATTAAGGTGCCTATTAAACTGTCCCACATATGTAGTTAGTGTGCTATCAACCTCCCATTTTCCTGTCCTATTATATTGATATACAAGTATACGGCCTATACCAAACTGGTGAACCTTCACGTAAAGACGCTGCTTAAGCCAGAACTGCTCTAGCAACACACGAGGCCATTGCGAAAAGATTGGGATTTGGTTCTGTCAGTAGGGTGTTGCGAAAGGACAGGAATTCAATTCTGTCAGAGGTGCTATTTCCAAATGGGAATTCACTATGATCAGGCAATGATGTCTCCCCTGTTTTACAGCAAGATAATTGGTTATAGAAGTGGTTCTGAAGTGGTCATGAATTGGGGACTGCTTCCCAGTATGACTAAGAGGATTGATTCTGAGTGTAAGGTGAGAAGTTGGTTCTGAGCAGCAGAACAACCAGGAACTGGAAGATGATTTACGACAGTGAGAATCTGGTTCTAATTCTTTTCGCAATAGCCTCCGGAGGTCCTATCCCCAAAACGGAACTGACTGACCTCAGCAAATCAAATCCTTGTTGGGTTGCCAAAAGATAATTAGTCATAGTGGTTTAGGAGTGGTCGGGAATTGGTGAATGCTTCCCAATTGAAAATCGATTCCCGACTAGTTCCTTCCTCCAATTCCCTGGCCTTTCTACTATGGGAAGCTTTCAGGTTGAACCAATCATAGAACCAGTTCCCAAAACTTTTCGAAATGTAATTCAGAGCAAATCAATTCCATTCTAGTATAAGTTGGATATTGGTCTCTCTTGGTGGAGAATCTG
Organism: Acholoe squamosa; assembly: GCA_949317995.1. NCBI lineage: Eukaryota > Metazoa > Annelida > Polychaeta > Phyllodocida > Polynoidae > Acholoe > Acholoe squamosa. Next base: position 10,121,083 of record OX439048.1, read on the forward strand.
GGGTAACCGGAAGGTGTGTTAGCTACAGTGAGAACGGAATTCCCAATCTTTTTGCAACAGCCTCCAGGGGCAAGTGCGTTATATGCGACACAAGATCCTTTGTTATGTGTGAGAATACATATACCCATGATCCTTGTAAAGCTAAGCTGTGAACCACCATAATTGTATTGCAGAGAGCAAGTGTAGTAGTGGGTGTACAGTGGTACAATGAATCTCTGTGAAAAAAATGATGGATCTCTGCCCAGCAAATTGTCGTGAGTCCTCGTCAACCTGTGTGAAGTGGCTCACACATGTCGCTAGATGGAACACGACGTCGTTATAGCACAAGATCACCAGGAATAGCAATTGCTATGCCACGTGAGTCTAACACACAGTGGCGAAAGATGACGGAATGAGTTATCACTCAAAAAGGAGTCACCATTGATGACCAATCATGGCGACAGATGACGACAATTTGCTGGGTGGTAACTGCAGGACAAGGATTTCACTGTTATTTTGAAGACATTCCTTTTTTTACAGTGTGGGTGCATCAATGATATGACTTTGAAAGAATAAGCAGTGTCCTATCTAAGCAGTTTTACAGGAGAAACATATGATATTGATATAGTTGTAGTAAGTAGCATTATGTGGGGCTGTTGTGCAAATTCCACTGCACTCTTTTCAATACCATATTACTTTGAGCCCATATAGCCCTACAAATTCAGAATCAATTAACTTTTATACCAGAATATTATTCGCTGTTACTTGATATTTGGCCTTTGTGTCAAAAAGCCTTTAACAACCCCAGAGGTGAATGAATCTCCCCTCTCACTTGCTATGTCACATACTCCCAGGCCAATTGCCTCATCTGAAGAACCTCATCTACAGCCATGGCAGGTCCCCGGGATAAACCTTTTGTGTCCCTTTAACCATTTGACAGTAGCATCCCATCTCGAGGTTCATGTTCCCTGGTCGTCGTAAAGCACCGATGTAATGCTAGAGAGTCCACCCGCTAGCATTAATGCATTATTCTGACTGCTCACATGAGGCATCTCATAGAGCCAGCGTAATGCATTCCTGCAGCACTGCTGGGTTACACAGCACAGCTGCATTCATGCATTATCTCAATCAATGTGCATTATGCGTTAAAAGCCACATACGGTCCTTAAAGGTATACTGGTGCATGTATGTAAAGGCTATGGTATAGCGCATGTCAACATAAAGATGACGGGTGTTTGTAGAATACTCTGAATACTTCAAGCTGCGGTCGGGTTGTGTCTGAACCCATGTCCTCACAGGGGAATATGGTGGTTTTTATGACTAGAGGTTTACTTATCTAGTTTACAGTGGGGCTGAAAAGAAAATTAGCATTCTTTGGGTCATGAATCCTGTTACTCCTTGCTAATGTTATTCACAAACACATTTTTAGATCGTTTTCTTGTTATTTTTCAATATCAAAATTCTTCACAACAATCTTTGTGACTCTGATTCTGGGACAACTACTGATATTGATGTTGAGGTCCTATGAAATGCAGGGGAAGGGTTCAAAGTCCATCAAAACATCATGTATTGAATCTCTACTCAATAACCTGCTTCCCATAATCTTAGACATGCTGTGAACCGAAAGCGTCTGTATGGCAGGGAGGGAGTAGGATTATCCAAACTGGGATCCATAGTGATTTGTTCCAGCAGTAATTTCAATGTTGCTGTATCCCACCAGTTACGTAAGACTTATTTGAGACATAAATAATCTGATCGTAGTATATTTCTCAAATCATGCACTACTGTACCCCTGTGTTTGTTTAAGACTGGTGCTTATTCAAGGCTAGGGTGCTTTCACAGGCCACTGTGCTTTCTCAACATTAGGATGTCTTCTTTCTCCCAGGGTAACAGCCTAAATGTCCCAGCCATTAAAGCTTGTTCCTTAACATTAAATAACCTTACTTTAGAGTGTGGTTTATCTTTCACACCAATAATATGACCTGATGGTACACTTAGAGTATAATACAACTATAGACCAATATGGCAAGAAAGGACGACTTTCTTTTCAGAATAGTTGTTGGCACAGTTTATGGACTCTTCCTAGGTCAACCTGTTGAGAATAAAGCTTTTCATTGGCATTCCTGTCATGTAAAACAAATGATTTGAAAGATGATTGTCTTGTGAATCTCTTGATGAACATTGTAAAAGAAAAACACTGAACACTGTAAAAGAAAAATGACTGTTGAATCTACCAGGGTTCATCATAAAACTAAACGGTGAACCACCATAATCTCTTGCATCTTTGGGACGAGGAATGCACCATTACTTCGAAGACATTTTTTTTACAGTGCATGTGTAGACATTGCAGTCAAGATTACAAACATTCTAGCAAAAGGAAGCTATATCTTACTTTATTCATGAAAAAGTCATCCCATCTTGCCATTTAGGTCTATAGACCTCTACATTCCCTGTCATCATTAAATTTCAGAACGTCCCACCAGGGGCAGCACTAATCACGACACTAGAGGGCAGCATGGGCAGAATCGAAGAATATGTTTTTCCCCCTTTTTTATACTGAAAACATGAAGCACCAACCACGTCACCTCACATCTCCTAAAAACTTCCTTAAATAATAACCAATTAATTCTGTCAGAGAGATTAAAAATGTAATATGCAGACTTTAGGAGGTGTATTTACCACCTATAAATGGTAGGTATATACATGAAGATGTGTTGATAAGTGGTGACCTCAGGACTACAGGTAAACAGTTTCGTGTGTTTTAGGCTGAGTGATTTGTAGCATAGATAACATGTGCTGTACAGACAGGTACACAGTATGACAGCCAAATGTCCACATGTATTTGGATAACTTTGTCATGCGGAATCCCTCATGCAAAGCACAAGACGGGTAGCGCCACACGAATCAACCATCCGAAGCACGGAGGGGGGAAATAGACAGGGGGTGACAACCCTTCAAAAAAAGGGGCATGTTGATATAATCCTTAAACTTTTAAGGGATGCTAATGCATTAATGCATCATGCCCATTGGTTGTCATGATGCATTAATGCATCATGCCCACTGGTTGTCATGATGCATCAATACATCATGTCAATCGGTTGTTATGATGCATTAATGCATCATGCCCATTGGTTGTCATGATGCATTAATGCATCATGCCCATTGGTTGTCATGATGCATCAATGCATCATGCCCATTGGTTGTCATGATGCATTAATGCATCATGCCCATTGGTTGTCATGATGCATCAATGCATCATGCCCATTGGTTATCATGATGCATACATACATTCATGCATCATGTCGACCCTTTGGGGTTGATACAGTAACGGAGGATCGCCATAATGCTCCAATCAAGTGCTTGCGAGCAATATCCCCAGCACTTGACCACCAATGGACATGATGCATCAGCTGCCCTTAAAGGGTTAACCCTCCGGTGCTAGCATAATGCCTGTAGGAAGCTTCATTAACCCTCGCCCTCCTGATTCACCAATACAGTGCCAGTGAGGTATTTATCAGAAATGTATCGGTGCTTGTCGCAAAAACTAAACGACTGCTTATAGCCTATTTGTGGCTATACTTTGATGCTCGAAGGTTTCAGGATGTCACCCCGTCACATTTTAGGAAGGATAGTTTGTCAATGTTTTATGCATTTATATGCCAGTGCACTGGGAACTTTTGAAGTTGTCTCTGGCAATCACATTTCAAACCCTCTGCATCACAAGCATCACCTCCACCACTTTTTCACCCATGTGAGTGGAGTGAGTAGGAATGTTCTCGCCTAATGTAACATTATGGGGATTTATTTTTCACCCTGAGAGCTCAGTAAACCTTCTGAATAAAGATGTTTCCCCAAGTAAAGCCATAGATTCTAAATAAGAGAGAAAAAGAGCCAAAACAATAAACGTCTGTGGTGAATATCCAGGGGGATTGCTACCACAAGAAGGGGTAGAAAGGGTTCGGTATAGCCCACTTCACTGCAGCTATGTCCCCTTGCATTAGCAAGTTGCCAGGGGGTAATCCTTGAGCGTTGGTCAGGGGTGGGTGATGGTGGTTCTGGCACGAGTTGGAGCTTATCATTTACTGCCTTATGGGTCCATAGTCATGTACGCCGGTAGCAGCTCAACCAGACGCCGTCAAAACTCTAATGACTGCCCATTGAGCATGCTCTTTACATCCTTCAAACATAGCTTAGTCACACTCTCCAAGCACTTATCATGTATCTCCTTTGTCCCCAATCACCCTTTGCCATAGAAACGTTTTTACTTAAAAATACTGACTGGGGTTTGTCAGTATAACTATACATGTACCTTTAAACCTTCTGACTAAAGACATATCCCACTGCCCATATTAAAAAAGAAAAAGAATAAATGACAAAATATGCAAAATCAAACCTGTATTTGCTTGTCATCTTTGCCTATCTGGTGAGAAATGTAGCCGGTATAAGTGCCGCAGTGCTCATCTTTTTCAAACCCACTGTACCGCAGTGCTTATATGTGGCAGGCACTTATTTGAATACTGTTTTTAGTGCTTAAGATTAATTTCGAAACCCCTGTACCCCGGGCGCTTATTCGAGACCGAAGCTTACATGAGACCCTGGCACTTAAACGGGCTAGTATGGTAGAAGGGGTGAGATTCTGCCTTTGACAACAGGTAATTGAATGCTGGGGTTACATGGTTCCTATATGTGACTACATCTCCTTCCTAGGGGGCACACAGAATATTAATATTGCACAAACATGACATGTATACAATCAACATTACCGAACTCCCCTCTCTATACATTACCATGTATCCCAACACTACAGAAGGCCCCTCCAGAATCTTAATCCATTCATAGACCTACCTGTGCTCATATATACATTCTGGAATTGCTCTATTATACAAGGTTTGCAGACGGTATGCGCCACCGCTACTTGACATCAGACCAGGAACCTAAATTATTCTTCATGTGTCTAAATAATTGAAGATTTCAGAATTAGGAGTGGAGGGTTCAGAATGCTGGAGCCAGGCTGATCTCTTAACCTTTTAAAGGCCAAATTGTGCGTCTGATGCCAAGATGCGTATATATACCGCCAAAGCGAGTTACTAATCAAATCTTTTTTGGTGCATCATGCTGACCCTACTGGGTTGAGGCAACCCTAAGAGGTCAGAATGAGGCACCGATGAAGTACTCGCGAGTTGTCTCTCTAGGACTGCATTGCTGCATCATGACGACTGCGAAACATGAACCTGGAGGTATCAGGGGGTCCGTAAAGGGTTAAAGGATTGGATGTAAGATGTCATAACAGAGAGTGAGTGATCAGTGACTGAGAGCTGTACATCACTATAGGACTACAAACAGTGAGGATGTGTGCAGCATGGTTTATGTAGTGCAGTCTGTGGTAAACTATACTCATCTTTCTAACCCTTTGAGTGCTACTGATCAATGCAGGAGTGCAGCACATGTCATTGCTTGTCATGATGAACCCATGAAGTGGTGGTGCTCTTTTGTTTGTCCAAAGACAACCTGGTTTTATTGCTTGTTCCTGGTTCAGACAATGTCTCCTAAACTGTAAAAAAAAATGTCGTTGAAATAACGAATAATCTTTTGTTCCAAAGTTGCCAGAGATCCTTCATTATTTTTCACAGAGATGTTGTTATTTTCGTACAGATTCCTTGTACTACCACACTGCCACCTGGAGTTTCTTGTAAAAACTACGCAGGCCACCTGCTATGTAAGTATGGTGGTTCACTGTCCAGTTTTACCAGGATCCCTCATAGATTCTTTATTTTTCTAGATTTTTTATAGTGTAGACAAATGAGAAACTTATTGAGATATCCCTTTGTATCTTAGAACATGTTGAAAACAATTGCAATACTTAAGAAAATATGTTTCTCTCACAGTTAGCCATAGTTAAGGGTCGACAATCCTCAGGTGTCAATAAATCTGAAAGTAACACAATAACCACATATTTTCTTGCTTCACCTATCTCATAACACATAAAACTAATATATTCCCGCAGTATGCTCCACTGTGTAAAAATGTGTAGAAGTGGCAGTATCTGGGTTCAGGTTGAGTGATATAGAGAAACTGCTGGTAGTTTAGGATCTACCGAATAGTGGAATATACCTTTAAAGCTTGTCCTAAGGGTCTGGGCTACATAATAAAACAGTGTCTAACATATAGACATCCAATGTGATAGTGAAAATACAAATTGGCCAATTCTTTTTTTTTCACCTCATGTATTATGCACATTATATTTAAATATGGCAATTCCATGATAGGCTGGCATGTTTTATTGAGACATCAAATGAAGATAAATTCCATTTATTCCTCTAGCCTACAAAGTGGGATACAAAGTGCAAAAGATTGTTCAGTGATTTATGAGAATTCTGATCTGTCTCTTTCCCCTGAGGTGTGTACAAAATAAGATGTTAGATGCTAGATTGGTTGCCATATATCTTCATCTTATCCACCTGACATGCATTCATTTTTTTTAGAACTTTCTCTGTAAATAGCCCTTAGGGCACATGTTCCAAGGAACAACTATTAAAAAGCTGTAACGATGGGGGGATGAAATGAATATTATACCTAAATGAAGATTGAAAGTCACTAGACCTAATAGTATAATTGTTATAATGGCATGCACATTTGATATGTTTAGTGTCATAAGACAACTTCATGATTCATGCGATCTTATTTAGGTAGGTGAAGTTTAACTCCTTTCCAAACATAAGTGAATATGGTTTGGAAATAATGAATTGTAAGTGTTAGTTTTTCTTTTTTTTAAGCAGTGACTTAAGGAGAAAATAATATTTTTGTAATGCTGGATGTGTCCATTTTCCATAATACAAACAAAGGTCTAAACACCTGTTGACCATAAAGTAATTACACCCATAGTCGGTACTGTGGCACATACTGCCATTGCTTTAAGCAAACTCTGTCCCCTCTTATAACATCTCCTATATATTCTACTGCAGAATAGACAGACAGATTACTATTTTACCAGAAACCAGAAACCACCAAGCCTGAAGCATTCTAGGTCCTATATCCCTGCAACCTTTCTGTCCCATCACCTGAGGTATACTGTTAAAAAAGTGTCATTTAAATAACGATGGAATCCTTGTCCCAGGGTTGCCAGAGATCTGTTGCTATTTTCACAGAGATTCCTTGTACCACCGTACTGCCCCCTGGAGCTTCTTGTAAAGACTACACTGGTTCACTGCAATATAATCTGGGTGGTTCACTCATCAGTTTTATGAGGATCGCTGGTAGATTCAATATTCATCTTTTACAGTGTAATCCCTTCCCTTACAGAACCAGGCAGTCTTCATAGTCTAGTTGTCTCAGTAAAAAAGGGGCGCTTTGATTAAGCTTACGTACTGGGGCGCCCCCTGGTGGCCTGCTACTGCCACGGGAACTGTGTGATTATGAATATTTAAGGGCCGCATGATGCCTTCACGGTCTTGTCCATTTGTTGGGTTATGCACGAATGCATTGCTAGTAAGTGTGCACCTGGAGGGCCCTGGCTGGGGGGGGGGGGATCCCCATGTCACAAGTGTTTTTTTTTTATAAAAAAAGCTCATGCCAATTGTCACTTAAATACCCATGCCTGTTTTACCCCTAAGAAACTTAAATGCCCAATGCTGAATTGAAAAAAAACACCTATGTCTTGTCACGATTCCTTTGCCTTATGGCACTAAGGCCCATGTTACATGTCGATTTTAAGTAATGACCATGTCATCATGTGAAATCCAGTACAATATAGGCCTGTGAGAAATTGTGTTTGACTGCCACATTCACTGCCATAGCTACCTACAGACATATCGAACATTAAAAGATTTTCTAAAGGCATTAACGCATTAAGCACATGCAGCATCTGCTTGAAGCATTATAAGAATTTTCTTTTAGGGGCTCCTTTTGATGTGAACTGCAACAAGTGGTGTAATCTAGAAGGGCTAAGGTCATGCCATGGGGTAAAAAGCTACACCAGCCTGGTAAAGTTGGGAGAATCATAAATGAGAAAAAAGACTAAGTTAGTTTTCCTGCACAGGGAAAATGGGATATTTGACAGTTTCTTTACTGAAGAGGTATTATCATGTGGTTGCTACCACTGCAGAAGCTTCAAAGTGGACTCTGTCATTACAAAGTGGAAAGTTGTGGGAAAAGATAGTTAACTCCATGTGAGGTGAAATTATTTGTCAGACACTATGAAGCCTTAGTATATATTTGGGGTTGACACAATACACTTCAACTCGTTACATGTTACATTCATACATACATGTGACTGTTTTTAACACAACATTTCTAATCATTAGTCCACTTGATATTATAATTCACAACTTCAATGTGAAGTATTTATGCTATAAGTCTACACGTTTGCTCTGTCACTGGTAAGGTAACTGATAAGCGCTTTCTTCTTAGGTGCTAGCTACACGGTGTCAGCACTGAGGGACGCTCCTCTATGAAAAGAGGCAAGCCACTGCCACAAACCTGTCTTTCAGGTCCGTGCCACTGCTAATGGATGCTAGTTATCATATTTTTAATACATTTTAGAAATGTTTCTTCCAATGATGAGTAACCGTGGTAAAGTGCCACATAACCCATGGACCAGTAGACGGTGTCACCATATCTTCCCTTTCCAGTTATGACTATATCCTCTCCAATGTATAATATATGCTCAAAACATACACTGAAAACATGGAAGATCTGAAACTAGTCAGCGGTGACCACTTTAGGTCCTCAAGTTGACGATACCTAAAACTACAGCTTTAGGTAGTTAAAATGACAACTTAAGGTCATCATCGTGACAACCTGAGTCATCAACATGACGACTCTGTACTGTCAGTATTGTCATCCTGATGACTTGGGTCCTCAGGATGATGACATAAAGTCGTCATTTTGACTACCTAAAGCTGTAGTTTTAGGTATCGTCAACTTGAGGACCTAAAGTGGTCACTGCTGACTAGTTTCAGATCTTCCATATTTTCAGTGTATAGATAACATACAGTAGAATACAGGCGTGTTTCGATTTTAGGACAGTTCATATCAACTGCTAGTGATATAGGACCCAGAGGTCGGAGGTCTTAAAGACCCTCTCCCATCCTGAGGTCTCTGCTCATACATATACCTCATGGTAATGGGGCTTCTGATGACTTACTAAAACTCTCTTAATATTCAATTTAAAACACTCAGCCAGTATATAAATAATTTACTGTTCCCTTTGTGCTGCTATCACCTGCTTGGATGCACTTTATTTTGTTTGCCCCTTTTAAAATAAACTTTGACGTCATTGCTACATATATCATGGATTGTTTACAGGCAGATGTGTGACTAGTTAGGCTAGGGATGGAGAGCCAAATGGGCCACATTTCATTTGCTGATTTGTTTGCTGATCTATATCATATCGTCGCCTTAGTGCAAGAAGGTTGTAACTGCATATTTTAAGTTTTGCAGCTGGAGAGGGAAAATAACTGATCCGATTACTATAGCACCATGATGATACAACAATATTGCACTGGGGTCCGTAGCCACACATATCACACTGAAAAACTGAGAAACACGAAACTAGTCAGTGCAGACAACTTTAAGTCCTCAGGTTGACGATACCTAAAACTACAGCTCTAGGTCGTCAAAGTGACGACTTTAGGTCGTCATCCTGACCACCTTAGTCATCAGTATGACGACCTTTTATTGTCAGTTTGACGAGTTTAGGTGGTCATTTGATCTTGACTACCCTAAACTCGTCTGTATTGACGAGTTTTAGGCGGTGGCATGTTTTCTGTGGCACGGACAGAGCTTCAGAACTTTCACAGTAGGTAGATAGGGATCATAAGATGTTAAAATAAATCAATCTTGTCAGCTAACCTTCTTGCACTAAGGTGACGATATGTTATGGTAAAATGGAAAGTGTGCACATACATACCGTGATGGTAACGCTAGTTTCAGAACACATCGACTCACCTGTATAAGAGAAAACAAGTACAATTTAACATTCATACATGTAAGATGAAATTATAGTGGATAGAACAGGGATGATGTAAAAAGAAAATGCTGAAAATGAAGTTTAAAAGCTTCAGCAATATTGAGCAATGAAAAGTCACCTTGATATCTATTGTAAGACAGGTTCCAGTACAGGTACAGGTAAGTGTGGTTAAGGAAGACCTCTCTATCTGGGGCTTGTCTGTGCAGAGGTACTAGCATTGCACTCAGTGCATGTTAGGGTGGATTGATTGACTAATTAAAGTGGGATATACTTATACCTCCACCAATTAACACCTCCCAATGCTATATATATATATATATATATATATATATATATATATATATATATATATACCTGACAAGGATGTGATTTTATTCCCTTATCTAATGGATACATATAAGTGATACATAATTACAGTTTCCTTACAAGTACTTGTAGATAGGCCTCTACAAGTCCAAAACTTAAAGCCAAGAAGTTGTATTCTTGTAGATGGGAATACCCCCCACGTGACCTATGACGTTACACGTTGCTGTAGCCGTACATATACATATCTTAAACTCCCTAAGGTTTATGAATGTAATTTATTATATGGTTGCATCCCCTCAGATGATCTCCTTTTTGCGTTATTGCATCAATTGACAAAATCGATTTCTTGAAAACCCGAAGTCAATTAATTAAATAGATCGGAAACAATTGGGGATGGCCAGTCCAAACCTCCAATCAGTCCATAATGGGGGTCCATGAAAGAGGGGAAAAGAGAAAAAAAAAGTCTCCAAATCAGCCCTACGTTTTTCATTAGTTTTATTGAGCGAGCTGATTTTCTCATAATCTTAATGTAAATCTGTCTGGCTGCACTCTCTGCCCAACCGTATGTACCTAGTTCTCCTGCTATTCTAAACGATACTGACAGTTTAATGGCCGGGCGTTAACAATCACAAGGAAGACAAATATTCCACCGATCTAGATCTAATATCATTGTTGAGATGACAGATACAAATTCCCTTTCTAGGTATGGGACCCTCCCATTCACTGATAAAAGGTCCAACCAATTGAAGGTGGCTCTTCCCAAACTGAATTGGAACTCTCACCTATGTCTAGCTAGCCATACAGGAGGCTGCTGCGAAAAAAATATTGGAATCCAATTCTCACTGTAGCTATTTGATCTTCAATTCTTCACTCTTCCCCACCCTGAAAATCGACTTCCCAAGAGAATTGGTTCCTACTTGAGAATAACACCCTGACTGTGGGCAACTCCTATACTACTGCTCTGAACAATGCCTTTTTTGCAACACACAAGGGAATCAATTCCCTGAGGTGAGTGAGTTCCGTTTTGGGAATAGCACCTCCGACAGAACTATTTCCAAGTCTTTTCGCAACAGCCTCCTGGGTTGTCTGGTTCAATTATAGAGGCAATGCGTTTTTCCTGGCTGGTCGTGACAGGTCTAATTTGATTACCCTTAAATCATTGTAAAAAAAACCTTGGCTTTTGGCCTTTGTGAACCGTGAAATAAGTATCAATTTATTTTCTTGTCAAACTTAAAGTTTTAACAGAGAGAAATACTTATAGGCACTTTAAGTTTTTTTTAGCGCCTCCCACGCCGCGTAGCGGCGGTACCGCGAAGCGGTACGGGAGTGCGCTATGATGATTTCATTTGCCCCATGTGATGAGGTCTCACAATACAAAATAACAGTGGGAGGCGCTTTTTTACGCGGTCACAACGGCATTTCTTGTTATTGATTGAATTCGCCCATCGTTAATTTTCAACTGAAATGCACTTCTTGAAATATTAGAGCTCATGGTTTATGGTTAACCATAAGATACATGTATTAGCAATGTTTTATTTTAACACACACAACAAATACCGTAAAACCTCACCTATAAGTCGAATGTTTTTGTGTGTTTTCTTTTTGTATAATTTGAATTTTGAAGTGATATGAATATAAGTGGTCTCAATAACGTTTTAGTCTTGAATTATCCTAGGGATTTATACCTTAATTTCACGGGGTTATCGTTTATTCCAAGCCTAAATTAACATTTTCTATGCATTTTTTTTAACAAAAAAAATGGCCAAAATTTCTTTGGAGAGGTAAAATATTAGTGTGATTGGAGGGTCTGGGATCCCCAATATTCTCAAGTTGGGGGGGGGGGTCGGCTTATAGGTGAGGTTTTACTTTTTGTCATTATGATTCAGTATAAGTCGAATTTCTGGCTCTAAGTTGGGGGGTCGACCTTTAGGTGAGGTTTTACGGTAAGGATAACTAGTGTAAAACCATTTATATTGTATATGTCATGTGAGCTCATGTGCCAAGTAGGAATGACCACAATTCCGGAATTGCCCCTCACTGATTTTGCGCAATTCTGGAATTGCCCTTAAGTTGCACAGGAGACTATTGCGAAAAGAATCAGAAATGGATTCTCACTGTCATCACTCACCTTCCAGTTCCTGGCTGTTCTGCTGCTCAGAACCCACATCCCATATTACACTCAGAATCAATCCTCTTAGCGTGAGTCATACTGGGAAGCATTTCCCAATTCATGAAAATTTAAGAATCAATTCTATAACCTATTACCTTGCTGCCAAACAGGGGAGAAGTCATTGCCTGAGGGTAGTTAGTTCCCCTTTGGGAATAGCACCTCCGACAGAATTGAGTTCCTGTCCTTTTGCAATACCCTCTTTATGGATATTTGAGTGAAACACACATTCTGGCATTGTGCAGAGCCCTATAGAAGTTCCAGATTAATGGATTAATTTGTAACTGAGTTGTAAAGAGTAAACTCTGCCTGCACCAGGGCTTGCTGTTTAACAGCTGCACTGAAAACATGGAAGATCTGAAACTAGTCAGTGGTGACCACTTTAGGTCCTCAAGTTGACGATACCTAAAACTACAGCTTTAGGTAGTCAAAATGACGACTTTAGGTCGTCATCCTGACGACCTGAATCATCAGGATGACAATACTGACAGTACAGAGTCGTCATATTGATGACTCAGGTCGTCAGGATGGAGGTGTTCTCATGCACACCTTTATTCATACCTGCAGTTAGGTGTATGATGCATTGCGATGCATTCGACCTTACCTGTAAGAGCCATTACACCTTGAGCTGATGCCTACAGCAGATTCATCCGCATTCCACATGGTGGGCGGACAGTGTAGGTGAGAATGGGGTAAACAATAAAAGAGAACAGGATTTTCAAATATCTGTCTTGAAATCAACTTGTTTCATGAGAATAATTATCCCTCCAATAGTGATCCAAAACTGCACAAATTCCCAAATTGCACTTGTAATAAAGAGGGGTGTTACGTTCATCAAATCTAATTAAATGAGATAAAATTATGAACAAGTGTTTTTCAAACTATATACCATGAAATATATTCACTGGATCCTGGTAAAGATGTGTCTTTTCTATCCACATAATATCATATCCGTTTTATCCACCAACTAACAATAGGAAATGGTTGTATTCACTTATATTGGCTTTGCATAAAGATATTTCTTTGATCTGCTTATGCATTATAAAGGATTTCTCTCCTTTAGGTGCTTAGCCTGAATCCGATGAACGTAACATTTTTTGGGAAAATGAGAAAATATATTGAAATATCTCTAAAAAGAATACAACTATCCAGAAAATGTATATCCAATAATGATTACAATGATTTTCTCAGCCATGATGGTTGTTTAAAATTTTCTTAATGATGATTTATGCCATATATATGCTATCATCAGTTTATCCGATGAATGTAACAGGCCAATGAACGTAACACAATGAGAAATAAGGAAAAAGGTATAAAATATCTGCCTAAAAACAAGTGGATATAGTCAGGAAGTCAAAGGTTTACCATTGTTGAAATTTTCCCATTTCAAAAATATCTGATGAACGTAACATCACTAGAAATATGGGACATATAGCTTTGGCCTTAATGGAAAATGTAGAAATTATTCAAATATTCTTACAAACTTTGAGTAAAATGGTAATTTTGATGACACACATGTGACCTACTGCTCGAAAATATATACAACTATGAAATATCTAATATTGCATCAAGGCCTAATGCAACTTCAAATGATCTGATGAACGTAACATAAATCTGATGAACGTAACATAAATCTGATGAACATAACACTTATGATTGCATTCATTTTACAGCAGAACGATAATCTACATTGACAAAATTCTTACACAAGCTGTTGCAGTGCACTACTTGGGTAGACAATTGATATTTGTTTTCACTGTTATGGAGGAATTAGGAATATTACAGCTAAATCATCTATGTGAATCCAATGAACGTAACATCAATCTGATGAACGTAACATCACCATTTACTGTAATTTATCACAATTTGAAGTGAAATTTCAGAAATCAAATGACAAGGTGCTGTAGAGCCCCCAACCACACACAATGTCAACTGAATTTCTTCTTTATCTGCCTTATATTTCCATAAAAAAATAATTCCCCAAAGAAATAGCCTTATCATGGGCAAAAACAGAAGATGGGTCAGGGATGATCATTCCGTGAGCAGTATAGATGCAGCCCTCAAATCCCTGTCAAAACACCCATAATCGTTTCAAGGCCGCTAATGCATAAATGCACCATACCCATTGGCCGTCATGATGCATTAATGCAACCCTGGTGAGTTACTTACTGGTTCAGGGTTGCATTCATGCATCATGCCGACCCTTCACCTTCATGGTTAATACAGTCCCAAAGGGTCGACCGATCGGCATGATGCTCCAATGAGGTGAATCTGCACATCTTTGGTGTATCATGACGACCAATGGGCATGATGCACTCCTGCATCAGCAGCCCTAAAAGGAATAACGTTATTCCCATTTTGTAATCATGTGTCTTTATCATCCTCAGGTACTGTGCTTTCTATGGCCGATCTGCCTACTTCAATCTATACCTGATGGGGTGGCTACCGTATGGCCTGAAAAGACAGGTTGACTGGACTCTGTATACATCCAAAAGACTGTGACAATCTTTCATGTTGCCGATCACCATTCTCAACCTCAAAATGGTCTTTTTAATGGTAGTGAAAGGTTAAGGTGAAAGCAAAAAGAGAAAAAAGGGACAATAATGGTTATAAAAACATTTGATATACAGGAGATGGATGGGAAAAAGATGTGCGTATAGAGAGTGACAATAGGTGTGACTTGGGCCTGGAGATGGCGTGGGTGGGGAATGCATTCATACCAACTGCACCCATACAATTATATAACCCCTAAAAGACAACACATTGCCTTAGCCCTTTAACAGCTACTGCTGCAAGAGTGCATCATGTCATTGGTTGGCATGATGCACTACTGAAGTGATGGTGAGACTGCTCGGGGACTGTTCTCAAGCACTGTGTCACCCAAAACGCAAGGATGCATTTTATTGCATTGGCCTCAAATACTTTTGGTATCCACTGTAGATCCACTGTAGAGAACTTCGGTCATCTTCAATAATCAAGCCCTATAAGAGGGCACACTTTCCCTTGTAGTTATTTCCATAAGATGCTGATAATGACGCATGGAATAAGCGCTGTAAAATCATGTGTCTTCACAGAGAGAAGAACACTGATCGCTTTGACGCATACTGCACAGGTCACAATTTGTCTCCCACATGACATGTATGAAGGCATGTCGAATGAGGTTGACACTCTCATATTTGGTTTGTCAACTCCACTTGACATGCATAATGAAGACACATCACATATTTCTGATCCATTCACCTGAGTGCTAGGTAATACTGTGAGACAATTATGTAAGGGTCAAGAGCAGTCAATAGCTATGTACCAATGGTTCAATCAAGGCAGGCCTATAATAGAAGGCAGGGGATATCATAGCCGCACAGGCCTGCAACAACAAGGCACTTTTTCCTACCTACAGAACTTCTGCTTGACTGAGGACCTCTATGAAGTCCATAAGACAAGGGCATGGAGGTGCATGGCAATGTCATCTGTCTCCATGTAATGAAGATACTGAGATTATAGACTGTGGGTTAGCATACAATCTTTTGGTATTTTCACTGACCCACACACAAGGTGTCTAACCTGTCCACTTGAAGAATTCAGGATTGTGGGTGTCTATTTTGATATTCAATAACAAATGCAAAATTAGCAATGAAATATAATTCACTACCATTCATTGATAGTATTTACAAACCTTAGTGATCTATTCTTCATAAAAACAAAATGACACAGATATATCAAATGTCTTAAGAGTTGGTAGAACTTCTTGGTAGTGATTAATCCTGGTACCAAAATGGTTGTTTGCCCCATCTAGTGGAATATCCTAGAATAATTATGTATTTCAAACCATCACATGGCAAGTGCCTTCGACATGGCCGTGACCCTAGTCAACGCACAGATGACGTGGCATTTTAAGGCATGTCAAGTCATATGAGGATTACTGTGTTAAACAGTTGTCATGGTGACATATGTGCACATGTCCCAATGATGTGTGCTCTCTGTGTCAAATCAAGTTGACATGGGTATACATGTCACTTTGTCAGGAAGACTTTTTTCAGTGTTTGGCATATGTTGCATGCCATATAAGAGACACCCTCGATATACCATAACATATAAGTTGCACCTAGTATACACAATGCAGCCAAAAAGTTGAAGGGTTAGCTCTCCAGGGCTACACTTGTTTCCCCATTGCCTCCCCTTTATAAAGCAGTGTGTTTATTTTGGGTCCTGGATGGAGGGTGTAGATGTGACACACCCTTAAGAAGAAGGCTGTTTATCCTCTAGTTTGAAACCATGGCACCTGGACTGGGCCTGAGTGGTGTCATAACACACTATAAATGTACACTCACCATATAAAGTTTGAAGAGAGAATTTTAATGTAGGTTTGGGTATTGAACATTGAAGCTCAACATGCAATACATACCGTAAAAAAAAGGAAAGTAAGTTTTCGAAATAACAACAGATTCCTCATCCCAAAAGTGACAGAGATCCGTTTTTTTTTTCAGAAAGATGTTGTTATTTTCACAGAGATTCCTTGCACCACCATACTGCCAACTGGGGCTTTTTGTAAAAACTCCATTGGCTCCCCGCTTTATCATTATGACAGTTCACTGTTCAGTTTTACAAGGATCCCTGGTAGATTCAACATTTATTATTTTACATTGCACCTTCAACAGTGATTAAATCAGCAGATCTCTTAGCACTGGTCCACTTGGGAATATACGGTAGGCATAATGATAGACGATAACAAAATGATAGTATAACCGCTAGTTGTGGCTGATCCCCGATATAACCCCTGAAATTTTTCCAACATGGGGTGAAGATATCTTCTAAGGCGTCCAAGGTGTGGGTACAATGTTAGGCAAATTTAGATAACCTCCTAAAGACGACATATGGTGCTTAAAAGGCTAAACTATATGGGTGTAGGCCTATGTCAGATACATTATATCTAAAATCGATGGGAACTATATTCAAAATAAATCCATTTAAGTCAGAGGCTGAACCTGAGCAATAGATCTCCCATTTTCCTTACAGTAGTCATAGAAAGTCAATATGTAACATTATGAGGGGTGTAAAAAGCCTCCTTGTCTTTATGATTGATATCAGTAGAACTGGATATGGACAGTAAGGGTCCGACACTGCTGGTAAAGACCTGTCAAATGTAACAAGACACCCACAAGCCGTTCTGGTCATGCGCACTTGGACATTGTTGTACTTCCGGTGACGTCTAGACTGTGGCACCCCTGGTGGATGGTATTGTAACTATGGGGATAAGGTCTGGGGTTTTATTGTTGGGCGATAATGGGGGCATGTAGGGTGTTAAGAGGGGTAAATAGGCAGTATACAGTGCTTTATAGGTGGGCTATGTATTGGGGCAAAATCAAAAAGCTAACGGCTTACTGAGCTCTTGCACTAGAGGGCTGGAAATATAATAACATATTTCACTATGTGTAACCCTTTCAAAAGAGGGTGGTGTGGGGCTTTCTTAATACTATTCCCAGCTTTCACAATGGTGGACCCATGTATTTATAAGGCTGTGTCTTCTAAAGAAATGTCAAAAAGAAAACAGCTGCAGAATAGGAGAGAACTAATAATGGTTGTTACCTACAGCGATCTACATACAGCTGATAGTTACTGTGCAAATTAGTGTTGAACTTTCACACACCTGATTCGACAGTTTTGTGTCAGATCCTCAGTACCTGAGGTAGATTTCCATTTCAGAGAGCAACAGTCCACAGAAGTAATGTGATTTAAGCCATGCTATTTGTTTTGTTAATTATAAATTTCTATGGGTGCACAGCTTCAGAATGCTGAATGATAAAATAAATCCAATATTTTAAAGATATAGTAGACTACACATAAACATATCTGAACAGGAAAAGACTCAATCTTTGAGTAGTGAATATGGTGCCATACACCCTTATTGGTGCTTTGTGATATGAACAGTATCACACTAGATTTTCTTTCTTTCTTTTGATATTCAGCAGTCACGAAGTAGTAAATCAAAAGTTGGGGGAAAATAGCTGAAAAAGAACTTAGAATATGGTTAACTGGTTCAAGTTATGTCACCCAAAATGTTCTGCATTCCAATTTCTAGTTTAGCAGAAACCCATATTTTACCATACTATGAATGGCATATATAGTAAAAATCCATGCTATGGAATAAGTCCATGGTCAGAGGTTTTGTACTAATCCCTGATAATATAATGCCAATATATTACTGCTCATGCTCCTGATTTTGAATAATGAGTATGATCTAAACCCCAAGGCCATCAAAGGCAATGAGATGTTCCATCTATCCTTTTTTTACCATTGTTTACAATTGTTTTATTCAAGCCCGCGGTAAAGACCAGCAGAGGACGCATGCCCTAAGTGCATACATAAACTATTATACATCAGCATATCGCCCTCTCCGGTTCCATCAGGAATTGTATATTATCACTCAGGACACATTCTACACAGGAGCCACTGTTGATTCGAAAGGTTCAGATTCCTCACTTTTGGTGCTACTGTTAGTCAAAAAAGGGGAACTCAGGTGTTTCCCTCAGTAAAAAAAGCTATTTCTCCATAGCCCCTCAAGGGCCATATTATGTTTTGATGCATTATGCCATTTGGTGGTCATGATGCACCAATGCAGCCCTGCTATGTAGGTCACCAGCATTATATGCATGTATCATGCTCAGCCCGCAGGTCGATAAGATTGAGGGGGCAACATGGTGCCCCAATGCAATTCTTTTCAAGTTCCTTGCCAGTGCTGCTTTGGTACCTTGCGGGGATAAAGGGAAATACGACAGGCACCATGCAGCAATGTAGCCTTTAAGTGCCACTAATGCATTGATGCATCATGCCCATTGGTGGTCATGATGCATGAATGCAGCCATGGCATGTAATTCACCAGTGATGCACTCATGCATCATGCTGACGAATACTGGTACCTTAGGTAGCAGAGACACTTAGGGTACATGCAGGTGGACACTTAGGGTGCTAGGACATGTAGGGTGCAAACCACAGGACATGTAGGGTGCAACGACACATAGGGTGCAACGGCAGGACATTTAGGGTGCAAAGCAAACTGGTCTAGATTTGTAAACTGTGAACTATTCTGCCCCCCTCAGAGTCTCTGCCCCTCCCCCCCCCCCCCGAGGCTGGCAGCCGGGAGTTAGCCTCCTGTTGGCAGTGATAGTGGAATTAAAAAGATTTGGGATTAATAGTGAACCAAATAATCATACTCCAAGCTCTAATAGAACTAGAAACAATTAAAGGGCTAAGGATACTGTCCCTATGCCTTCAGTCAGCAGTTTTGTTGTGTATACAAAGATGAAATCACCAGCCTCTAGCCCTACCACTGATTTTATTGCCCACAGCCTTATACGCATAGAGATAAAATCAGTGGTGCGAGCTAGAGGCATGTGATGTCTGTTCAGAGGGGACTCCATACAGACACATGGGCTATAGACCGACTGCACCCTAAGTGTCTTGGTGTTTTCACCCTGCACCCTACCTGTCTTTTTTGTGCACCCTAAGTGTCTGCTACCTAAGTGTCTTCGCACCCTACAGGTCTGCACCCTAAGTGTCCTTGCACCCTAAAGTACCTGTTACCATGCTGACACTATGGAATCGATACAGTCCCGGAGGGTTGGCACGATGCTCCAATGAAGTACTGGCAAGCAGAATTTCCAGCACCCCTTTGATGCATCATGCCAACCAATGGGTATGATGCATGTTAGCGGTCCTTAAAGGGTTAAAGTCATAGAGGACCAGCCCCTTCAGTGTATGCTCCCTGGCAGGGAGCATCCATAAATAGGAGTCTCCCTCACCTAATACTACAGAGTCTGAATGGAGCCAGGCACCTTTTAGTGTATTGTGTGTAATACTACACCCATTCACGAAGCCACATTTATTCACCTATTGACTGACTTTTAACACTTTACCTTAGAATATTAGGGGGAGTGTGCTGATATAACAAGTGGGCATTATATCAACAATATTGTGATATCCGTCACAGACCACATACTCTTCACAGACGACATAGTAAGGGAACGAAACAAAGGAAATTTTACAATAGCTGTATTTATCGATTTTAAAAAACTTTCGACACGGTAAATCATTTTGTTAGAGAAACTTAAGAAATATGGAATTAAAGTAAGTTTCTTGGCTGGCTTCAAACTTATTTAAATGCTAGGAAACAGGCAATGCTGGCGAATAACATCAGTTCAACACCATGGCATGTCGTCTGTGGAGTCCCTCAAGGATCAATTTTAGGTCCGCTATTGTTTTTGACATATATTAACGATGTGGAAAATATTTGTCAAAATTGTAAGATATCCCTTTATGCAGATGACACTACCTTGTATCTGGCCGGAAATAATTTGCAAATTATAGAGGCATTGATACAAAGTGATTTAGACAGATTCTCAGAGTAGAGCAAAGCGAACAAGGTCAGTGTAACTGTCTCTAAGACTAAATATATATCTTTTAGTCATAGACCCTTAAATTATGGTTTAGTGCTTAACAATTAAATTAATTAAGTTATGATAAATTTCTTCAAAACCAGTTAAAGGTGGTTAACTATAGAGCGTATCAGTTGGGTAAACTTGCAAAATACCTAGATACCAGTATATTACTACAATTGTATAAGTCTTTTGTTCTACCCATTATAGAATATGGTGATGTATTGGTCAGTTATGCAAATAATGATTTGTTAGAATCATTACAACACTGTCAAAATAGATGTTTAAAAACAGAGCTTAAGATGCCGATAAGAACCTTTACAAAATATGTACATTCCACTACAAAAAATGAACAAATTATATGATAGAAGGTAAGCACATTTATTAATTTGTTCAAAAAAGAATCTTCTTGATTATATTTCAAGTAGCCATGTTGGTAATTGGGAGGAAGGAATGCTTAAAATGCTTTTTGCCATCTGCCAAAAATGGTTTTCTGAATTCTGTGAACCCATTTGAACCATACAATGCCTCCAGTACACAAAGCGACACTGCTGTACAGGTGGTCTGGAGCTTAATTCAAAACATCCTGGGATCGCAACCCCAGCAATCTTAGTGTAGGCACATATCATAAGACCTGGTCGGTCTACCCTATCTAATGCAGTGGTTGCAGGGCTGTCAGGAATACAAGTCCTGGGATCACATCACTATTCCTTTCCCAGCACTAAGATCATTGCGATCTTAGTGAAAGAATTGCATAGTGGTTTCACCTGAGTACAAGAGCACTTACAGGAAACACTCCTGATCGAAAGAGTGAATAGCCTGCTGCATACATAAAGAGGGGAGGGAGGATGTTTGCTGAGTGTCCTTGAGGGCTCTTAGGGCTACTCATGTGTTAAGTGCACTGTAAGGAAATTCTTCCCTTCTCTCTCTTTGTCCTGGGGGGAGGGCACAATGCTTCTAATAGGCAAGCATAAATTATACATTCATGGGAACTACTCTTGAATACTGTATGGGGGTCAACTGCACTCTGTTCCCTATATGGGAATGGGGAACGATGGTATAAACACTGTTGTAAAAAAGAGTGGCTCCACAGCTATTCCTTTATTTTGGGACTCTTACCCCTGTGCCCAGTCAGTACTTCTTTGAATAGTGTAGGAGGGCTGAGGCTAAGATCGATGTGATCTTAGTGCTTGCTAGGAAATGTAAGATCGCTTAAAAGAATAAGGTAGAATGATTCCTAAGATCACTGAGGTTGCGATCCCAGGATGTTTTGAATTAACCTCCAGGCAAGTAACACGCTAGGGCTGTATTCAAGCATCATGCCTACACTCCTAGACGGTTGGCAAATTGTTCCAATGAAGTGCTGGTGAGCAGTTTTGCTAGCACTTCATTGGTGCACTCCTGCAATAGCGGCCTGTAAAGGGTTAAGCCATGTCTTTTGTGCAACAAATAAAGATAGGAGCCATGAGTCGTATTCTTCATGTACAGGAGTAAACCTTTCCCCAGGCCTCTGGTTGATCTCATGCCATTTATGGTATACCCTGTGGCAGGGGGTCAGTTCCACTGTACTACTAGGGTCAATTCCTAGACTGGCACAGTTATAAAAGACTGGAACTCTCTAACCTTTGATCAGCAGACCATGTTTATTCTCACGCTAGCACAGACCTGGGTTGTAATGTCAAAGAATGCTCACAAAGGACACTGAAATTGCTCTATGGAATAACTCAACTGTACATGAAGCCTTGATATGACAAAATGGCTTAACTCAAGCTTGTGCTTAATCATTTCTATAGCTCGTGGCATAGACTATATATATATGGTGCAAGTAAAGGTTTGCATCTGATATGGCAGATGAAGATATACACATGAACATGCATGCAAGGTTTGATACACTGTAAAAAAAAATGCTGTTGAAATACCGACACAATCCTTGTCCCAAAGTGAGATTCCTTGTACATTTGTGTACTACTGCACTGCCACCTGGGGCTTCTTTGAAAGACTACACTGGTTCAATACTATATAATTACTGTGGTTCACTCTTCAGTTCTACAAGGACCCCTGATAGATTGAAACAGTTACTTTTTACAGTGTGGATCTATCTAATGAACAGAATGGTTATTTTATATGCCCAGTATGCCCAAGGGGGCTTTCTGGTTGAATACCAATGTAATCTTAAAATCATTTCTCAAGTTGCAATTGTATAGTCTGAGGGGGTGTGCATAAGGCAAATATGAGCCTTTATGGGCCTCCTGACCTTGAAGGTGAAAATTACATCAATTGCTGTCATGCCTGAATGCAATGAGGGAAAGTAACGCAAATGAGAATAGTAATGTCATAGTCATGAATATCGCCATGATAGATAGACACCGTGCCTGCATTCATCTATCATGATGACCAATAGGCATTTACGCCCTCAGGGAGTCATTTCAGTATTACATATTTCAATCGGACTGGTTCCCGAGACCACCACATGCAGGCTGACATCAGCTTGGAAGTCTGGTATCTACATAAATATCGCAATATATTCTGCGATCAGAACTGTTATGGCTTTGCAAACACATGAAGAAGAAACATTGATACACAAGTCATAATGTAACTTCATCTACCAAACCCACTGCACATCCTCCAGGCAAACAACCACACAGATCCTTACAGCTACTCACAATAAATTAATCCACAGAAAAGATAAATTTTATAGTACCATTATTCTAATTGCATGACATTTGGATAAGGAGTATATACTGCACTGATATAGGATTGGGGAGAGTTGATCATGATCCTTAGATTACTTTCAGAGATTCATTTTTTCAGGTTTCTACTCTGTCAGTATATTTACTGGACTGGATTGCAAAAAAATTATCATCTTAAGGCAACGGTGAATAAAATGGAGTAAGGGGATATTATTGGGGAGGATATATGTGGGTGAGGTAGAGTCAGGTAAGTGTTTGGCTAGAGGTACCTGTGGGTAGGTGGAGCAGGTGAAGGGTATAAAGTAGTGGATGGCTACAGGGGGGACATATCAGTTAATGAGATACAAGTTACAATATAAATCCTCCTCTCCCTCTCAGATATAAATCTTTTAAGGTGGGAAAATGTACATCTTCTCAATTGGAACTGTTGGAAATAATCCTAGGCACTTAAGAAATATAGGAAATTCAAGAAACCCTATAGTGCTACCTAAATGAGTTGAATAAATAAGATAGTGAAAACCTTTTGCAAATACGGTTAAAACCCAACAGCGTAAGGTCTTAAAGGTAACATAGGGCATTGAGATTCAAGTCACATATGACATAAGCTTGCACTTAAATTGGCATGTGGCCCCACATCGAGAACCTGCCATGAGAAAAATAATCAACTTTTAAAGAACAGGCAACAAACCCAGGGTAACCTGTTGAGAATCCTCTCCAGTGCCCTTCATCTTCAATCAGACTATTTACTTGAAATATTGAATTAGACTATTTACTTGAAATATTGAAAAATACCACCTGATAACGTCTTCCTATCTTGGTTCTACCCAGGTATAATCTAATTTACAAAAACTGAACCATGTTAACTACCCTCACCACATCCCTCACTGCTATTTGAACACTTGTCTTGGTTTAGGTTACCTTAACTAATCTAACTCATTTCATGTTAACAATGAAGGTGCAATATCTCCCAAGTTAAAACCAAAGTAAGACTGTATCGGATTTACTGATTCAATAAAGACTTTGACATATTTACTGTCATCGAGGTCGCTGAAGTCAATACTGATTGAAAATGATACCATGTTCAGGAAGAAAATGGAATAGTTTTTTGTGGAGTTTTTTTCACTCATCCAATGATGGCCTGGTGATTTGATGTGTTATGATCCTTGATATTGGTTCAAATTATGTGCAATTGCTAGGAAAAACATTTTGGCACTTTGACTGTTTGGTGTATGCCAGTCCTGCATCCCATAACTTTTGCCATTGCATGTAGTGTTTTTTATACTCCTCTTCTTCTTTTCAGAGAGGGAAGATGATCTGCTCAACAGTTGAGGTTGCAAATCTCTAATTACTAGGTCTAACATAGCATATGGTCCTCCAAGAGGAAGGTTACTAGGTGGCCTAAAATACGTCATGAAATACTTGTTTGAAATAAGGCACCGTCTTCCTTCCTACAGCCACACTGTAAAAACATTGTCGTCAAAATAATGAAGGATTCCTCATCCCAGAGGTGCCAGAGATCCGTTGTTATTTTCACGGAGATGTCGTTAGTTTCACAGAGAACACCACACTGCCAACTGAAGCTTCTTGTAAAATCAACACTGGTTCCCTGTTGTATAATTACGGTGGTTCACTCTTCAGTTTTACAAGGATCCCTGGTAGATTAAACAGCTGTTTTTTTTACCGTGCAAATATACAACAAAGGCATCATCCCCAAAGTGTCTTCTTTCCAGAAAAGAAACCTAAACATTAATTAATGATTCACCAAGAACCATATATACACTTATTTCTCCATTCCTCCAGCCTGCATTCTAAGAAATAGCTGTTAAATCTACCAGGGGTCCTTGTAAAACTGAAAACTGAACCACCATAATTACATTGCAGTTTCTATAATGAAGCAGTACAACACACTGTGATACAAGGAATCTCCGTGAAAATAACGATGGATCTCTGGCAACTTTGGACCCGTTATGGATTTCAGCGCTATTACCAGAGCATGTTTCTTACAGCCTGTACCATATGTATACAGGGTTGTGAGGTGAGGGTGTAGCCTACCATAGGTCTAACACCCTGTCACCACAGGTGTAATAAATCTACACACCTGAGCTGCTACAGGTGTGTAAAGCTGCACGTCAGGTATAAAGGGGCTGCACCCTTATAATGGATGGACTCAAACCAGTTGCTAATAGGGCCCTTGATGGGGGACCCATGCCACCTGTCGATTTTAAGAAATGCCCATGTCCCATGTCACTAGGCAACAAGAAAAATGTGGCAAGGACCACGGATAGGAGTTGCGCTCATAGATCATGGCAACATCACTAGCCACTGCGGGTGATGTCACTGAGGCAGCATGACGTCACCAATGACGTCATAGGTGACAGGGAGAAAACCAAAAACATTATTGAGTTGCTACGGTCGCTACGCTCCCAGCCGCTAGTGTCACTAACAGAGCTAATCCAATTAGGCCTACAGGGATTGTTTTATAAGGGGAAATGGTGAAGTTGATGGATAGTCTTTCATGTAGATCAAATAATGCATTGGAAGAAAAAAGAATTGTCCTTGAATCAAGAAAAATAGGGGGTGTGGGGGGCATTCTCCTCAGGAAAATGTTGAAGATTGACAGGCCAAAAGGTGCATTCTGAAGCTCTCTGAGTATAGCTGAGACCTACTCTTGGTTGTCAATTGTCAGCAAAACTGAAGTTTCACTTGCTGTATTGATGTATTTATAAGCTAAAAAGGATATTTCAACCTCTGGATTTTAGCTATATACTCAGAGGTATAGATTATATAAACTGTGATAAAATTGAAAAATCACCCACGATGAGGTGGGAATATATCTTTAAAATCTCAGACTGGATTAACTCTCCTGAACCATTTACTCTCCTGTCTAGGTACTTCACATTGGTACCTACATTCCTCAGGTACATAATCCACCCCCCCCCCATTATACACCCACATCACACAGAGTCACAAATCCTGTTTATGACCATAACACCCACCAGGGGTCAGTTGTCACCAACATCAGTTGTCAAGGCAACCATAGACCATTGCCATGGGATACTCTGTCAGCCATGTTGACTAAGGGATCCCAAGATAATCCATGTAGGGCCTCATCCATTGACCCAACATGTGCATTGGGTGGGATTACTGGTTGTCTTGTCAGAAAGCCAAAGGGTGGTTCATACTTCTTGGTTGACTTGTTTAGCCCTGTGAGGGCTGCTTATGCAGGAGTGCATCAAGACGATTGATCGACATGATGCACCAATAAAGTGCTGGTTAGTCTGCCTCATTCGGGCAGCGTGCTGACCCTCTGGGAGTGTATGAACCCTGTAAGATTGGCATGATACGGGAATGTATGCACAGGTTACTCACCGAGGCTGCATTCATGCATCATTTACGACCGATGGTGAATTAATGTATAAGAGGCTACTAAAGGGTTAGGTGTGAATCATGCCTTAGGGTTATATATGCTCCATAACACTGTGTATGTGCTGGAGGACTAGGTGCATTGAGTGTCACTGAGGGCATGTTAATAACCATTCAGTATGACAGAGTGTGTCAAGTCATATTGCCCTTCTGGCTTCATGATGCATGAATGCAACTTGGGTGCTTAACTCACCACTGCTGCATCCAAGCATCATACCGATACAGTTGAGACACTAATTGTACTGTTGAAGGTCCGGTATGAGGCGCATTGTACAGAAGATACCCGCTGATGTTTTTGAATCCTAGAATATATGATGATTAAGCAATGTGTATTGGGAGGCATCCGGCAGCCATTAAAGAGTTACATCAATTTCAAAGTACCGGATGCACTGATAGACACCTGATGTACCAAATGTACCTGATTCAGACTCATCTATCCAGGTGTAAGCACATACTGCACTACAGCCTGTACAGATTTTGCACCATGCCTCTAAACCAAGTCAACACCTCCAAACCTGCACTTACTACCCTGATTGACCTGCAAACTTATGGATGTAGATATCATGTTAAGCTGGTGTTCCGAATTATTCCTTAATGCAGCCCTGGTAGGCTACATTCATGCATCATGCTAACCCTACAGGACTAATACACTCCCCGCAGGGTCAGCATGGTCCTCCAATGAAGCGGTGGTGAGTCTACTCACCAGCACTTCATTGAGGCATCATGCCGACCAATGGATATGAATCACTTTTGCATGAGCGGCCCTTAAAGGTTTAGACTGATGGACACCTGATGTACCAAATGTACCTGATTCAAACTCATGTAGTCAGGTGCAAGCACATATTGCACTACCTCCTGTACAGATTTGGCACCCTGTCCCCTGTCTCTAAGCCAACAGTTAACACTGAGACCTGCTCTTGTTCCTCCCTAGATTAACCTCTAAAATTATGGGACACCATCCCTTGACTACCGCCCCCCCGACACACACGCTAATTCAGAGGGTTTCTTATATGACACAACATAAAATCCCGTCCGAAAACATTTAATCCTGTCCGAAAAGAATTATTGGGGCCCCTCGGTAGCAATCTGCCTCTTCATCCCTGGTAGCAATATTTTGTTAGCTGGGACATTAACTTTTTACAGCACGTCCATAAACTTGCACACACCCAAAGATAACTGGAGTTGTTGAGTAAGAGTACTGACAGTTATATATGAAAAAGTCACTTTCTCTTCAGGTTTGAGGTGTTTCAAAAGAATGTGCAGAAAACATCTGTTGACTGTTCAGGAAAAAAGGGAACCAAGCATCAGGATTAAATACTAAACACCAGCTTAACATGATATTTACACCAGCTTAACATAAGTTCTCACGTTAGAGCATAATCCCTATCCTTATCCGGAATCACTCCCATTGAATGGTATGATGCGCCAATAAGTCTGTAAAGATGCACCCTCGGCAGGCGATTCGCCATGGCTGCAGCCATGCATCATGCTCACCCTGCGGGGTCGAAACACCCTTGGAGGGTCAGCATGATGCACCAATGAAGTGCTGGCAGGTACTTTATTGGTGCATCATGCTGAACAGCGGGCATGATGTATTGATGCGCTATTGTTCTTTAAAGGACTAAGTCGTCTAGGTGTCCAGTATCTCACACACTGAGTGTGTACGAGTGGTGTCTGATGCTGGTCGTACCTGGCATGTTAAACACTTGTCTCATGTAGAACCGGCATTAGCCCTGAAAGGGTCACTGATGTATTAATGCAGCCCTGGTGAGCTACACTGATGCATCATGATGACTCTATGTGACTGATACACTCCTGCAGGGTGGGTGTGATGCTCCAATGAAGCGCTGGTGAGCAGACTTGACAGCACTTCATTAGGGCATCATGCCGACCAATGGGCATCATGCACTCCTGCATCAGCGGCCTTTAAAGGGTTAAACACTTGTCCCATGTTGAACCAGCATTTACGAGGCGGTAAGTGGCATCTGTCTCATTTCACAGTTTACATACAAGCACGTGCTTGGAATATCTACATCACAGTAATACCATACAGAATTCTCAGATCTGTAGTATGTATTAACTAGTATATGGTGAAAAAGTAGGGATATGAATTTACAGGTTATATAGTATGGTACCCACAATTATTTACCTCTTATGCCATAGCTGATACAACCATTACTATAGATTAGAACTGCTCACGCCGTATTCGATGGGGGAGATGGAATACGATCCTTGCTTATTCAATGCCGCCATTTTGAAATTTATACAGAGCTAGTTAGTGACATATTTAGGTATGGTTATTTGAAGTTTTTCAACAAAAGCATGACTGTACTAGTTTAATAATATTATGCTTTGAATTGTTGATGTAAGAGAAGAGAAATGCCAAAAGAGAAAAATTCCTGTGCATAACACTTAATACGAAACTAAGGGTTGACCCTTGCAGCTAGCTCCCAACCAAACCGAGTAAGCCAAGATGGCGGACAACAAAGCACGGTGACTTGACACATTCAAAATCAGTAAATATCGTTGTGCTTCTTTAATCTGAAGCAAATTTACCCCCTAGAGCCATGGCATAAATGCAAATGTAAACTCACATGGAATATCTTTGGCCTCGTTGAATACAGGCAGACTCACTTCGGGGCATACGATGCAAAAATATTCCATGCTTTTTGACATTTGCTTATTTATACCACTCGGCCTCTATCATTGGCAGATACTAAGGCTCAGTCGCACGACAGAGACCAAGTGGACTATGAGTATAGGATGTGCAAATGCTACCCAAATAGTTTTGTTTTGTCTCCATTTGAAGATCGAATTTACCCTTGTCTGTCTATCTTGGGTTGAACTTTAAACATTTCTAGTAATTCTACAATAGCCTTGAACAGGTAAGTCAATTTGATTTTGCACTGGTTGGTATAGAAACTGTAAACAATGTGCATCTTTTACCCTAAAACTCTTCCATCAAGTATCCATGGTAGTCTAGTCATGGTCACTAATCCTGAAACCCCTCGGCTAGGACAAGAATGTCAAGCAAATGCTTAATTTCCTCAGAATGATTTCAATAAGCATGACTTGATTGATGATTTTTGATGGTAGAGCTATGGCGGGGACCTTTTACATATTGATATGCTTTCAGACAAAGTAATATCCTTATTCTTTAGAGCCAAGTGTGCATGTAGTGAAATCAATAAGGGCAGCACATACACAATGGTTATGCGTATACCTTATAAGTTTATGCTGGCAAAATCATGATATTCTATTTTAGGTATAGATCCACTTTGGTTTTTCCTCCTAATTTTTTCCTCCCTTTAGAGGAGAAAGGGGAGGAATAAATTGCTGAATTGTAATAACCCCTTCTGGGTGGTAGGGGACCTAGTGTATTATACTAGTTAGACATATAACATACAGGGACAGGTGTCCATTTAAGAATTCTTAACCCTTTTTAAGGCCATGTATATCAGGGATTGATGGATTATGGCAATTTGCCATAATAACATGAATAAGGAGTTCATGTCATCTACCAATACTACTAGATCTATCAAACGCGTAAAAAAAGGTAGGTATGATGTACCACTGAAGCGCTTAAAAATTAATTTTAGATCATGCCAACAAATCTTGCAAGGAGGCAATAATAAGATCCTCACAGTGTTGTGATGATGATGGATGCGTTGTAGGCGCCTGTCATGACACCTGCCCATGACGCTGATGTGGCATTTGACATACCCAATGATAATGTTAATCAACTCCTTTATAGCAGTGTCTATATGGACAGAAGGAAAACATGTCCCTGTTTGGCACTGTCCTCTCCACTATGACAGATCTGTGCCTCTTTTTATATTATCATGTCTAGAGGTACTTCAGAGCTTTCTGACTTCAGATCCTGATGGGACTTTTAGAAAAGGGTCTGGTACTGCATTTATATGTATATACCTGCTTTCAATGTTAACCTTTTCAGCAGCCCAGCTATTCTCCTCCCATCCTCAAGTACTAAACTTCGGCTATTGTTGTAGTCATTACATGTAATTATATGATGTCAAATAATTTTTTAGCACATTCAACCTAACTTAAGTAATAGAATTGGATATTTAGGTACCATGTATCTGACCAAGTCAAGTGAAAATGATGCAGGTCTGAAGTGAGCAGACGCAGTCTGACCAGACATGGGACAGATATTTTTCTATTATTTGCCTATGATGGCCACATATGTTGAACATATGGGACAAATATGGTACTGTGAAATAAGTACTGCCTCTGAACTTATAAAATCATTAGTTTTTAGCTTTGTAATATCCAGAAAAAGAGAGTTTTAAACGAATATACTCCTATGTCCCGTGTCCGCTCATTTGCTCGTCCTGCATCTGCTCACTTATCGAGCAGCACATCGGTATTTAGCCTATTACAACCACAACCTTTTTTATCTTTGGGGTATACATGGTATCAAGGAGTTTAGCAGAACCATATTTGTCCCTTATGTTCAAAATATGTGGCCATCATAGGTAAAAAGTGAAAAAAACATCTGTCCCGTGTCTGCTCGGGCCACGTCTGCTCGGACTGTGTCTGCTCACTTCACACCTGCACCACTTTCACTGGACTTGGTCATCATATATTATGCAATACGGATAAGTAATACTATGGATACTAGATATAAGGCTGTAATGGCATAAGAGTAACGGCTCCCACTATGAGGGGATCTAGTCTTCCCATCTTGAGAAATACCCTCCAGAAGGACCCTATGTCTCAAATCCTGATGCTTAGTACATGTAAACTGATTATTGTATTTAGAATTATTTAGAAGTAAAGAGCCCATAGTACCTCTATTGTCCCACTGTGTCCACGTTTATATACTACAAAATCAGTACAAATAGCTTAAAGCTTTGAGCCTTTTCTTACAGCAGTGTGTATTGTGATAATGTTGTGAACTCTGGCTGTTGTACATATAAACTTGTCTATTGTCCTGAGGTAACCTGGGTTATGACTTGTCACAGCTGGCATGGAGAAGGGTAGAGGGAGGGGGCAAGCTGGCCCCACCTCGACCATAACCACTATCTTGAGTCGTCGCTGGTTTATAGGGATTTTCAGATGAAGCAGTTCTGCCCGGTGGCAATCTGGCCCCAGCTCGACCACTAGCGTGAGTCTTCTTCGGCGACCAGCGTTTATGGGTTAAAGTAGTTCTGGCTGCTGGTTGCTGTAGTGGTAAAATGTAGGCAGGTACAATGCATAGTAATATTCCCCAAAATATGGGGACCACAATCCCCAAACACGAGAGAGGGAGTTCCCTGATTCCTGCATGGACAAGACTGGCCCGGTGGTTGCTGTAGTAATAGAATAAAATATAGGTAGGTAACATACACATTGGCCGATGTAGCTATATACCCATCTAAATGGGAACCTATAATGCCTAAATTGGAGAAAGGTATTCCCTAGAGTGTGTCCCGAGCCGAGATAGGGAAGGGGGTATAGAGAATAGTTGCAGGGGAGGTAAAGAGCCTGGGTCACCTCCAGTCATTGTAGGGTAAGCTCTATCATGTAGACTGTGGTCAGAGTGTTTATGGTTGCCTCTTGTTCACAGATGCCGGTAAATTGAGCATGAAGACATTATCTGTCCTGACAAGTTCTCCATTGAAAATGCACACTTAGCAAGACTGCCAATGTTCAAAGAATTTTATGCTAATATAAATACTGACAATATTGAATTAAGTATTGTGACATGTAATCACCAAAAAAAAAACGAAATTGAGGAATAACCAAGATTCACTTCAGAAAAATGCACAGATATTAAAACTGGGGTATGTTACATATACCAAGGCTATACCAAGTTAAGGGAGACCTGGAAGCTATTTTTTAAGGCACTATGACTACAAAACCCCACTTAGAAAACTCGAGAATAGGGCAGGTGATCGCATGTATGCCCTATGACGGCTCTGTTTGATTAGCACCTACGCAATAATTAGATATATAGGATGTGCAGAGCACTAGTGCTGGGCAGGCAATTGGAACAACTAAGTTATGATACTGTAGTGGCAATATTGTAAGGCTCCTTATTACGATCAAAAGGACCATAGCCATGGTGCGTTACAAAATGACATGCGAACCACCAGCGACAGTGCACATTTTTATCAGTAACTCTAGTACTGTCAGCAGGACATTTCAAAACGATATCTATAGCTATAGTTTTGAAATGCCCTCCAGCAGGTTCATATCTTTGCCTCCATGTTTTGGCTACTCTAAAAAATAACTGTTGATTCTCCAGACATCCTCATGTTACTGTACAGTAAACCACTGTGATTGTAATGCAGCATAGCAGTGTGAATTCCTAAAATAAAGCTCCATTAAAGCACTGTGGAGTGTGGTACAAGGGATCTCTGTTAAAATCACAGTGGATTTCTGGCTGATTTTGGACAAGGATTTCACCATTATTTTGACAGAACTTTTCACAGTGTATGTTGGGGGTGGGGTCAGTAGGGATAGGGACTAATGGTTAAAAGGGGTGTTCAAGCATGGCTATACCTGGAGATATGGTAAATCTAGACTAGATCCTGTAATCCAAAACCGGTCTGTCTCTGTCCTCGGACCCTCCCCTTATGTCAGGCCAGAGGGGACAGATATCATTTATATAATAAAACTACAGAAGTACCGGGTGAGCAATGTTAGTTGCCGCCAGCAGTGCATTTTTATGACAACCGTATGTGGATATGTCTGGGTGCAGAGGTGTATAGATGATAATTACTATACTATTCATCATTTCCAACCCCTTATTATGGTGGGTAGGTGTGTGTATAGCAATTACTCCTTCCCCTACATCTCTATCACTGTGTTATAAACAGGATTGGTGATATCTCCAAATGAAAATTGATTTTTCTCTCTTGTGTTGACTCTATAGATTCTAAGAATCCGTTGAGGGGAAACAGCCTGAGTACGAGGGCTACCCCTTTTAATATCTAACAAGTTTCACAGATTCGAAAGTCTGGTACCTCAGTACTTAAATACTGAAAATCTATAGATCTATGCATTTGATCATTTGCCACGAAGGTCTGGACACTTCGTAACTGGACAGATAAGTTGTTTAGTTATAAATATGTGGGCAAAGCATTTTTCTGCACTACTCATTTCATCTATGCTTTCGTCAAACCATGAGTCGTCAAACTATGAGTCTGACCAATTATTTCCAATAATTCCAAATATATAAATTGGGTAGCATATTTGAAACTAAATCGTTGGTTTCCCCCAGATGATTACGTCCTTCATGCAGTTTCTGTCAGTAAATATGTAGATAATATGATATCAATGTGCAGACGCATAGAAATGATGCTCAAATGAATGTTAAGCAGGACTTAAGTCCCATAGTTAGAATCAGTGCAAGCAATACTCAATATTTGAAAGGTTTCCACTATTAGATACCAGTTGATGGAAAATATCTGGAATTGCAACCACCATTGATAAGCCACATAAGAAAATACGGAGTCTTAAAAAAACGTATCAATCGTGTAGCACAATATCTAGTTAAACACATTTCCCTTGATTTACCTTAGATATACTAAATCTTAATGCCCATCTTGTCATTGACACAATGGTACAAGGCTTAACTATACTGCTAATACCTGCGACCTCAGATACTCTCTTACTCCTTGCCATGTATCCCGGCAATTCTTTGTATATATTTCAATTTTCATACCTTCACATGCTAGTATGTTAGGGGATATGTGTACCTAACATCTAACACCATAATCTAGTCAAGTTATCACATTCAAGTCATGATAATTACTGCTTTGCAGCAGGGTGTCTGCTATTTGGGCCTGTCCGCTAATAGGTGCACATACCCTATATCGCATATTGCTGGGGACTGAACCATCCCTGTTCAATAGAAATCTTGAAAAGTCTGTGAATTACCCCTTCTTATCCCCCCTCCCTTTCTAAGTGTGTACTCACTATTATTTACCCCAACATTAAGCTTCCGGTGGCATCTTACCCAAATGTAGTTCCTATAAATGCCACCACGTGGAGCCATGTGTTCCACCGGAAGCTGCCCTGAAGTCCCTATCCTTTACATTATCCCTAGGTTGTTTAACCCCAAACATCCTGAGGGTTCTCAAATATCAACAGGATCTCTATAATTGACATAAAGCTGGGTTTAGGCACGCCTGGGGACGTCCTAAGGTTAACCCTAAGCCCCCAGAGAAACATCTATCTGTAATACTAACCATTACTAACCACAGGTAATTATAATCAAAGATACTAATTTTAATAAGAAAACTCTCTTCAAAATATACCATGTTATAAAACTGAAAATGTGTATGTTAAAGAAGTGACACTGTGTCTCACAACATGTATATATTACAAACAGGGTAAGGTTGTATGAATTAATTAGCTCCCACCCAACGAGCTAAAGATACAACCATTCTATTATTCATTATCAAATGATACATTATATTATGTTCATACTATAAACAAAAGTATATGTGACCATCAATACTATTTGATATGTACTACTGATATGTTACCGAGAGCACCAACTTATAATGAATAAAGATTAATCAAACTCAAACTCAATCCTAGAATGTTATACACATTTAT
The DNA here is from genome assembly GCA_949317995.1 of Acholoe squamosa. NCBI lineage: Eukaryota > Metazoa > Annelida > Polychaeta > Phyllodocida > Polynoidae > Acholoe > Acholoe squamosa. The sequence continues at coordinate 10,156,615 of OX439048.1, forward strand.
AGCATGGTTATCACGTTCTTGAATGATTTTACGGTGCCGACAGCTGATAATGAAGTTCGAATAGTATGCGCTAAATGAACCCATGTTGACACTTGGATTGAGACGACATGACAGCAAGTTGACATCAAAGTATTTAATGTGATATAAAAAAAAACTATAGCAATAGGAGCTTAATTCATATAGAGGATAAATCTAGACATCATATTCTATCACCTACCTTTAATTTGCCATGATTTGACATGTATATTTAACAGGATTGATGATAGAAAAATTGAATCGAGCGAAATTTTCGTCGTCGTGTTGACTGCGTAGCGGACCGTTTGTTTATAGAGCCAAGATATTACGTTGGCATATGCTCTAAGGGTATTCTCGCCATCGCGCGCCCTTCTTACCAGCGGTTGCTCTATGAAAATGCCTGTAGGACACATGCTGATGTAACACTTTGTATCCAGGCAGTCTTGTCAACTCGCCGAGAAACCAATATGGCGGACGGATTACGTCGAATCGCAACAAATAACATTGATTTTCATGGCTTTATAAGGTAAATATATTTAATTTAATGGTGGAAACTATGGTATAAACACCATAGATAACAAATAGAGGTTCACAAATGGAGGTTCAAATAGCGGCTAGATAAGAAGGCACTCGGCCTACGGCCTTGTGCTTCTTATCTGCCAGTAGAATCACCTTGTGAACCTCTATTTGTTTTATGAGAAAGTTATACACATGTATGTACATACCATTATGTCAACGCTAGCGTTAATGGGCCTCAACTCACCTGTAGAAGAAAAAAAGACAGTGTAAATTTAACATTTATACTTGTGTATCATTCAAAATAGATAATCCGAATAATGCTGAAAAGAAAGCATGGAATAATTTGTATGTATTTAACCCTATGAGGGCTGCTAACGCATTAATGCATAAGGCCATTGGTTGTCATAAAACATAAACCTTTCTTGCCAGGGCTGCATTCATGCATCATGCCGATCCTATGGGGTTGATACATTCCCAGAGGGTCAGCACTTCATTGGTGCATCAGGACGACCAAGGGCCATGATGCACTCCTGCATCAGTGGCCTTTAAAGGGTAAGTGAGCTGGAGACTTGCTTGTAGGCATACTTGAGGGTATTTGTGACAAGATTGGGTTTTATATGGATATAGGTGTGTAGGCATGTTGATACATGCTAAGACTATGTATGAAGAGGTATTTAGCCCAATATATGATAAGTCTGCAGAATGTACCGTATAGGCCGGTGTTAGCACCTGGGGTCTTACTGATTTCAGCAATGCTGGAAAAAATTGTCTTTAAAAGATACATAAATGCAGATGTCCACTTCCATTGGATTTTTTACATCGTATTCCTGTCTGTGGGACTGGTCGTATCCAGTCCCACAGAGGGGAATACAGTGTAAAAAATCCCATGGAAGTGGACATTTGCATTTATGTCATGGCCTAGGGGGTTAATTTGCTTTTAAATAAAGAAAAACAGCTCAGATCTGTTCAAAATCCAAGATGGCTGACACCCATTGAATACAGACACATTGTATTCAATGCCCCCCATTGAATACACCGGTTCTAGTACTAATCTATAGTGAAATAAAGGTCAAGTGCTAAACATGATTGATATTGTATAATGCAATATGAATACTGTATTCGGTGCCAAGGACGCTTATAAAAGAATTCTTTTTATGGTACTTTAGAATATGGAATCACTTTTCCCCAGCGCTTACTCAAAGACAGCAAGCGTATACCAGCCATTACGGTATATCTGCCTTCAGAATCCTAGGCTTGGCTAACACTGTCTGAAGATAGAAGATAATCCACCGTCCAATATACTTGTGGTATCTTTTACTACACAAGACTAAATCTGCAAAATATTTGACTAAATAACATACGATTATGCCCCTACGACCCTAAGGATTTTGTATTTTGTCCAATCATAGAGAAAGACTTCACAGAGATTCCTTATACATTTGTGTACAACCATACTACCACCTAGGGCTTCTTGTAAAAACTACACTTGTTTGAACAGTGCATTTCAATTACTGGTGGTCCACTGTCTGGTTTTACGAGCATCCCTGTGAGTTTGAACAGTTATTTTTTGCAGTGTAGGGTTCTCAACCCTCCTTGTCTATGGAAGGGCTGATTGCAACATTTAAAATGACAGTGTATTATAATTCATAAAATCATTTCAACCAGCTAGACACAAACTATTTCAAATTCCATTTTGCAATGTGCCAAGCAATCTACATATATTCTCTAAGGATACCAGACAGTATTTCCCCTCAGATGTTTAGATCTATTCCCTGATCAGGTGCCTGGATACCAAGGTGTATTCAAACCTTATAATTGGGGGTGCTAAGGTGAATTGTGCTCCCAGACTTCACACCTGTATGTGAAATTCACGCTTGTCGCACAGATGTTTGCCATCTTATAGGACAGGACAATTCAGGAATCTAGAGTCAGGTATGCCTATAGTAGTACTTGAAGGGCACCATAAAGCCTAAATTGCTCCAGGTTTATTTTCATGATGCATTGATGGCTGTTCTGGTGAGTTACTCGCTAACTGCATTGGCGTATCGTGCTCTCCCTCTGGCAGTGTATCAATAATATTGGACCTGTATGATACATGAATGTGTCACTATGGGCTGGTTCTATAGCATTGGTCGGGTCCATTTTTTGCTGAACCAACCAATTTCTACATACAAATGTATAGAAAAAAAACATCGAATTAGCAGAAAATTGACCCGACCGATGCTGTGGAACCAGCCCTTTACCAATGTGAAAAAAGCATTGCCATAAGACTCCCTCAGAAGTCAAATTTGGGATTTGAACCAAAATACAGCATCTAACATTTCTCTTGAGTCAGCTTCTGAGAGTGGTTTTTATGGCAATATGTGGCCGTTAAAGAGTCAGGAGGGTGTTGCTCCTATAGAAAAAAGGAAGCGCTGGCTAAAAATGCCCTCGTTTCCAGTCCTTTCTATTCATGTAGCTATAACTTTTGTTGCTCACAAGTTGTCATTCAAGTATGGTGCTAAAAAGGAGGATTTGAGAAGGTAGCTAGTTGGGAGAAGTCAGTCAGTATAATATACTATAGAGTGTGTGACATGAGTAGGTACCTGATAGTGCAGCTCTCTCTATTTTAAACAAGGCAGGTGACTTTTCAGACTAATGTGGTGAGTGCAAGTTGAATGGTGAAGCAGAGCGTGACTTCTTTTGAAAAGAGGGTACCTACTGACAGCTCTTTTTACCATAGGAGCAACACGCTCCAGAGCCATTTGTTGCTGTCAGTGTCAGGTTGACAGATTCCGTCAGGCAGTGACAGTAGGTGTGACAGCGGTAAAAAAACATTATTGTTGTTGTAAGAGATCTGAAGCCAAACCTAGATGCCGAATCTTTAGGAGCTGACATGGATTCCCTTATTCCCCAAACCTACTGTGCCAAAGCTATAGGTGAAAAGATGACTGAAGAAAAATGTCATATGAAAACATCTGTGTCTGTATGCATCAGGGTGATAATGAAAGTGTTTTAAGGGTGTGGCCTTGTCTTCAATACTTGACATCTTGAGTTCCCTCTACCATACAGGCATGCTTACCCAGGTAACAAAATGAGGTTATTTCAACATTAAAAAAACGTCATTTCCAAGTTTAAAAAAAACGTTAAAAGAGGGTTTAGCGTAACTCCACTTCGTGGACTCAAACCAACATTGAATGATTGTTGTGAAAATGTTGGTTAAACACAACTTTTCTCAAATAAATATGTATTAAAATGATGCTAAATCAACCCTGGAACAACCTGACCTTACTCCCTACCAAGCCTTATGTTGTCATAGGTCGTTTGCTTTGTTTCTACTTTTCTGATGTGTTTGATTCAGCTTTAGATATAATAAAAAAGACCAAAGACCGAGTTTGTCCCCTGACGTGAGGCTCGAGGTCCAACGGCTTTGCCCATGATCCCAAAGGCTTTGCCCGAGATCGCTTTGGCCTTTAGTCATCAGGATTTGCCTGACATCTCAAATCTGAGGGATTCTTCATGTTATGACTCAAAAAACGAGAATAAATTTTTCCGAAAATAATCCCTGAACTTAAAGTGTGTGGGTCCCAAAACTCTAGCACCTGCATTTGACTCATCAGCTTGTACGAAAGCAGATCCAACTACACGAGCCAAGAGTTAAAACTTTCAGTATGCTTTCATCACCCCTGTGTATGAGTTATATACACCACCACTTATTCCAACTACCACTTTAGTAGTTTGTGGTCAGTAAACCTCTATAGGTAGTAATCTAAATTAGTATACAATGCACAAAGGGATGGCTAACACAAATTGCAGGGTACAGAGGCCAGCCTGGGATATCTGGGTCTGAACCCATGTTATCCTACTTACTTCCTGGGGCAGAAAAAGACCATCTGTTTCATGCTTGCAAAGGTATAACTACCTTTGCTATACCTGAGGACTGAAATTGGGCAGGTATATATGCCGTTTCAACCCCTTCAGGATGGAATGTTGCACCAAGGGAACATCTGGACCGGTTAATGCCAGACACAGCATTATTGTCACTACATCGAAATTACCCTGTTGCTTCAACATGATGCATGGGTGCAAGTTATTTGATAACTTAGACATTAAATCTCAAGAAATCTTTGTAGGGGCGATTTTTAGAAAGGTTTGAAGGGAATGGGGTAGGTCCAACTGTAGACCTTAAATGAATAACCTATAGAATGCAGAGTCTAAGTATGTTTATCATAGTGATCTGTTTAGGTGCCTGACTGCTGGCCCTTAAAGTATTCAGGACCAATGCAGTATGTGCAGTATGATTCCATAACACCGACTTCTATATCACTTCACTGTTGAGAACTTGAAATTCAAAAGGACTTTCTCTCTGAAGCTTTCCCAATTTTTCACTTGAACTCCCACGATGAGGTAGCAAATCATGAGCGCTTGTTCCTACATGGAAACTACAGAAAAAAAATAAGGATTGTTCCCCTGACCCTTCTATAGTGCTTGGGGAGTTGGTGGGAATGGATATTGGCAGGTAAGGGAGTGATCATATTTTAACAACAGGGGGGGGCGGTGGGTTTGAGGGGGGGGGGGTCAGAATTTTTTCAACCCCTTGACCGTGGGGGGGGGGTCAAAATAATTTCACCTGTTTTCAGTGGAAAACCCTGCGTGTTACTATAGGCTAGAAGGGGACGTTCGCGTGGGATTTTTGTCCCTTAAGGGGGGGTTGAAAAAATTTTACCCCCTCGAAAGGGGGGTCAAAATTTTTTTCGCGCATCCACGCACAAACCCACCAGCCCCCCCTGTTGTTAAAAAATGATCACTCCCTAACAGGTTGACAGACATCATAGATAGCTCATATGAGAGCAGTCGTATTGTGTGCAGAATGGTGCTTGGCACCAGATTTGCAGACATCTGGATAGGGGACCTATCACATTATAATCGTCGTCATTCTTCTACCTTTTGTACTTGGTATGACCTGAGGTACTCAGGATATTAGCTGGGAGTGTATATTGGCAGGTATGAGGGTGACAGACCACAATCATGTCCAGGGATGCTACACAAAGGAGCAGACAGATCGTGTACAGAATGGTGCTGGCACTATGAAAATAAGTCTCCCATGGATCCTTGTAAAACTAAAGAGTGAACCACAGTAATTATATATATATTGCATCGTATTCCCAGAGGTGCTTCTGCCGTATTCGACAAGGCCTTATATATTCCATGTGAGTTGCCATTTGCATTTATGCCATGGCCCTATGAGATGAAATGGTTTTTAAATAAAGAAACACAACAATATTTACAGCTTGTTTTGATCCGCCATCTTGGGTTGCTCAGCCTTGTCAGGAGCTAGCTGCAAGGGTCAAGCCCTTAGTTTCGTATTAAGTGTTACACACGGGATTTTTTCCCTTTTAAACATAGCATTACTCTTCTATTTACATCAACAATTCATAAAATGATATTATTTAACTATTTTAATCATTCTTTTATTGTAAGACTTCTAATAACCATACCTAAATACGAAACTAACTAACTCTGTATAAATTTCAAAATGGCAGCATTGAATATGCGAGGCTCATATTCCATCCCCCATTGAATATGGCGTGAGTAGTACAAATCTATAGTATCGTGGGTATTAGGGACCCAGTCTAGTTTTCACTAGAAGCCCCGGATGGCAGTGCGGTGGTACAAGGAATCGCTGTGAATATAGCGACATCTCTGCAAAAATAACAACAAATCTCTGGCAATTTTAGGATGAGGATTCTATCGTTATTTTAACCACACTTTTTTACAGTGTGGCACCAAGTGCACAAACCTGTGGATAGAGACCTCATTATGTACTGTAACGATGAGGCCACCCTTAAAAATATGTTCATTTCCTGTCCGGAGGCCTGGTGGATGTTTTTGTGAGAATGGGAAAAGATTTTCCTGAGTTCTGAAAAAGGATTTTTTTTCCATCAATCACCACAAGAATCTAGGCATCCCATTACCAAATCTTGGAACATGATGGCAAATTTATGCTGTTCCTGCTTATGATGTTCATGACAAATAAAAATGTTTTCCTAAAAAAAGAATTTTTCCCTCTGCAAAATTCACACTCTGGGCAGAAAACAGACATATTTCTAAGGATGGCCTGATAACGAAGGGTTTTCTATAACTCTACTTTAGGACAATCTTCTCACTCTCATTTCAGCGTGGATTTTATGTAACAGAGTGCTAGTTTATGCTGAGCCTTCATTGTAGAAACTATACTGCTTCACTGCATTAAGTGCATTTACACGCCTGATACTACCTGCTTCCTAGCTGGAAGCATATAGGTTGACAAGTAATAAGGAGGTTGTTAGTGTGTCTTGACAGGTTAAAAAGGCGACCAAAACCACAGAGAGACCCTTTACAGGAGTAGACGGAGAAGGTGGATCCCTCACAAATGCCAGAACTCCCCCTCAGGCGCCTTACCTGCAACACTCTAAATCCATTGTTATGTTGGTTTCTGTTTGAATTACGTACAAGCTTTGTGTGAAAGTGGCTGCAATTTTGCATGATTGTTGCAACCTAGAGCTGTGGACATGGGCGTGGACTGGTTACCAGGTTGAGTCTGTGTAGGTGTTATCCATATGCTATAGTAAGGGTGAGAAAGTAAAGGGAATGGTGCTGCCCTCTGGCAGCTCTATTTGCTTTGTATAGACCTTGATTACGGAGGTGAGTGGGGCGTTCCATTTACTTTCTCACCCTTACTATAGCATATGCATAACACCTACACAGACTCAACCTGGTAACCAGTCCACACCCGTAGCTGCGGACTTAAACTGCCGGAAATATGACTGCACTGCAGGTGCACTGCATGTGGGTAAGGCATAAACTCATGGTATGCCTTATACATGAGGTGCGTCTTATATGTGAAGTGTCACCGTACAAACGGTGATAACTAAGCCTTTTTAATGTTTCACTTCTTCTAGTGTGATTTTGAAAACTGTCCTCTTTTACAGAGAATTAGTGAAAAAGAACAAAGACACAAGACAGAAAATGGCCTGTACAACTTATTGTACAGATAAAGTGCCCTCAATGAACCCCCAGACTTTTCCCTCCACAAAGGTAGTGCCTTAGAACCAGACATATCTACACATGAGTACACATAAAGCTATCCTTCCTTGTTCTAACCCTTATTGCACAATTCCCAAAAGTACAGCCATGATGCACCAATGCAGGCCGATGGATAAACTTCCGCATCAGTGCATCATGCCAAGCAATACGGACTGCACCAGCGCCATATTTAGAAAAGGCGTGATGCATGAACGCAGCACTGGAGAGACACTTGCCGCAAATGCATTCATGCTTCATGACAGGAAACTGGCATTATTTCATTGTGCAGGCCCTAAAGGATTGATCTTTCCCTGAACCCACCAATGTTTACACACTTCTAAATACGCAGACAAAACAAAGGCTGTCCCAGCAAACCCATCCTACATTATCACCAAACCCTGTGTAAACCCAACTTTACTTTTCTCGCCGGGTTTGGTGTCTGGCTGGTGTTCTGGAGATCTAGACACAATGTTATGGGAGATCATATATTCCGAGAACTGTGGAGAGTCAACTTTGTGGAATATTTTCTGATCCATAATTTTGACGGATAATTCTGGACTGGTATTTTCCAAAGTGTGCCTGTGTGGAATTTTGATTGATTCAAGGGTTATTGGTCTGAATGGTATCCGCTGCATTGGGCTTTACGAAGGCCAGCCAAGATCATACATACCAGAAGAGCCTTTTCATGGAAATGCAACATCCATTATTCCAAAGCTACCTTCTGAATTACCTCTGGGCTGTAAGTTAGTGCTTAGATTTGAGAGAGGGTTACAAATTCCTACTCCATTTATCCCCTTTCATTCAATTTGCACTTGAGAATATCCTTCTATAAGTTCTCATATTTGAGTTGAGTTGAGTTGAAGAAAACTTTTGTTTGGTAGAAACAATTATTACATCTTGTGAGCCTTTCATTGTTACCAAAAACCAGACAACACTGATAAGGACAAACACAAAAGGCTGACTTCACTTCAACCAGTACAATACAGGACGTAATATACAAAAGGACAGGTAAAGACGATCCACAATACCTTGTGGCCTAGAATGATTTATTTAGCTTTGGACATGTTCAAAAGAAAGGTATCCCTTTTAACATCTAATGGGAACACAGCTTAAAACCACACATATTTGTATGTCTGGACTTCAGACATGACACAAAAGGTCGAATCCCACATGGCAAAAAATTCCTCAAATATCTCTGCGATTTGGTCAGTTGTAATTCATGGCCTCCCTGGTGTCCTAAATCGCAAGGAATGCTGGGGACTCACTCCAGATAGTGCTAAGGTTCTATATACTTGCGTTTAGGGCATAGATTGTATTCTGGGCTCATTACCTTTTACTCAAAGTTACAATAATAAATGTTTGATATTACAATTGTGAAGGGAGTCAAGCAAATTCACACAGATAACTAACAGTGGAACAGCTTTGTTTCATGAATATTTAATTATATGGTACCTTTATGTTGAATTCGGCTGGCAATTTTAGGATAGGAAATATGCCAAACCAGTGATATATACCCTTTAAATAGGGCAGAATGTCGTAAATGCTTTACAATAAAACGCAACAGTGTCCTTGTGTTCTATGTACCCTACTTTAGTTATATCCATTACAAATATTGGTAAGACCCAAAATCACAACAAATCGAAAAGCCTAGAGATATCTGAGGCATTTTTCGCCATGTGGGATTCGACCTAAAGCCTATAGGCTGCTGGAATGCATTCTGAAGCACTCAGTGATTAAGACCAACAGAGCGCTGTTCTCTCCCATTCACATAAAAGTCAGTCGTGAGGCATATGTCACATATTTCATTTTATGGATTGCGAAAAGGTAAGAAACATAAGAAACGTAAGATGACTTCTTAACTGCACTGTCAATAACCTCCCTGACGATTATTGATTCAAAGGGGTGAATACCCCTGGCCATAGGCAAAACCGGCACTTATTCAAGGCATGGTTTCAGCGTTTAAGAGAGGTTCCAACACCTCCTCTACCCCAGCTCTCATACAAATGTGGCACTTGTTCAAAAACCTGGTTTAACCCTACAATGTAGTTTCATCTAATTTGCTCTGGAGGGCATTTCTCAACATGGTACGACTACACCCAACCACTGCGACTTGAAACCTTCAAAATTAGAGTGGGTGATCATAGGGAATGACCTACGACCGCTCTGTACAATCGGAACTTTATATAGTATAAACTTACATAGGGTTTGGTAGGGCAGTCGTACCAGTGCAATCATTTGTGACCATTAGATATATAGCTTTACTGGTATTAGAGTGATGGATCCCACTATGATTTGAAGGGGGTCTAGTTGTACCATCTTGAGAAATGCCTTCCAACGCGGTTGAAGGTTTGAGCCAACAGCCTGTACAACTTAGTACAAGTCAGACTAGTTCTAGATTAAAACCAACTGTTCATTCAACCAAGTCCACCCCTAGGACTCTTCGCGCCAAAATGACTTCATTTCCTGTCGTCTATCCTTGTTTTCATACAGCGACTCTTGGTACAGTCAGATGAACCAAGATGGTTTACCTAATCCTGGAGGGTGTTGCTCCTATAGTAAATAGAGCTGTCAGTATGTGCCCTCTTTTCAAAACAAGCCATGCTCTACTATACCATTCAACTTGCACTCACCACATTAGTCTACTAAGTAACCTGCCTTGTTTTAAACAGAGAGCGCTGCACTATCAGGTACCTACTCATGTCACACACTCTATAGTTTATTATACTGACTGACTTCTCCCAACTACGTACCTACTCAAATCCCCCTTTTTTTTAGCACCGTACTTGAATGACCACTTGTGAGCAACAAAAGGGACAAGTTATAGCTACATGAAAAGAAAGGACTGAAAACGAGGTCATTTTTAGTCAGCTCTTCCTTTTACTATAGGAGCAACACCCTCCTGATATACGCAAAGTCATAGAGGCAGGTGGGAACCTCCCCATAGGGTTAAATCCCATATCAATTGATGCAAAACTCAGATGGCCACTCAATTCAAATTCCTTGATATATACTTTTGCATGGTGGATTTCTCGAGTCTTAACTACCTGTGTCAAATTAGTGGAATCCCCAAGGCTTTGACTCAAGTAATGTTTTGTATAACTATATATATATAATGCAGTAAACAAAGCTCATCAATATAACAGTGCTATCATGGTTCCAAAGTTGCCAGAGATCCGTCGTTATTTTCACCGAGATTCCTTGCACTACTGCACTGGCTGCTGGGGCTTCTTGCAAAAACTACACTGATTCATTGCAATGCAATAATGGTGGTTCACCTTTCAGTTTTATGAGCATCCTTGAGGGATTCAACTGTTATCTTTTACAGTGTTGAAGTACCTAAATGTTGTGAATCGCATCCCAATTAGCCTGGTTAAGGGTACTTCACTTTTTGAGTCGATATACTAAACCTCATAACAACCAGAGAACCATTTAGGGAATGTTGTGTTAGTCTGTATTTCCAAGAACTAGTTCATTTCTCTCCTCCACTAGGACTTTCTCTAATTCCATCCAACCTTGCAGGATGACACTCAGCCTTTGGTGTTGATCAGGTGACTTAGCATCTGGCAAAGGATAGATAATCCATTGAAATGTTCCAAATCTCTACTCGTAAACATCCTCATATACAGACCTTAAGGAAAGCTGCCAACAAGTGAGTATCAGTCTGTATATAAACCCCCTTCACATTTCAAAAGTGTGAATTCACTCAAAAACTACCTGGATGATTTGTATTTGTCTAATTGCATCTGGCAAAGTTGGAGTCACAGTTTGAACTTTGTTCAACCTATCATATCCACTTGGCTTCCCCTGCTGAATGGTATGACATGAGGTCATAGTGCTGCAATAAAGCATTATGAATTTGCAGGTTTTTTTTGTTATTTTGTTCCATTTAACTCTTTACGGCCGTCCAATGAAGAAGGGCATCATACTGGTAGGTTGTTATGTTACATCAATGAAGTACGGGTGTGTCTTCTCACCACTGGCATTTCATTGGAGTACCTTGCTGATTCTAAGCGAATGTAAGCCCTGGAGGGTGTAACTCCTATAGTAAGAGGAAGAGCTGGCTAAAAATGCCCTCATCCATGTTGCTAACAAGTGGTCATTCAAGTACGGTGTTAAAAAAGGCAGATTTGAGTAGGTACCTAGTCGGGAGATGTCAGTCAGTATAGTATAGTATAGAGTGTGTGACATGAGCAGGTACCTGATAGTGCAGCTCTCTCTATCTTAAACAAGGCAGATGACTTTTCAGACTAATGTGGTAAGTGCAAGTTGAATGGTGAAGCAGAGCATGACTTGTTTTGAAAAGAGGGCACATACTGACAGCTCTATTTATCATAGGAGCAACACCCTCCTGTAGGGTCAGCATGTTGCATCCATGCCGTACTACCCTATAAAGGGTGAAACCACAAAGGCCATGGATTGATGAAATAATAAAATTGTTTGCACTACTAACATTTGCAGTTAATGTATGAATGTAGCCTTGGTGCGTAACTTAATAAGAGCTATAGTGGTTGAGATAATCATGAATGTTCGGCATAATGCACCAATGCAGTGCTAGCGAGCATTGCATTGGTGCATCATGCCGATGACGGCACATGAACCCAAAGACATCACAGAGTCCTTAAAGAATTAAAAGATGAAGAGTCTTTGAGTGAGTGAGTGAGTGAGTAATAGAGATTTAACGCCATTTCAACAGCTAAGGTAATATTCATGGCAAGAACTACATTACACAATATCACAGAGGAATGTGTCAGTGCCCACGCATATGCACACTACACACATCCTGAGGGGATAGGAACGAGGAGATATAGGCCCTTTTAAGTGGGCTATAGGGAAGCCCGAGAGTCTTCGAGGGTGTACTATATAAACTTAGGTGCTTGTTTACGTTAACACTAAGAGAATTTCCTTTTCAAGGGGCTGTATGGTTAATGAGCAAAGAAGGAGTAAACCAGTAGGGTGGGTCATAACATGTACATCTTATACGATAGTTAAATAACCACTGTGGGTTAAGGGGTATTGGAGTCCATCTTAAGCACGGAAAAACAATATTCAAATAAGTGTCTGTCTAATAAAAAGGCTTGAGGTAGGCTGAAGGTATTTAGGAATCTCTAAGCCCTTATTGGTGTATACATGTTGTCAGTACCAGCTCTAGTTCTGCTTTTAGATCTTTTCACTCAGAATTTGGTCGACATTATTACCTGTCTGTGTAATCATCCCATATTAACATGCCTCCCTGGATTACCTATATAGGAGGTGCACCTGCAGGTTCCACACCTCACTTACCATGGGTTGGTTACAGGTGAAAGAAAAATCATCAAAATAACGATGGTTCTCTGACAGCTTTAGAACAAGGATGTTATTATTGCGGATATTCCCAGGACCATAGTGCTTTTCTGCACTAAACTGCTTCTCCGCTTTACATACAAATACACTGGCTCACTGTTCAGTTGTACAGGAGATGCGTGATAGATTCAACAGTTATTTCTTATAGTGTGCTTTGTAGGAAATATGCAAAGAACGTGTATACACCAGAGCTTAGCTTTCAGCAAAATGAAGCTTTGAGGTATCCCGTCAATCCAAAAGAGATGTACTATTGCTACCCATGACTTTAGTCTCTATGTGATCATCTTAATTCATCTGTTGTCTAATCACCATATTGCGCAAGTTTGTCAATGGCTAATGGCGCCCCAGTAGCTAGTTAGTATAATGTCTCACATTCCATTGAATACAAATCTGAAAAGTATCGTTTTAATATAGAAAGTATTTTGGAGAAGCGCCATTTCATCTGTGTTAATTAACATGGCTAATTCTCAGGCTTTATTGATAATTACTAATCATAAAATAATAGTGTCTACTTATCATTTCATTTGCCTTATAGTTACTGTGGTAGACTAGGCATGAAACAGGTCATTATATGTAAAATTAGTCTCCTGCTTTGAGAAGTCTTGTTTCTCTTTATCGACACAGAAGTATTCGTTACTGATACCATCGGGTTGATGCTTTAAGGTGCATGCCCACTGCTAAGTACCTCGCCATTATAAGGAACGGTCTAAACCCTGTGACATCCATTAATGCATCACATTGGTCGTCAGGATGGATGAATGTAGAATAACTCTACAGGCCTTAATGAATCATGCCAACCTTATGTGTGATTGGCCTGATTCTCCAATAACGTGTCAGCAAGCCGACTCGTCAGAACTTCATCGATGCAACAAGGTGGCCAACAAGCATGCTATTTAGCATCCGGGGCCCTCAAAGGGTTTGGTGATACATAAATAAATTGTTTTTCGTTACTATACAAAGTAAGATGATTTAACTGTAAGAATGGTGTGCATTTCTAATAAAGGACTTATACTTCCCACTGGTGAAATCTTGTAAACATTTTCTTCAACAAATTTTCTATACGGCCAAAAAAAAATAAGGCTGTGTTTCCAGTTACATGCCTCAAATATCTGGGGTCAGTAGGTCGGATTCTTTTTTTTTATTTTTTTTTTATTTTGTATAGAAATCTACGAGCAAACATGTTGGATTCTGTGATTTTACAGTAGAATTATGAAATGACTGTTATGAATGCTTGTTATGAACTGTAAACCATTATAAAACAGCTGGCAGTGCTCTGCTGCACGATAGAAGTGACCTTGAGTGCATTATAGGAGTACAGTGCATGCCTGAGCAAGGTCACCATAGCTGTAAACCAGTCAAGTATCATTAATTGGTCTAAAAATATCTTGATCCGGTACTTGATTGGTTGGAATGAAATGTACAATGTTTTATAAGGACAATAGACAACTCCTTCTTCACATCTTGACTGCCTCTTGTCCTATAATGCACGCAGCTACATTTGTGCATTATAGGACAACAGACAGTCTCAATATGAAGAAGATCATTGTCTATTCTCTAAATAGATGAGGCCCTATATAAGCTCCACGAAAAGTTGATGAAATAATCTGAAAATTACGGGGAAAATGCCTAAAAGTTGCCAGAAAAAGGCAAAATTTCACAAAATGAAAAAGGAAATTCCAGGATCGGCCCTGTTTGCTAGGGTCGGTCAGGTAACTGGAAACAAACCTTTTTTTTTAGGCCTAAGGTTCACACGAACGGAGTTGAAATGACACCTCACAGCTGTATAGAAGCATTAACTTTGAACAAATGAGTATACTCTGAGGGAGAAACATTGGTGAGAAATACAATTTCTACACTCATCATAAATCTTCACTCTTTTAAACATCATTAATACTCTTCTTGGACTAAAAATTGTAGTGTGGCTGTGATCCCTTGGCAGCCTATGAAAGGAATGTGACATATTAGAAAATTGGGTAAGATTGGTTTAACAACTTTAGACGTTATTTATACCATAGCAATTATACCAATTAAGGTTACAGTCTGGTTTACATCCTTTTGCCTATGACTAGAGGTTATTACTGCTTATATATCCGTACACTAGCACTTAGGGGGATTTCACAATAGTGTTAATTAGCCTTATTGAGAAATGCCCTCCAGGAGGGTAGTTCACAACATCAAAAAGAGTAACATTTCATCAAGAGAGTGAAAATTGCAATTCTCACTAAGGTTCTCTCTCCGTTCAAGACTAGACATGGATTGGTGTATGCCTGAGAATACTCCCTTCAAGAAGAGATGGTTTAATTCATAAAACACATGGATACCTCCCAGAGCTATCCTAAGACGTCAAATCTACTATTTTTCTATACCCTCTAGGAGACTTACCACATAGACTGTTCCCCAAATTCAAGTGTGACAAATATTTATCTTAGAATTGCACCACATCTTCATACTCAGGAAACTGCCTCGAAAATCACTCACTTCACCTAAAAAACAAGAATACTCACCGTACCTTCTGAATTGGTATAGGATGGTTTAATAACAAATGGACGAATTAATATCAAACATCATTGCTAATATATCTAGGTTTGTCCAAGCCTAAGACTACGGTTGCTTACCTAAATCCCTCAAATATGACCGTATGCCTATGATATGAGTGCATAGGTACAAATAAAGGTGGCTATAATAACCCAATATGCAGAAACCAGGTGGGGGGGGGGGTGATTTGGACGTGGTCCCAGGGGTGAATGATCATGTACTGCCCTGGATAGGGTCCAAACCCACAGGTAACACCTACAGGTGCCGCCAGGGACATGGACAGGCCCATTAGGGGTCATGGAGTCGTGTTAAGGTGGCTGGCGGGGATTGTCAGTCCACCATTTGGACACCAGGGTTCTCCTCTGCTCTATTGATATTATATGAATGAAAAATGCAAACTTCTTAATGGATGTACTTATTCTAGCCATTTCCCTTAAGGACAATTTTCAATCATCCAAGACATTAGAAATATGGCTGGGACCATATGTCAGAACTACACTCACTGCAACGATATATGCATGATCTAAGTGCTAAGGAAGTTATAAGAAATTCTAATTACTTTTGGATATGACTCTGTGGATTTATGTTGCATATTGCTGTATAATCCTATATAATAGTAAAAGTTCTGTATCTCAGAAATATGCCTGGGACCCCCCACATTTTTATTGGATATATGAATAGTACATATAATTTCGGGATTCTGGTGATAATCTGGCGAAAATCTAATTACTTTGATTCTATCCCCGCCAGCCACCTTAATTAACCCTCCACAGGCTGCTAATACAGGAGTGCATCATGCCCATTGGTCGTCATGATACACCAATGAAGTGCTGGTGAGACTGCTCGGCAGCACTTCATTGATGCATCATGCTGACCCAGTGGCGGATCCAGGATTTGAAAAAGGAGAGGGTGCAGCCCAAAAGGAGGGGGCGCACCCCTTATTTTTGGACAAATTTTGGGGTCCAAAACATGTAGCTAAACTCTTAAAAACTGGGCAAAGGGGGGGGGGAGACACGCGCCCCCGCGCCCCCCCTCTAAATCCGCCACTGTGACCCTCCAGGTGTATGCCAACCGTGTTGGGTCAGCATGGTGCTTGAATGCATCATGACGACCCATGGCCATGATGCATTGATGCATCTCCCATAAAGGGGCATACCCTTAAGGACAGCATGAAGCCACCAGTTCCAGGTTTCTATGATGTCATGATGCACCAATGCCTTTGAGTCAACTCACCAGCACTGCATTTGCACATCATGCCAACCCTATAAGGTAGTGTCTAAACTCTGTGTGTTCAGCATGGTTCATAAATGCACGTCTTGTGAGGCACTCACCAATGCTGCATTAGGCCTAAAAAAAAGCTGTGTTTCCTGTAAGATGGTCTAAAAAGTTGAGGTCGGTAGGTCGGATTTTTTTTTTTCATTTTTTTTTTGTATCCAAGGTCTCACATAGTCATATATTGCTGTTTTTTCACTGATGAGTGTTATAAACGTTCATTTTCTGCTTGGGATATGGAAATCCATGGGGAAATGTGTGCAAATAACAATTTCGGAAGTGAATCTTTTAAAAAAAAATTCAAAAATTGTTCAAAAATTGGGAAAATTTTAAAAGGATTTGAAAGAAAAATCTGAGGTCGGCCCCTTTGAGCTGAGCACGGTCGGGTGACCGGAAACAAACCTTTTTTTTTTGCCTAAGTGCCCCATGACATGACACATGATAGCTACCGTGAAAAACAACATACTAGCCACGACCGCATATATAAGCCACACTCTGACCTTAAGTTTAGGAGAATGGTAACTAAAGCCTATGTATATACCTGCATATAGGCCACACCCTGAGCTCAGGGAAAGTCTATAAGCTGCAGAAGACATCTAAAATGGCGGCTTATATGCAGGGTTTTCCATATAAAAGTCGTTCTTAAAGTGTTTAACCTCGACAACCCTAAAGGCCTTTTGGACCCTCACTGACAAACATGGGTCCTTATATGTGAATAAGTAAGAAAGTAGAATGGTTAGTCCATGAGAGGATGCACCGGGTATCCATGCTGCGTGGCTGTCCATGTACATGTTTGGTCTCCCATATGGAGTACATGCATTAGTGGAAGGCAGATAGTGGTCTGACTACATAGTTGGTTATTGCTATAGGTATGTTTGTGGTATTTGCAAGTGTGAAATAAGTGTAGGGGACATTTAGAGGTACACACTGAAGTGACCAGGTATGGCCCCAAAGGGCTATATTGCCACATTAACTACTCTAATAGTGCAGGGCTTTCAGGAATAGTGGGAGACATTCCTATGATCGCATAGTAGATCTCATTAGTGGGCGTTGATCCTTGCCTGCTACCTGGCATATGGACCAATCTTGAGCGATGAACTCTGAATGCTCTGTGGGTTTCAAATCGCAAAGAACTTGTGAACTATACAATAGGGACAGATGAACCCTTGCAACCTTTGAGGGCCAACCCTTCCCATCCCTAGGGCCGAAAATCGTGTGTAATGATGCCATTTTGAGACATAATAACCAACTGGCTTTCTAACTAAGAACAATGAATTGTCTTCTTTAAGAAAATAAGACAACCTGATCTGCATAGTGCAAACCAACATGATATGAAATCATGAAGTCACATAGACTAGAATCTGTCATAATGGAACTCCTATATTTCGCTGGGAACAAAACACACCTTCTTCATGATTGATATCAAAAGATTCTCTAAGCCTCAAACACTTGGCATTTTCCCAAAAATAATTCACACACGTTCGGCCTTGAATGACAAGAGCTCTGAGGGAGACATGAAAGTGGTTGTGACATACAATCAGACTGAAGGCAATAGCATTAAGGGGATGACGGTAGTACATAGGGCATTAAGGCACGTGTGTTTAGAGCGTAAGGTATAGGGTTCTATCCAGGACCATGGAGAGGGTTGATGGTTTGGGGTTTGGGTTTGAGAGCAGCACTTACTGGGGATATTTAGAGTCTACAAAGGTTAGACATGGATGAAATAACAACCATGCTATCCTTTAAGGACAACTTGCTGTCTGATTTATTATTCTGATCTAGCTATAATGCGCTAAGTTAGTATTGGTGAGCGAGCCGTTAACACTGCATAGTGCACAGTGCCAATTTTTAAGAGTATATAGTTTTTTAGATGCTTTAGATTTTAAACCAATCAGATAATTCCCTCCATTCCCTGCAGACTAATTAGGGTGCAACCGGTACCCATCGTTACAGATGTTTCCAACGTCTATCTCACATGTACCAGAAAAGGCAATGGTGTCACATACTGTACAATGTGAAAGAGGGGAGTTGAATCCATAAACCAACATAAAACTCATAAATTGCAGCACTAGCTATTTGTCCAACAGAGCTGTATTGATTTATAATTGGACTAAGGGGCACAGTGCACTAAATCCCAGCGTCGTCCTTAAAGGGTAAGAGGTAAGACGTCAGCTCCCTACCTACCCCATTACCGGTGTAGTATCAGATGACGTTTACTGGGGTATAGGCATGTTTGCTGTATATAGGACTCAGTATGGAGGTCTAGTGGAGCCCCCATTTTGAATTTCGCTGGTTGAGGTAAAACCATCTGATAACACATACCCTGATGGGTACCTTGTCCCTGTTTAACACCCACTTCCAGGGACATGCTGGTCCCATCTTATCAGTTCTTATCAGTGTGTGTCGCCAGAACCAGCTCCAGACCAGCTAGTGGCCAATAGAGAAGGCACAGAGAGGAAAATGGTAAAGGTGAACGATGAGAAGTTTGAGCTGACTGTTTCTTCACAAGTGTGTCCTGCCTGTTCCGCATGAGGCCGGTAGGCCGAGTGCGGAGTGGGCAAGACACGCGAGTGAAGAAACAGGAAGCTCAAACTGATCAGAGTTCATCTTTACATTTATGTCAAGGTGTTTGGGTTGATAATTAATTGATATTTCATCAATATAATCCATAATTAACTCTTATTTACCCATCGTCATCCCGAAATCCTGACCGCCGCCATTTTGAATTTTTACGTTTCAAAAAGGCTGCGCATGCGCAATGGACCTATGACAACATCGTGCGGATTTGGTGCTGGTTATTTAATGCAGGGGTGCAATACGGGGGTTTAGTGCATTGACAATGGAGCATCGATATTCACCTTGACATAACATGGCGGGGTCTAACATGGGCCAAAAGTGCTCAAAGAAGAGAAGTAGTTTTAATACTATATATCTGCTGCCCCTTTACCTAGGCCTTCCTTTTGATTGAAAGACGTTTGAGAAGAAATGCATATGCTGGTTTGTATGCAAAGTAATCTCCACACATCATTTCACGTCTAAATATTTCTCAGTCTAAATAGAAGTTGAACCTGTCAAAGAATTAGGGCATGGGTAGAATTGGAACACACTATGTGTAGACCTAGATGTAACAATTTCCTCATGTATAAGTCAATTACAGGTGTGAATATAGAGGTAGAGTAGGTGGCAAAGGAAGAATTCTTTTCTATATGAACATCCTGGTTCATTTTTTTTAAGAGGATTTTTTTAAGCTCCAGCCATCAGATATACCCTGGCTAATAGGCACTCACAATAACAAAAATTGAAATAACGGCACAATCCTCCACCTAAGGTTGCCAGAGAGCAGTTGTTATTTTCACAAGGATTCCTTGTACATTTATGTACCACCGTACTGTCACCTGGGGCTTCTTGTAAAACCTACACTGGTTTAATGCTATACAATCACAGTGGTTCACTGTTCAGATGTATGAGGATGCCTGCTAGATTTAACCGTTATTTTTCCAGTGGAAGCACGTCCCCCGTCTGTAGCACAGACTGTTTTTTACCTTTCTGTCAGTAAATGGTGCAGAACAACAACATTTAAGACCTGAAGATAAGTTATCAGTGGTAGTCGCAATTACCAACCTTACCCCATAACTGGCTAGTTCTGCTTTACCGAGACATTCTTCCCTCCATAGAAATAGCTGTCTGGTGTAAAATAGCAGTTACTGTCAGTGTTAATAGTAAAGTTGTTTA
This sequence comes from Acholoe squamosa, assembly GCA_949317995.1. NCBI lineage: Eukaryota > Metazoa > Annelida > Polychaeta > Phyllodocida > Polynoidae > Acholoe > Acholoe squamosa. The sequence goes on from OX439048.1 coordinate 10,177,072, forward strand.
CACCCAACCTTTGGGGGGATAGAACTTGTATGTCTGATATAGTCCCACTGTTTTATGGTACCATCACCTTAGCACAGCAAGGTTGCAACAGCATATTTTCAAGTGTTGCAGGAGACAGGTGTTTATTAACCGAATAGCGAGAGCGGACTCACTTGTGTTCAGTTGAGATTAATTAACTCCAGATGGAGCCACCAGTACATACTAGAGTCCACTTCCTGTCAGTAGAGAGTCAGCTCCCTGTTAGCTGAGCTTAAGCTAAGTTCTCAACTTAAAACAAAAACTAAACCGAGATGAACATATAGATTTAGCTGAGATCTTAACTGAAGCAAGGATTAAGCTGTGATCTCAGCTTAAAACAAAGATGCAGCTGGGATTAACAACTACATTCAGCTGAGATCTCAGCTGAAAGCAAGGATTAAGCTGAGATCTCAGCTGAAAGCAAGGGTTAAGCTGAAGATTGAGACGCTATTTCTATATATCGGAGGCAAAACCCCCGAACACGCTTTCACTTTTTTTCTTCTATCAAGCATAGAAGAAGGTTTGAATGTATCTCTCCTCCACCCCCAGCCACAGGATGTGACTTCCTCCCCCTTCAGTTGGATCCTGCCACCTAGAGGGAAATAGTGGAATCACGAGTCCGCTGTCGCTAATCAGCAAATTGCATTTTGCTTGCAGCAGAGGCAAAAGCGTTTTCCAATTACTATAGCCAAGTGCCAAGCAGCTCGATAGAACAATATTGCACTGAGGCCTGTAGGCACACATATTATGGGAAAAGCTTCAGTTCTTTCATAATAGGTAGATAAGTATATAGGAATGACGAATTTTGTGTATCGAATGTTTGTATTGACATCGAGAGCCGGTCATATTTCCCTCGAGTGAGTTATACCTATATTTATTTTTACATGTTTAGGCACAGGGAAGCAATGAAATCAAACAAAAACTCACTGTTTAATTGAACTTTCAGTACGGGGGACGCCATGACACCTTGCTCAACTGCGGACTTCGGTTTGTCAATGCACCGCAGAAAATATAGTTCTGATCCAAAAATCAATCATCTTACGATTAACTGACACTTTCATAAATTTTCAATTCAAAATAATTTTTATTTGCACTAAAAAAGAATTTATGAGGGTAGTTTAGCACTTACAGGAAAGATTTTTAGTTTAAATCTACCGCACATACAACCGTCCCATATTCTCATTCAGTTCTATACTGAGTAGCGCCCATAAACTTATCATTACGTGAACAAAGCTAAAACTAAATAATTTCTCCTGGGCTTAATATTTCGAATTTCTGGGTGGGGATTGCGCCAAATATTAGTTTAACTATTCTAGTTTTTAGCCTCTTAAGGATTTTTAGGGGGTTGAAGCCTAAGATGTCAAAAAAAAAATAAAGCATTTTGATGTCTGGCCGTATCAGTCATTTCCATATACTTTCAATGCTAAAATAGGCCCATGTCGACCAAAACTAAAACAGCTCTAACATATTAACCACTGCATACTTTTTTATGGGAATATGATGGGAACGAAGTAAAATATCACAAGTTTAATGTGTATTAACCTCAGTGCTGAGATGTAGGCCTAACTAGCTTAAAAAAATTTGTATATTAAGTGTTCCATTCAGTGCTTCTACCGGTACAGTCCCCATAGACTTATCATTACGTGAACAAAGCTAAAACTAAATAATTTCTCCTGGGCTTAATATTTCGAATTTCTGGGTGGGGATTGCGCCAAATATTAGTTTAACTATTCTAGTTTTTAGCCTCTTAAGGATTTTTAGGGGGTTGAAGCCTAAGATGTCAAAAAAAAAAAAAGCATTTTGATGTCTGGCCATATCAGTCATTTCCATATACTTTCAATGCTAAAATAGGCCCATGTCGACCAAAACTAAAACAGCTATAACATATTAACCACTGCATACTTTTTAATGGGAATATTATGGGAACGAAGCAAAATATCACAAGTTTAATGTGTATTAACCTCAGTGCTGAGATGTAGGCCTAACTAGCTTAAAAAAATTCGTATATTAAGTGTTCCATTCAGTGCTTCTACCGGTACAGTCCCCATAGACTTATCATTACGTGAACAAAGCTAAAAGTAAATAATTTCTCCTGACCTTAATATTTCGAATTTCTGCGTGGGGTTTGCGCCAAATATTAGTTTAATTCCTCTAGTTTTTAGCCTCTTAAGGATTTTTAGGGGGTTGAAGCCTAAAATGTCAAACAAAATATAAAGCATTTTGATGTCTGGCCGTATCAGCATTATTTCTTGCTTCTTGGGTAGAATTTCTATACGAAGCCATAATTAGCAGACGACGCAAGTAGTCCCTTGCCAACCGGAAATGGGTTTGTTTCCTGCGCCCCATGATGAGGCCGGAAGGAGGGGTAATACAGTCAAAATGTCAAATAACTTTTTGGCAAATACGAACCCATATATCGTAAATAATCACAATATGCTTTACCGTGCGTTAGTCTATGGGAGTCCAGAATCTTACTAAACATGTAAAAATAAAGGTCAATACATGTTAAAACAGAAGACATCTCAATTTTTCCAAAATGTCAGTTACAACCTTGTTGCACTGAGACGATGATGTGAGGTTAGATTCTGTATGAATGGGATACTAAAATCACCGGGTGCCAAGGTTTCCAAATATGCAGATGAGCAGCACCCCAAACACTATTTAAAAGCAACTTTTGAGCTTATTGATCAATTATTAATAGTTGAATACTTTTCTGCAGTGTAAGCACCCCGCCTATAAGCCACTCTAATGTTCTGGGTAAGTTATACCTACTCACTAACATAAACCATAATATACCAGGGTCAATGATTAGGAGTAAATCAATATATACCATAAGGAACACTGAAAACATGGAAGATCCGAAACTAGTCAGCGGTGACCACTTTAGGTCCTCAAGTTGACGATACCTAAAACTACAGCTTTAGGTAGTCAAAATGACAACTTTAGGTCGTCATCCTGACCACCTGAGTCATCAGGATGACAATACTGACAGTACAGAGTGGTCATATTGATGACTCAGGTCGTCAGGATGACGACTTAAAGTCGTCATTTTGACTACCTAAAGCTGTAGTTTTATGTATCGTCAACTTGAGGACCTAAAGTGGTCACCGCTGACTAGTTTCAAAACTTCTAGGTTTTCAGTGAATGTGGTTTCGTGTGTAATCCAATAGCACTTACTCCATCAATAAGGGAAATAGTTGGTGTTTAGACGGAAACACATTGAGTAGAGGATAAAGTCATAGATCATTCAGGAGTGGACACAATACTTCTGAGAGCATGTACATGAAGTAAGCTGCAGAGTCATGTAATTATTTGCGATCGACTTTTTAACCCTATAAGAGCTGCAGGCTCCAGGTTAGGCTAAAAAAATTGTATGTTTCCGGTAACATAGCTAAAAAAGTTGAGGTAGGTAGGTCGGATTTTTTTTTTCTTTTTTTTTTTTTACCTCAGACCTTATCAAGGTATACATTTGTATTGAAATGAGGATATCATAAGTAATTTTTTTTCTGTTATCATGGTAAATAAAGGATTTCTTCGGAAATACCATAACAAACAGTAAACAAGGGCATATATCTTTGATCACTTATTAAACTGATAAAAATATTCAAAATTAATCAGAAAAAAATTGAAAAAATGCTAAAAAATTAACAAAAATTAACCAAAAAAATCTGAGGTCGGCCCTGTTTGGCTGAGGTAGGTCGGGTGACCGGAAACAACCCTTTTTTTTTGGCCGAAGTCAGAGAAAGCCCAGGGCAAAACGGACATCATCTAACACTACAAAGGCCGCTGCGGGAGTACACTGTGCCCATAGGTCAGCATGATGCACCAATGAAGTGCTGGCGAGACTGCTCGACAGCACTTCATTGGTGCATCATGCTGACCCTCCAGGAGTGCACCAACCCCATCGTCATGATGCATGATTTTAACTCTGGCAGGTAACTCACCAGGGCTACAGGCTTGCATCGTGACGACCAATGGACATGGCATATTAATGCCTCAGCGGCTTATAAAGGGGTAAGAGATGAAAATAAATGAGTAAGCAAAACTATCCGCATCCCCTGAGTATATTCTGACATGGAGGATGCACATAAATTGTTCCTCGCCCAGGTATTGGGTGACGAGGACGGCCCACTACAAGGATTTCACATTTCTATCATTCTGCAGGTTACACCAAAAACAACTATTAACTTACTAAATGCTTTGATATATCACCCACAGTAGGAGCTTTTCTTTTCTAAAAGAAAGGGGGCGTTCCCATATCCACATCACATTTAAAACACAAGATAGTTGGTTATATTTAACCCTTAAAGGGACATACATACGTTGGTGCATCGTGCTCATTGGTCGTCATGATGCACCAATGAAGTGCTGACTTCATTGGAGCATCATGACGACCCTTCTGTTGGTTATATGTCACTCTTACATTGACTCTTTACTAGTAAGCTTTAATCCTAATTTCCTTTTGAAACACCTCCTACTAAGAGTGAGCTATGGAGATATGACCAATGAATCCAATGATTGATCTTAACACCACCTTACGAGTATCTTGCTCTTAAGTCTATGTCACTAGTATATGGCCCTTGTGAAACAGGTCTCTGGGAGTGTATCAACCCTGCAGGCTCAGTATGATGTACAGGGAACCACTTCACACCTTGATTTACCTAATGTACACAAGCATCAAAGGTAGAGTGGACATGATACATAAATGCAGCACTGACAAGTTTCTTGGTATAGTTGCTTTCAAAGCAACATATATTCAGGTAAAGGATTTAGTTCAGCCTCTGAAGGTCAGGGTATGGAGATTTTATCAACCTGTGTTAGGTCTTACACAGGAGCTAAGGGCAAAAACATTTCTTTCTTGATGTTTATTTGACTTGTGACGTACAGACTATCGGCATACCATGAAGGTATTTAATCCACCCATAGCAACAGCCTCATATGTTCAATAGGCAGAGTGTTTGATCACCCTGCTATATCTCTATTTGGTCAACACATTTACTCACTTACGGACTGCCTAAACTGTGTGATTTTTGAGGGTTGCTGAAGGTATTTGGAGGAGGCTAGATGGCAGATAGTATTTCAAACAACCATAGTGGCTGCAGAGCTGTCTATTCCGATACCTACGTAGACATAGCTTCAATGTTTCTCACTTTATTTCAATTTTTTTGGACCAGAATCAGTAGACTTGGGAAAGTCTATGGAGCCATGGAGGGGGGGGGAGGACTCAAGTCGCCCATCCCTTTAGCAAAGTTTATTCAACATTATACTTATTCTTGTGCCTCGTAAAGCACCCTGCCACCCCCACGGCTTAATGTCGGCTAATCACAAACAGGTTTCTATTATATGGTACATGCAACCTAATTATTTTAGTGGTCGTTGGTATGATAGGGTCAGTTTATTCTGATAATTAGCTATAGAGAATAATCAGACTGACAAAAACTGGAAGGGAGTAGACAACTAAGGTCCCCCTCACCCTTTCCTAACCCTTTAAGAGCTACTGAAGCATAATGATGCTCCAATGAAGTGCTGGTTAGGGAGTGAATTTTTTAACAACAGGGGGGACTGGTGGGTTTGCGCATGGACGCCCGCAAAAATATTGCCCCCTCCCTCTTGATGGGTCAACATTTTTTTGACCCCCCCCATAAGGGACTGAAAATTGCACGTGAATGCACCCTTTTAACCTATAGTAACGCGCGGGCTTTTTCGCTGAAAACAGGTAAAATTATTTTGACCCCCTGGTCAAGGGGGTGAAAAAATTCTGATCCCCCTGGTCAAGGGTTCGAAAAAATTCGAAAGGGGGGGGGGCAAAGGAGGTGGCGCACACCATTTTTGAGAACTGTTTTTGGGGTACAAAATAATCAAATGAACTCTTAACTACACCAATGCATCATGCAGTGCTCAGAGAGTTAGACAGATTACCAACAACCTAGATCCCACAAGAAGCTATAAAGAAGTCTCCATGGTCGTTAGGGTAGAGATAATCATCTTTGCCTAATTTATTGCTAATCGTTCCCTGACTATTATACTCTTCTTCTAGTGCGTGTTTGCGGTTGATTCAGGGCAGAAAAACTGAATAATTGGATAGGTTTTAGTATGAGTGTGTGATACTATATATATCCAGGAGCGTGTTGCTCCTATGGTAAAAAGAGCTGTCAGTAGGTACCCTCTTTTCAAAAGAAGTAACGCTCTGCTTCACCATTCAACTTGCACTCACCACATAAGTCTGAAAAGTCACCTGCCTTGTTTAAAACAGAAAGAGCTGCAATATCAGGTACCTACTCATGTCACACACTCTATAGTATATTATACTGACTGACTTCTCCCAACTAGGTACCTACTCAAATCCCCCTTTTTTAGCACCATACTTGAATGTCCACTTGTGAGCAACAAAAGGGACAAGTTATAGCTACATGAAAAGAAAGGACTGGAAACGAGGGCATTTTTAGCCAGCTCTTCCTTTTACTATAGGAGCAACACCCTCCAGGTGTTGGCCCCCTGAGGGCCGCATGATGCATTTATGTGTCATGGCGACCCTTTGAGATTGATGCACTCCCCTTGCTGGAGAGTACACGACATTGTATCACCTTTTCCTTGAAAGACATATGCTCTGTTACTTTTCTTTGTTAATTTCTGCTTCTTTTTTTTCACTCGGAGATATTATAAACCTAATTATACTTTGCATTCATATAATATATGATATATACATGGCCTTTCTTCAGAAAACTTTCAATAATTGGACTCAAAACAGCACTGATTCAATTGTTCTCTCTTTCTCTCATACAGTTTTGAAGATAAGGCAATACAAAGTAGGAAATCTGTACTGTGTCTGGACTAAGATAGTCTAGCCACATTTCCTTCCTCCTATATTTAAACAAGATATAGGACGGCAGAATAAATAGGTGGGCGTTCGGTGTTATTTCAAGCCTTCACTCACTAAAAGAATATCTATAAAATACTTTATTCATTTCATATAGTAATGCAAACCCAAAAATCCTATGTGATATAGGGGAATATATCCTGATGCACAGCACTGGTGCATACTAATTTCACTACCTCTGTACCCACAGACTATATTTTAGAAATATGTGCCAATCAGTTTATTCGAACAATGAAAAATGTTGTTGAAATAACAAAGCAAACCTCCTCCTAAAGTTGCCAGAGATCCGTCGTTGTTTTCAAATTGTGTATCACTGTACTGCCACCTGGGGTGTCTTGTAAAAACCACATTGGTTCACTGTTCAGTTTTACGAGGATCCCTGGTAGATTCAATAGTATATTCAATACCCCTTACCCTAGGCGCGGGTTCTGCAATAGTGCCTATGTGAGGACCAATGCTTATTTGAGACTCCGGCATTTATTCAAGCCATTATTGGAACATGTATATATCCTAAATCTCAAAAAGGAATTCTAAATCACCAACTCCTAAACAGTACATATATAAGTTCAGCTTGCAGTATGGTTCTATACTTGAAGACTAGGGATATGTAGATTGGCTGGTGGGAGTGGATATATAGCAGGTAGATTCAGTGTTATAGGCTGAATAGAGCCTGCAGCAGATACATAGATACAGAGGTGAGGTACACACACGTGGGTGGTATAAGTCTACTTACATATAGACTAAACACACACCACCTGAGTACACTTATATACCTTAAGGAAGAGCTCTTTATCTATCAACAGAGGGGTGGTGGGTTGGGACTGGATTTAAAAGATTTGGACCCCTTCTGATAGGGCATAAAAGGTTTGCCCCTTTTTGGGGGAAAAGGCACCTACATTCTGCCCCATTGCGTGCGTCTGTGCTACCTAACACAACACTTGGAAAGAAGAAATTCCTTAAAATCTCAAAAACACAGGCCTTAATTGAAGCCCTATTCTTAGTATCAAAGGGTAATAAAACTTTTGTCCCAAGTCAAAAAAGAAGGGGCCACATATCCCCCAAGCCCTCCATCTGGATCCATCATTGACTTTTGAAATAAATGGTGCAGGGATAGAGGATCAATGCACTCTAGATTTGATCTACCAGGAGACCGTTGCAAAAGATTAGGAGTCGGTTCTGTTGGATGTGCTATTCCCAAAATGGAACTGACTGACCTCAGGGAATCAATTCCCTGTTGGGTTGCCAAAAGACAATTGGTCATAGAAGTGGTTTAGGAGTGGTCGGGAATTGGTGAATGCTTCCCAATTGAAAACCGATTACCAGCTAGTTCCTTCCTCCAATTTGTTGGCCTTTCTTATATGGGAAACATTCAGATGATACCAATCATGGAACCAGTTCCCCCAACCTTTCACCATGCAGATCAAGTCAATTTTATTACAGTATAAAGTAGGAATGGGTGAAGAATCGGGGGAACTGGAAGGTGCGTTAGCTACAGTGAGAATGGAATTCTCAATCTTTTTGCAACTACTTCACTCCTTGCTTTTTGCAAGGAGTGAAGTAGTGTAGTTTGTTCATTGAAGCCCCAGTAAACTGTGGTACAAGGAATAACCATGGAAATTATGATGGACTCTGGCATCTTTAGGATAAGGATTGCATCGCCATTTTGATAGAGTGTGAAGCAATCATACATGCATCACATTGATACCTTGATGCATTTTGCTGATGTTTCATGAGCATAATGTATATATGCAGGCAGGACTAGGTTCACCGCCAGTATGTCAATATCAGGTGCATTAACCCATAGTTATTTCACCCCTCACAGGTTGAAATAGAGTCACTAGAACCAGTCAACCACATCGTATATTATGTGTCCCTATACTAGTGCAACTTGGGTGAACCAACCCTACATTTAAGTCGATATACCATCTTCAAATAGAAAAGGGACGGATACAAATCTTAGTGATCGTCACCTTATTCAATTCATTTTATTTTCGTTACTATATCTCTTTATTTCTGTCATCTATCTATCTGTTTCATATTGATCTGTCATCACTTTTACAATTTAAATCACAGATAAGAAAAGAACAGCTATGACCTGAAGATATACCCAAGATTTTCTGATCTTACATTGGCGAGATCATCCAGCCCTTCTGACACTATACCATTCTTGTTGGATTTGTTGGCAACATTTCTTCTTTTTTGGGGGGAGACAGTATGCAATATAAATTCAGAGAGACAGTGGATAAAACATCAAACTTAAAAAATCCAGTTTGTACAGGAAACCAGCTATTTTGTATGGAACGTGGGATTCAGTCACCATTACACAAGCTAAAAGACTAGATCCTGTGTTTTGTTAGCAGTACAATTGTCGTCTGCCAAGATCCATTTAACGCTGTTATAGCATGTCGCCAACACCAGCGAAAACGTGCATGTGTATGGCGCTAATGGCCGGTAATCAGCGAGATCACTGAGGTGTGACGTCACCACGTCAGACGCTGCGTTCATCAACCACGACATAAAGTTATGGTTGTTAGCGTCATTATGGGGAGCTATCTGTGTGTAAATGTTAGTTAGAAAATAAGAAATATTAATGTGCGATTGATTTGATTATTTCTATTCTGTGCCAACAAAAAAGAAGAATCATTTCAAGAGTTAAACCTTAGGAGGCAATATTTCACGTAAGTTGCACAGAGGGTCCTATATTGATATTGAAACTTTTGTTTGGTAATGAAAACTAGTTTTAAGAATGTCCCTTACCCCTAAGTAAGAAAGTTGAAAACATATGGAATGATATATATTAAATGTTCCGATCTCCAAACTAATGTAAGGGCTATGATATATATATATATATATATATATATATATATATATATATATATATATATATATATATATATAATATTTTGTGGAAAAGGCCCAACCGCTATTACATATAATATATATATTATATGTAATTATATGTAATAGCGGTTGGGCCTTTTCCAAAACCCAACATTCAAAAGGTGAGCATTACTGATTTTCTATTCACTTGGCGCTCCATAAATACACCTTCAATCCATGGGTTTGCTTTTCTAGATTTTTTATTGTCCCTATGACATTAATTATTTGTATATAACTAACCCATCAGTAATGACTATCTTTCTACATTCCTCTAACTGCCCCAAATACACATTACCTCAAATCTCTCTCCCTGGTCCACGATCAGCCCAACCTGATCAGTTGCTGATGGGGCTCACAACGTGTGGGCGCCACCTATTCACACTACAAACTTAGAGTAAAACGGACTAATGGGTGTTTTGACACACTATAATTAATGTAATCATAGGGTGAGCATGTATTATCGTCAGGAAATGATGGGTATTTACTAAATACCTTCATAAATTGACTAAATACCCACGTAAATTGAATGAAATGGTGGGGATGTTTACATCCGGGGGGTCAATTATATACTCCGTTTTATCCATCAAGTATCACGAGAATTGCAATTAACCTATGACAAGTGTACAACTGTTTGGACTTTTGAATAAAATAGGTTCTGCTAATGTTAAGATATCAGAATTTGTACCCTGTTTTTTTCTTAAGACTAACAATATTGTACATGTTAAACTCTTCTTCCTAATTCATACTACATGTGTATCTCTAGATTGATGTCACAGTCATATCAACACAAAGGTGACTACATGATTTGTTTCAGGTTTGTTTATCTGCATGCAAAAATACAAGTAAGAAAAAAAGTAAAGTAACAGAAAGTGGCTATACGTATATCACACGTTATGTAAGAATCTAAATCATCGTGAGACGGATGCCCAAACTTGCATTGATATAGACATATTATCATTATGTCTCATGAAAAGAAATGTATAGGGTGAGACAATAAGTGTTATACCAGTCAGACGTATATCATAATGATATATATTCACACTTGACACTTAGCTGTTTCCCCTGTCTAAGACACCCACTGGGTTAAAGGGCGGAAACACAGTTTGTAGTCTTAAACTGTCAACTATCAATATGAATATGACCTCTGTACCGGGGCAGTCAAGCTGTTAAATCTTAGACTTTTAACCCTTTAAGGGCAGCTGATGCGGGAGTGCATCATGCCAATCATGCACATTGCTCGCCAGCACTTCATTGGAGCATCATGCCGACCCTACCAGGTTGATACATATACTCCCAGAGGGTTGGCATAATGCACCAATGGCTATGATGCACTCCTAGATCAGGGCCGCTGATGCAGGAGTGCATCATGCCTATTGGTCGACATGATGCATTGGTTAATTATGCCGACCCTCCATGGGTGTGTCAGCCCCATAGGATCAGCATGATGCATGAATGTACCCAGCAAATTGTCGTCATCTGTCACCATGATTGGTCATCAATGGTGACTCCTTTTTGAGTGATAACTCATTCCGTCATCTTTCGCCACTGTGTGTTAGACTCACGTGGCATAGCAATGGCTATTCCTGGTGATCTTGTGCTATAACGCCGTCGTGTTCCATCTAGCGACATGTGTGAGCCACTTCACACAGGTTGACGAGGACTCACGACAATTTGCTGGGTAGTGAGTAACTCGCCATGGCTGCATTCCTGCATCGTGCTGACCAATGGGCATGATGCACTCCTGGGTTAGATGCCTATAAAGAGTTAACAGACTAACAAAGGTGTCTCTTTCTCCTCCATGTGAAACTCTATATAGCCCTAGGACTCTGCACACATCAAAGGTGTCTAACACCCCCACAGGTCATCTTGCCTTGTCTTAAGGTGTTATCTATTTAAATTTACCCTGTATATAGCGTGCAGCTTATGTGTATAGGGTATGTGCTGAGGTGAAGGAAAGGCTATAAGTAGAACGGATAGCTCGGCATTGATTTCGGGACCTTCAGGACATTTCTGTAGTAAAGAATCTTTATGTATAAAGCACAGCTGACGAGTTAAGATGCATTCTGTAAATTCCATAGTCCACTAGCCCTCTATCGTGCCGTACAAACCCCATAAACTCTTTGCAAATCAGGCCTAGTGGACTATGGCTATAAGGCACTGGTGAATACATCTGTTAGCGCTCCATTGCTGTCTCATGCCACACTTCAAACGAGGCTCAGCGCGATGCATGAAGTGCGTATTCTCATCTTCTTATATATAATTATAAATAACCTAGATTATTGTTAATTTAATTGGAATGGAACAGTATTATTATTACAACACTTTTAATAAGGGAGCTGGAGACCACACTGTATAAACTAACATGTTCTGTTAGCACAGAGAACCTGCACAGGATCCCAGTGTAGCAGCCAGGAACGCCCCCTGGATCAGCCTAGAGGAACTACAGGCAGTATATAAACATACAACAGCAGCGGCACTGCACAGACAGGTACTGGTGATGATCGACAACAGAGCGAAGTTACCCACCCACCATCCCAAAAGGACAACATTACTAACAACATTATTAAAGCCGTAGGCAAAGTCTATTGTTTTTACACTCTATGAGCTCAGTATATTGTAATAAAACTTTTTATATCCAGCTCGCCTTCTGTTCCATTCCCTAGTATAATTATGTCTTCAAATGTGTACATTATCATTCTCACATGTGCGCACATTTTCATACACTGCAAAAATGGTGTTTAGATTTTAAACATGTTTAGGTCTAAATACGTTTAAAACCTAAACATATAGGTCAGTTAGGTGTCTCATTGACTACACATTTAGGAAATGAACACTTTTATTCTAACTACATAAACATTTATGCTAAACATGTTTAGATGTTTAGAGTTGAGACAGTTGAATAATAGGTGTTTAGATTTAAACATCAATATGTTTAGATACTTGGATGTTGAATCCACACCAGGTAGCAGCACTACCTTTGAATGGAATTTCTGCACACAGTTATAATCGATTGTTGTGACAAATGTCCCCAAATCTCATGTTTATCATGGTTTCATTTCATAGAATGTCATGCGAATAGAAAGGGCAATAGAAAATTGACTAGATTCACCTTATGCCACAATCATTAGCATAAAATAATCAATAAGCTCCATGACTGACACTTATTTGATGTTATTCTGGAATAGATAAGGCAATGCCCTTCCTTTCAAGCTGTTGTACTTTCTCAAGTCTCTCATTCTGATGCAGTGTGTAATACATGTACATGTATATAGCTGTGGCTGACATCTTTGGAGACTTTGACAAGCAAATACCTGCTGATGCCCCCCCCCACCAGTAAATGAGAAAACAAACAAAGTATATCTCTTTTAATGCATACATGTCTGCAAACCTTAAATCTCCATGAAATCATTTAAACATCTAAACAAAAAAATTCATAAACACCTAAACACAAAAATTCATATATCTAAACACAAAGTTTTAACCTAAACACCTACATTTCTAAACACTTGAACTAAGCACATTGTTTGGCTAAACATGTTTAGGAAATTAATGTGATTACAAAAACGTTGCAAGAATATGTTTAGAATTGTGTTTAGGATCTAAACACCATTTTTGCAGTGTAGGGACACATGGGAACTTTTGGAAGAAATTGCCATAGTGCACGTCTATTAGTCCGGTCGCCATAAAGCAGTAGATTTTGTGTTTTTTGGGTCATTTTGGACTCTTGTGGCTCTAAAGAAAGAAGTTGTGAACCAATCTTGTCTTACATAGACTTATTTGATAGAGGACACTTAGGGCATTCAGAAAGACGTAAATTTGTGGTCATCCATCAAAAACTCTCAGACTCATAGCCTGCCGAAGTGAAAAAAACAGCCAAATTTGTTCTTTTTAACTTTTTGTATTTTTAAAAGTGTCCTGTATTGAATAAAGAACATCTGGAGCATCCCAAAGTTATTTTTTGTATCATTTTGTGTATTGTATATGATCATATGTATCATTTCCATGAGGTTTGGATATGTTACTAAATGAGAATTTTTCACCATGTGTCTTTGATTATGGAAATCTGTAATTTGTAACGTCCGGTACCTAAATCTAAATCAGTTATAAAACATGGAAAAAAGGAAGCTTCAAAATATTAGCTATTACCCAAATGAAGGGCCCTATTATCCCCTACTTTGGTGAAAAAATTGTGGGTCTATCTGCATTTGTCTCCGTTTGAGAGCAGCTTATATGAAATAATTCTGATAAAAGTACCGGACGTTACGTAACATTCGGTACTTTTATCATCATGTAAGAGGCAGTCTACTGTGCATGCATACCTCAAATTTTGTTCCATTTTGTAATTGAAGTCAATAATAGACATATTAACCTTGTTATTTCATGTGTTTGTTATGCATAATGGGACATTGCTATATTCTGAGAGCAACTTCAAATACCTCCATATTTCATCATTTTGGTACCGGACGTTACAAGACACAAAATAAGCAATAAAAATGGAACCGGAGGTCCTAAGCTAAGTTGGTATTTTTCGGTTTTCTGAGCTGAGGGCATGTCCTCTCACAAATTTGTTAAGGTTATATAAAGAAACTAGAAAAATAAAAAGTGGGTAGTCTCGCTTTGCTTTTGGCAAGACCCTTCTGTAAACATTCAAGATAAAGTAAGGCTCTTTGGCTTTGACAGAAGTATACTACTAGGCTCGTAGGCTATATTCTACCAGTAATTGAGAAGTTTGGAACTGTGGCTTTCTGCCAGAAGTTCTCCGACCCAGACAGCGTAACCACACATTTCCCTACATCATGTTACATTATCTGCCAATCAATCATTGCTTTGGCACACAGCATTGCCTCGTCCTGGTTTTCGTATAGTAGCAACTTTATTACATGTTGTTGGCATTTGTCCAGACAAATTGAAATTGGGAATTTAGCGCTTAAAGTAATAGTCAAATGTAAAGCCGTGTGTCCACATGATAATATAATTTGTACCGACGAAATTTCCGACAATAAATGCACTTCTATCGTCCATTTCGATGACAAAAATACTTTTAGTGTTCTTTTTCAATGACAAATATCAAACATGTTAAATATTATCATCGGAAATGGACGCTAAAAGTGTTTTTGTCATCGGAAATAATCGCTAAAGGCATTTTTGTCGTCAGCAATTTTGTCGTCACCAAATTTTATCGCCTTGTGAAAACACAGCTTAAGGAGAAGGAAGGAAGCATTAACATAAATTTATGATCTGCAGAATGTATTTTATTCCATTCTGTTTTGTTTTTAAGCTGAAATAATTCATACCGAATAATAACAAAGCGACACCTTGACAACGAACTATCCTATCTTAAAGAGTTGAATGAAGCTTTTCTTTTCTTCTCTATTTTATCCTTAACTACAGCAATTTGTTGTTTTGGAAATCAATGAGATCAATATCTCTCTATAAATATCAGCTAGCCAAGCTTCGTTGTGTTTTTTGGGCTGTTTTGTTGTTTTTGTTTCAACCATTAGGCTCCCACTCTATCATTATCTAAAGCAGTGACCAAGAAAATTAATTTAGGTCACGATAACTGGGTCAACCGGGTTTCCCTAGTTAACAATTCAAATTTAGATAAGTCATTTTGTTTTATGGGTAAGGTGTTTCCGAACTCTTTTGGAAATACTTTCATTTTATGAAACAGAAAGGTATTGTAAATTACCACATGAAAACAAAAAAAAAGCCTTTATTAACAATATGGTAACCGGTATCCCCCCCCCTTTTGATTGCCTCAAATTGCCTTTAATACAATCTATGTTTCCTTTTTACTCTTCTTTTTGACAGTTTGTCATTGTTCAGTGGTGCATTATAACGTGCCATAAGCGGCACAAAAGGGGTTAACTGGTTAATGAGGCACTTTCTGAACTGTAGCATGAGAGGAGGTCAGGAAACATGCATTCTGACTTCACAAAGACTACCTTTGTTATAAAGGTGTACATAGTGACTTTATTAGCTACAGCTAAGGAAGTGATACTCTACACATCTTGAAGGTCAGCTTAGGATCCTATCCCAGTTCTTCCTTTGGGGAAATGAGCACGGTGCAATGTGCCTTTTTCTTTTAAACAAAGGAAAACAAACTTGCATTCTATCATTAGAAGAGGAATGCCTTAATTTCATTAAGAGGAAAAAAAAAATCTAATATGTTATTGAATATGAAATGAGGTGGTAACTCCTGAAAATAAGGTGCCTTTTTTCAGTGGTGATCCTAAGCATATTTCTTAACCATCATTTCCAATAGATTGGTGCAGCAGGCTAGAGAATCTGAGGGCTGTGAAGAAGACATCCTGGCCAGCACCTGAATAGACCACAGTGAGCTTCAACACTGCTCCATTGTGTACCTGGGGCTGCACTTAGGGCAAGTACTAGGGCATGGCACCAACACCATGTGGTTAATGAACAAGTAATCAATGGATAATTCATGACGCGTGTGTGTTAGCAAAGGATAATTACACGAGGGTGCAGCCTGAGTGTAATTATCCTTTGCTAACACACACATGTCATGAATTATCCATTGACTACTTATTTTATTACACAATATCAATAGAAAATCAATAAATTTAAGTTTAAAACAAAAATTGTTCCCCCTCCCCAGGACTCGAAGCCTGCCATAGTGTGTGTAGACGATCGGTACACACACCTCGGCGCCCAGCAGCCGTTGGCAGCAGTAGTGCTGGGGAGGGGTTGGCGAGAACGCGGACAGCTTCTCATGGCATTCTAACCAATAGACCATCGGTACACACACCTCGGCGCCATGGATAACATGCCTCCTTACATGGATAACATGCCTCCTTACATGGATAAACGCACGCCTTACAAAAGTCATGATACATGCATCATGGTGTGCAATATCGACAGGTATGTGCATTGGAATATCCAGAAAAAGCACCCAAAATCACAGAAGTCTTGTAACAACCATTCATACATGAATGCAGCACTGGTTACCTACTTGACAGGGTTGCATTCATGTATTGTGTTAACCCTACTGGTTTAATAATACTACAATGTACTCTAAGAGGCTCATAATGCGCACTGATGAAGTACTGACCTTGTCATGGTAATGGGCAGTCCATAAAGGGTTAACATTAAGTATTACTAGACAATTGGTAAGATTGTTAATAATGCTCCTGTCATGTCACGTGACAGACATTTGGCAAAGTACATTAAAGCATAGATAACTATCACATCCATGTATACTCTTGAGAGATCACCCATCCCTATTTTTATCCACAGAATAATAACAGGAAATTAGGGTGAGCCGTCCTGACTCTATGAAGGGCGGTGCCCCACAGAACATGAAACTATATCTGCAACTATCTGATTTTTTCTGCAGGGGTTGTTCTGTTTGGCCTACATCTATATTTTGTTTTGCTTGTACATCTATATTGAATGTATGAGTCTATCAAACTTAGCAAAAGTGAAAAATAGTATGGTCACTGTCAGTGTAAAAAGAAATGTTGTCAAAGTGACTTTTAGATCCTCGTTCCAAAGTTGCCCGATATACATCGTTATTTTCCACGAGACGCCTTGTAGCACAGTGTTTGCTGTATTGCCTCATTGTGGTAACTACACTTGTTCACTGCAATACGATTACGGTGGTTCATTGTTCAGTTTTACAAGGATCCCTGGTAGATTCAACAGTTAATTCTTAGGGTGGGTTAGTGATTTATACTGTCTAGATCTATATCTAGGAAATGTAGGGTTTGAGTAAGACACCAACAGAATATACAAAGGGCCCATTACTGTCAGTTAACCCTATAATAAACCGCACTGATGGTTCAGAATTACCATATTAGACATAAGTGACACCTATACACGTTAAGAGACCATAAAAAACATGAAATGGACCGAGACGCCCTCAACCCCTTAGATTAGTGAGATCTTTAACATTACCCAGAACTACCTAGACAGTTACCCTGACCATTCTAGGGCTACGAAGTCATTAACCCTTTAAAAGCTGCATAGTCTCTCGGCACCATTTTGACCTTGAACAAGAAGGTTGCATTCAATGAATTGTACTGACTCGAAAGGATTGATAAAAAGATCTTTAGAATTGAGAAGATATCTTACTTACAGACTCAAATCTTTGTTTTCTTTTTTAAATCTATTATTGAAGATGTATGTCACACAAAACCAGACACAAGGAATTAAGATCAGACATTTATTTTTATATCTTGACATTTAAAGCCATTTTGTAGTTCTTTTGATGTTTTGAAGTGATCTTACTTGTTGCAACATTTCAAAATAATTTACATTTCTTCTTCAGGCATTAAGATGCTAAAGTGTACAAACATAGCTACTGATGTACTAAAGATTATCAGATTTTGGAGTCCATTTTGTAGCTATTTTGGCATTGCGTATAGTTGGGACAATTTATGTACCTGTACCCTTTTAAATCTGAACACAACACTTTTAGGCCTATGTGAAGAAAATGCTTGGAAAGGTGAAGAGACCCTATGACATTTGCTTAACCCTAATTGTAAAACATAATTGTTAAATCTGCCAGGGATTCTCATAAAACTGAACAATGAACCACCATATTCAGATTGCAGTAAAGCAGTAGTTTTTACAAGAAGCTCCAGATGGCAGTACGGTAGCACAAGGAATCTCGCCGGAATCTCCATGAAAATAATGACATTTCTCTGGCAACTTTGGGACAAGGATTCTGCTGTTATTTCGACAACAATTTTTCTTTTACATTGGCTCTTTGACCTGTTTAACTGTTGCAGACCCCTCACCCAGTCTCTAGCCTTCCTCTTTATACACAGATACAAAAGGAAGTCATTACACATGTTGGTATTTTCTTTGTAACGAGGAGGATATCCGCCCATTGAAACTTTGATCTTTTCATCAAATGGCCATAAATACTTCAGTTGGGTGTTGTAAATTTGAGGCTGTTTCCAAGGTTTGTGAAAGTTGTGGGATATCAGTGTCACCTTCGTCTTCCGTTTGGGAACTAGGAATCAGCTACACGGTCCAAACTCAGTATTCGAGTATGTGACCTGCCACCCAGAAAAAATGGAAAATGTCGAGGAGCCTTTTCTCTAGTATGTAGTAACATATAAATGCAGCACATCAACAGAAAGCAATTTTTTGCATTGTGATATGGCAAACTATTGCCAGGAATTCCTTTGCTGCATCATGAGAATACAATGGAGCAGACAACCCTTCTCAACTGAAATTTAATGAACTTTAACATAAGAGGATTTGACAATTCATTTCATGTGAATAACAACGTCCCATAGAGATAGCATTGAAGGGCTGTATGCCACACCCCCAATGGTGTAACATGTCTCGATCCACACTGCTGGTCACGTGACATATTTAGATGCTAAATTATGTGAATTTAAGCAATTTAAAATCGGAAATAACATTAAATAAATACAGAACTAAACTCCCTGGCATATATTCTCATGGATCCCCCCCTCGCAGGACTGTTTCCCCTCAGTGTGGATCGATGAGAATGTATGCCATAGTTGTTTAGTTCAGTGTATGTATTATCATTCATGTCCAACAGAGACCAGCATGCATTCCTCTTATCGTGTCATATATAGAAATAGAAACTAAGCATATGCTGCTACATTTGCAATCATTTAGAGAGGAAAGCTATAGTACATAGTAGAAGAGGTACTATGAGAAAGATAGAGGGTGAAAAGTTCTTATCCTTGCAGAATTCCCTCCAAAACACTCTATGTCCTATTATGCTGATTCACTGAATTGTAGATGAGGCCAAAAAAAGAACCCCGGGAAACCAAGAAAGCTAACAGAAGCACAGACCTGTGTCTGCTTATGCCACATTATATATGCCCACCATCCACAATGGTAGGTCCTCTAGGGACCACCTATAGACCCATGCGGAAAGAAAGGGAGACTTCTTCAAGAATAAAGTTGTGTTTAGGTCAACTTCGGTGGGATGCTCGTAACTTTGCTTGTAATGACCATATGTGCAAATGACCTACACCAAGGGATTCACAAGACAATTATATTTTAAATAATGGGTATCATATAGCAGACGTGACAAGGAAAGTTTGCATCATTAATAGATTTCATCAAGAAAAGTCTAAAGACTTTATCAACAACTTCTCTGAAAGGTCTTCCTTTCTCGCCGTATTGATCTATAGTATGTCAGTGGTCTGCGCCATGATGCATAAATACAGCCCTTGTGAGTTACTGTCTTTAATGTATCATGCCGATCCTATAGATCAATATGACAAGAAAGGGTGACTTTTCTGGTGGTTAATTCAAAAGATCCTAGGATCGCAACCTCAGCGATCTTAGGAATTTTTCTGCCTTATCCTATTAAGCGATCTTAAGATTAAACTGCGTTCATTTTTCCTAGCCAGCACTAAGATCGCATCAATCTTAGCCTCAGCCCTCCTACAATATTCCAAGAAGAACTGACTGTATGTATTATCATTCATATCCAACAGAGACCAGTAAGAGTCCCAAAATAAAGGAATAGCTGTGGAGTCACTCTTCTTCACAACAGTGTTTATACCATAGTTCTCTGTCCCCATATGGGCTAACAAAAGAGCACAGGGTGCAGTTGACCCTGTACAGTATTCAAGAGTTGTTCCCATGAATGTATGATTTATGCTTGCCTGTTAGAAGCATTGTGCCCCCCCCCCCCCAGGACAAAGAGAGAGAAGGGAAGAATTACCTTACAGTGCGCTTAACGCATGAGTATAGCCCTAAGAGCCCTCAAGGACACTCAGCAAACATCCTCCCTCCCCTCTATATGTATGCAGCAGGCTAATCACTCTTTCGATCAGGAGTGTTCCCTGTAAGTGCTCTTGTACTCAGGTTAAACCACTATGCAATTCTTTCACTAAGATCGCAGTGACCTAAGCGTTGGAAAAGGAATAGTGAAGTGATCTCAGGACTTGCTATTCCTGACAGGCCTGCAACCACTGCCTACACTAAGATTGCAGGGGTAGAAATCCCAGGATCTTTTGAATTAACCTCCAGGTCTTATGATATGTGCCTACACTAAGATCGCAGGGGTAGAAATCCCAAGATTCTTTTGAATTAACCCCCAGAAAAGTTGCTGATAAGTTTTGGACTTTTAGACTAGTGAGAAACCAAATATATTTTGGAAATCCTGTCATCTACTCTACAGCATCTGGAAGATATTAATTTTGTGTTGTGAGCCTCTTGATTTACTAGTTTGCATGTTTGGACACTACATATATATCATAAACCTTCCACTACAATGAACCTAAAGAAACTTTACGCATGAAAAGGCAGTTATGAAAGGTGCAGCACCACTGCAGTACATTGAAGGTACTATATAGGTGCATCAAGGGAACATGTCTTTTACCAAGATCTGAAAGCAATATTTAGCTTCAGCCGTGCACACATCCTAGTCAACAGGTAATGTCGTGTTTAATATGTTATGCTGATAGAGGGATGGGTAACCGGCACCATGGATGGGAGGGAATCTACAGTTCTTTTTTCTTCTCTCTTTTTTTCTAATCCCTGAAATAGTTGGTAAGGTCTTCTCAAGGGTGGAAAAGGTAATTTGATCTACTAGATTTAGTCAGACATCGGAAGGGTGTTGCTCCTATTGTAAAAAGATGAGCTGGCTAAAAATGCCCTCATTGTCCTCGTTGTCCCTTTTGTTGCTCACAAGTGGTCATTCAAGTATGGTGCTAAAAAAGGGGGATTTGAGTAGGTACCTAGTTGGGAGAAGTCAGGTGACTTTTCAGACTAATGTTGTGAGTGCAAGTTGAATGGTGAAGCAGTGCATGACTTGTTTAGAAAAGAGAGCAAATACTCACAGCTCTTTTTACAATAAGAGCAACACCCTCCTGCTCCTACATATTTACCAATGAGAATTTGGATCACACTGTAAAGAGATTTAATTGAAATAACTGTAAAATCCTTTTCCCAAAGATGCCAGATATCCATGGTTATTTTCACAGAGATCCTTTCTACCCCTATGTGTACAGGAGCGTGTTGCTCCTATGGTTAAAAGAGCTGTCAGTAGGTACCCTCTTTTCAAATGAAGTCACACTCTGCTTCACTATTCAAGTTGCACCACATTGGTCTGAAAAGTCACCTGTCTTGTTTAAAACAGAGAGAGCAGCACTATCAGGTACCTACTCATGTCACACAGTCTATAGTATATTATACTGACTGACTGCTCCCAACTAGGTACCTACTCAAATCCCCCTTTTTTAGCACCATACTTGAATGACCAATTGTGAGCAACAAAAGAGACAAGTTATAGCTACATGAAAAGAAAGGACTGGAAACGAGGGCATTTTTAGCCAGCTCTTCCTTTTACTATAGGAGCAACATCCTCCAGTACTGCTTCATTGTATACAAACTACACTGCTTCACTGCAATGCAATTACGGTGGTTCTTTGTTCCATTATACAAGGCTCCCTGGTTGATTCAACAGTTATTTCTTAGAGTATCACTAAGAGTTTCCCAGATAAATCAGCTAATTCACTCTAGAATTAAAACTATGGTAGGCTACTTGGAATTGAAACATAAACTGGCATTCATTTTATCCTCCGCTCACTAACAATTTTTCTCTGACTTGTCTTGTTATTAGCTCTGCTCCAAATAATTCCTGCAATACTGAGATTGAAGACTGGCCTTGCTGTTCCAAAAATGAGCCTTTCCCAATATCCATAGCTATCTAACAATTTGGGCTTGGACAGTGCTTTTTTGTTATAATCCACGGTTCATTATCCAGCCATACCGCACTCTGAGACCTTTTCTTCGTCTTCAAAAAGGTGCTGGTTTCAACCTGGACATGTTAATAAATTGGCGAAGCATACAAAGTCAACTACGCCATTGATTTCCAGTTAAAACCGTTAAGGGTTCAACGGGGAATTGATCCTTTCTCCGTTTTGTTCGAAATAAATAGAATCCAATGGTTTTCCATAGCGATAT
Source organism: Acholoe squamosa (assembly GCA_949317995.1). Taxonomy (NCBI): domain Eukaryota; kingdom Metazoa; phylum Annelida; class Polychaeta; order Phyllodocida; family Polynoidae; genus Acholoe; species Acholoe squamosa. The sequence goes on from OX439048.1 coordinate 10,199,777, forward strand.
GTGTCGGCAACCGGCCCGTACGGCCATTCCTTGTTCGACGCGTATCTGACCTAGTTCTTACATCCGGGCACCTCCCCGCTTTGTAAAGAAGACGCAATGGCCGTGTACCGGGCCATATGCATTGGATTGCTATGGAAAATCATTGGATTCTCATTTATTTTGAAGAAAATGGGGCAAACACCAACTAGAGATTGTATATTTGGGGGTGCTAGAAGTACTGGACTTGACATGCTTGGATTCTACCCGGAAAGTCTTTGGAAAGACGAGGGTATGACAGGTGGATTAAAAAAATGGCTACCGTGGGTTGGCAAACCGTGCGGATCGAAGCACTTTCAAAATGTCTTCTCCTGGATTTATTATGTGGTTATAAGGTAAGAATTCAATACAAAATGGAGAACTATGTTAGATAAACGCCTTAATCAAGTTATGAGATCTGCGCGGTCATGGAATATTAAACCATAAACCCACTAGTGCTGTCTCATCACATTGATTAAACGCTACATATCCGCTTCTCTACCCACCGTCTAAGTCCCATCAGGGTGTAGATGAAAACCTTCATAGCCCAGCACAAAACCAACCATGTCTAAAGGGCCTAGCTCCTACCTACTAGCAGGCAGGCCACTGCCCAGGGGGGTTTTATAAAGAACCAAAAGGACCTAGAGGGGGAAACAAACCTTTCAATCACACATACTTCACTCAAACCTCAAGAAAAAAGAAAAGGCCCTCAGCTTCAGAAAATGCCCTGGGCCATGAAAATGGTGTCAGCCTGCAGATAGGATTGCTATCTTTCTGTCTACCTTCTTTATATGAACCTTATAGATGTCCGTTATGCCCTGGGCTGCCTCTGACCTACCTGGGGCCTGTAGCTCTGGTTACCTTTATATTACCTTCGTACTTGATGTCAAATACGTTAGATTTCATGGTATATGTTGTGTACTAGCTCAACCACATTCTGCCTCAATGTTTTAATAATTTTACATTTCTCCATCATTCATGAACTAAAATTGTATTGAAGTGAGTATTTCTTTCTTATCATTGAAGTTGTATTTTCATCAATAACGAAATAAGCAACATTAATTCAAAAGATAATTTTAAAACGCTGACAGAAGGACATGTAGTTACTACCCGAGGATTGTAAACTACCTCGGTGGACACTATACCCATCCACCTTTTTATGATTTTACACATTAGTGAGGTCAATAGGTAGGATATCCTGTGAAAAGCTCCTCTTTGGCATAAAGCCTAAACTTATAAACTATTCCTGGAATCAGTTTTGAATGCAATCTACAGTCTGACCCTACTCTGCAGGAGAGAGTTCCCCTCAAAAAAGTTCTTTTGCTAAAAAAAAAAAAAGGCTCAGTGCAATCACTTTTCTCCGTACCAATATTGTCCGAGTACTACCAGAAATTTTCTCATATAAGCCGTTGCTTATGCTTGAGCATTTCTAACCTCAAAAGCGGTTTATAGCTTCTCCAAAAATTAGGGGTGTGGCTTATATCACTGCTTATATGAGGGTGCGGCTTATACAAGGGTGCGGATTATATGAGAAAGACAGTAATACATGTACACCCAGCAAACACAATTCTAACGTTGCTCATAGGTAGATTTTCGTTTTGTTCCAACCAAACATCCATATGCCGGAAAATCTATGTATGCTTTGGTTGAGACGAAAATGAACTCTAACTGTCAATCTTTGTGGCAGAACTACGTATCACAGATGAAAAAAATATGTGAATTTATGTCTGTACTACGTATTTGTGTTTACTGGGCAAGGACATCAAGCGACACAGGCCAATAAGTTCTTTGCGAGTAGTGCGTTTAATGAGTCATTATTCTGCCATGATAGAGTTACGACAATCCTGGATGGTGATTCATAAGTTAAATAAAAACGTTGTTTGGAAACATCAGGTTGGTAAGAAAAACTCTTGGCCTTTATTCAATGCAATTTACCCACAACATTTTGTATTGATTATTACCATGAAACCTATGAAGGATTTCCATGAAAGATTTGGTTTTATGTCATGGCAGATACGATCGTTACTATAGATCAGTACTAGAACAGCAGTATTCCATGGGGGGCATGGAATACAATATGCTTGTATTCAATGGGGTCCACCATCTTGGATTTTTTTAATGGAGCTGAGCTGTTTTTCTTTATCTAAAAGCAAATTAACCCCATAGGCCTTTACATAAATGCAAATGTCCACTCTCATCGAACATTTTTGCATCGTATTCACAGAGATGAGGCTGTCCATATTCAAGATGCCTTATAGGCGAAGTTTAATGCGGACAGGCCTCACCCCCTGCTGTAATTTCAGCTTGGTAATAGGTCTAACAGTTCGGTGAAACCCTCCATTGCAGGACAGCAATAAATTCAAGATACACTAGCAATAAATCCCCAAACTCTCAGCCAACCATATAGTTCCACCAGACTGCTTAACTGTTAGTGCTATTTCAACACCAGTAGCAGCCAAACTGGGTCATGTATGTATTCATCGATAATCCAGAGGTAAATATAAAATTGATCCTTTTTCCAGAATTTGCACGTATCACAATGCAGCCTGAGGTAAATAGAGCATGTCAACATGGAGTTGTTTATTTTAGAGATGTTCAATAACCTGGTGGGGAGGGTTCATAGTGCCCTGGACTGCACAGACACCTGAATTTGACATTTTAAGTTAACCCTTTCAGTACCGATAACGCATCAATACATTATGTCCCATTGGTCGGCATGATGCACAAATGAAGTGCTGTAAAAAGGAAAAAAATAGCAGTTGTCGAAATTGCGATGGAATCCTCGTCATAAAGTTGCCAGGGATTCGTCGTCGCAGAGATTCCTTGTCAATTTGTCTAACAACATACTGCCACCTGGGGCTTCTTGTAAAAACTACACTGGTTTACTGCAATACAATTACTGTGGTTCATCATTTAGTCCCTGGTAGATTCAACAGTTATTTTTTTACCGATTGCAGATCCTAATTTCGATCATGCCGTCTAGAAGTGTAGAACCAGGATGATGCCTGAGTGCAGCCCTGCAGCGCGGTGCCTGGGTGCAGCCCCGCAGCGCGGTGCCTGGGTGCAGCCCTGCAGTGCGGTGCCTGGGTGCAGCCCAGCAGCGCGGTGCCTGGGTGCAGCGAAGCTGAGCCTGTTTCTAGGGCTGTGCCTGGGTGCGGCCCCGCAGCGCGGTGCCTAGGTGCGGCCCTGCAGCGCGGTGCCTGGGTGCGGCCCTGCAGCACGATGCTTGAATGCAGCGAAGCTGAGCCTGTTTCTAGGGCTGCATTCATGCCTTGTGATGACCACTATGTATGATGCACTCCTGCATTAGCATCCCTTCAAGGGTTAAGCATTAATGTGTAGATTTAGGAACTGGTCCACTACCTACTCTACTGTCCACAGGACATGGTTTACTTCAATGGGAAGGAGGTTCCTACCCATGAGAAGACAAACGTTTGGGCACTCCTGGACATGATCCCAACCGACATATGTACTGGGAATGTGTACGCATGCGCCTAGGAAGGTGTGGACATTCCTTAAAGGGTATTTGATGAACTGATGGTTGATAGAGGACACATAGAAGATCTCCAAATATTGACAAATTGAGTGTTTGAGAAAATTGCCCTTGTTCTATTAAGACCTATTGGTCAAGAATCTTTTGTCCATTGATAGTTTGAGTCTTACTTGCACGGTGAGGTCGCTACCCTATAACAATCATATGGAGCTCATATATGCCAATATGGTATCTCAATATTCAAAGACAGTACTGTAGTGGCAAGTTTAGGTACCCTGGCACTTATTGGTTTTAATGTACATCTGCTTGGCCCTTATGTGGGACTGGCACATATTTGAATACTGTTTTCAATGCTCAAAATCAACTTCAATATTCCCCTCATCCCCAGCCCTAAGACTGTGGATCAACAAGGTAAAACGTACCTTCGTGAGGCCCATCACGAAGGTACCTTTTACCTCGTTGATCCACCCTTATTTGAGACCCATACACCTAAATGGACCACTGCAGTTTACATTTAGAATGTAGTAGTTCTCTCCTTTTGACTGTGCCTCTCAAACACAAGCAATTCAGACAGACCATTGACAAATTACTTCCGGTCTGTGGTACATATGATCCGTAACATCCGAATATTTATGAATATGGATAGGGTTACACATAACCCATCCCGTTTTGTCATATCAGACTGCGCGTAATCCCTCTAAGGCCTTTGATCGCTCCATGTTGATGTTGTAGTGCATCAACGGAGAGATAGCGAGCCAGCTCTCCGGCACTGCATTGGTGCATCATGTCAATGCTTTAAGGGTGCACCAGGGCTGGTGAGTAACTCACCAGGGCTGGTGAGTAACTCACCAGGGCTGCACTCATGCAACATGATGATCAATGGGTATGATGCATTTATGCACTATAAGTCTAGCATTGCTTAAGATCATTCAGCAATTTCACGCCCTGCATTCACTGAATTCCAAAACTGAAAGTTGCTTAAAGCTTCATTATTTAATCAATCAGAAGTTTTGCTAAAATCTCAACCTTCTTGCAGTAAATCAGCTGGGCTTGATGTTATGCCTGAGCAGAAATGAACAACTATATCCTATTGCCCTTTACTATTCCTCAGTCAGCCAATATGGTTAAGGGGTTACAAGTGCTGAGCCAATGTGTCCTGCGTGTAAACACACCAAACTATTATACCTATAGCAAATATATTACACCAGTTGGACAAACTTTAAATGGTTAAACCAGGGTGGAATGTGTGTGTTCACCTCTTTAAGGGTTAGATGCTGCCTTTTATGCAATTATGCCCGTTGGTCACCATGATGCAAGAAAGCACGCTTGGCGAGCATCATGGCCACAGATTTGATACACTCCTGAAGGGGCCGCATGATGTCTTGCAATGTGCATTGGTTCATCAGGATGAGAACAGCAAATGACCTGTCAATCATCATTCTGTCCTTAACCCTCCATTGGCTTATACTTGATGCATCACGCCCATGATACATGAAGTCCTGGCGGGTCCAGGCATATGTCCTGGAGGGTCAGAATGATGCACTGAAAACATGGAAGATCCGAAACTAGTCAGCGGTGACCACTTTAGGTCCTCAAGTTGACCATACCTAAAACTACAACTTTAGGTAGTTAAAATGACGACTTTAGGTCATCATCCTGATGATCTGAGTCGTCAGGATGACAATCCTAACAGTACAGAGTCATTATATTGACAACTCAGGTCGTCAGGATGATGACCTAAAGTCATCATTTTGACTACCTAAAGTTGTAGTTTTAGGTATCGTCAACTTGAGGACCTTAAGTGGTCACCGCTGACTAGTTTCAGATCTTCCATATTTTCAGTGTGCCCTTATGCAGTAGAGGGGAGAATACTTGATAGGTCTGTGTCTGTTCAGCATTGATCTCTAAGCATTCATAAAACTTTTAAGCTAATCAGCCCTGGTGAGTAACTTACTGGGGCTATATTCATAAATCTCTACTGGGTTGACATGGTCCATGAAGGTCAGAATGATGCCTCATTGCCAGAAGCTGATTGGTGCATCCTGGTGACCAATGGGGCATGATGCACTCCTGCATCAGCGGGCTCTAAAGGGTTAAAGGGTAAAGAGATCAAGATGTACAGGTAGATTAACCCATATCCCTGGACACACGTGTAGGTGTTATGTGCCCTGGAGGGTGTTGCTCCTATAGTAAAATGAAGAGCTGGCTAAAAATGTCCTCATTTCCAGTCCTTTCTTTTCATGTAACTATAACTTGTCCCTTTTGTTGCTCACAAGTGGTCATTCAAGTATGGTGCTAGAAAAGGGGGATTTGAGTAGGTACCTAGTTGGGAGAAGTCAGTCAGTATAATAAACTATAGAGTGTGTGACATGAGTAGGTACCTGGTAGTGCAGCTCTCTCTATTTTAAACAAGGCAGGTGACTTTTCACACTGATGTGGTGAGTTCAAGTACTTAGGTTAAGCAGTGCACGACTTGTTTAGAAAAGAGGGCACATACTCACAGCTCTTTTTACAATAGGAGCAACACCCTCCTGTGTGCGGGGCATTGTTCACACCTTACAAACATAAACGTACTTGTAAGTGGGGCTGTGAGTAGTACCAATATGGAGCACACCAAGTAAGTCACTTGGACTCTTCGTCCAGTCCCTAGCAAAAGAGCTCAGCTACGTTTAAATGGGTAGCAATCAACGTCTTATCATAAGTGAGATATTTGGCAAAAAGGGTAGGAACGCAAGGTCTTGTGAAAAAAAGTGATCAATAAAGATTACAATGCAGGGTGCCCCAATGGGGTTTAGTATTGATAAAACTAACCTGCCAAACTATCAATCCTCCTATATGCAAGTTTGACCATCTCTCCAGAGTTCAATCTCGCCTTACCTTGCCCTCCTTTAAAACTCCTTATACCACATAAGGGTGGCAGCCTGGATTCCAAGAGAAAGGCCCATTGCATTACCTGACCCATTAGAAAAGGCTATACGGCGAGGGTGAAAATTATTAAGCATGTATTTCAGTTCTCAATGTTGACTCTGGGTTCAAGCTGAACCAAGCGTTTTCATTTCTATAGTGGACAAAGGGCGAGTTATGAATACAGCTATAATCAATATCTAATGCCAACTATGATTGCTCTGCATGATTTCACATCTACACGCAACCAGTACCATGAATTGTTCCCATTGCTTAGAGATGACCCACTGTCACAACATGAAATATACTAAATGTTGCCCTAATGTCAGTCATGGAATTTCAGCTCTCCCCTTACAATGTGCTAAAGAATAACAACTCCTGCCATGTAATAACTGTGAGGGAGATAAAGGTGAATGTTTCCATATCTATATGAAATGTGATTAATTCTTTTCTACAGATTTCGTGAATTATTCAGTAGGCTATACTATAACCCACTATAACATGAGATCAAACCTTTGAACTGAATCTGTCCAAACAAATCCAGCACAACTAATATAGTGTGGACCCTTCTGTCCATAGAACACACCCCATATTGGGAGACAGGGGATTGTAACACAAATCATACCTATAGTGACTAAACACAGGACTGACCCAATACACTGCAAAAATGGTGTTTAGATTTTAAACATGTTTAGGTCTAAACACGTTTAAAACCTAAACATATAGGTCAGTTTGGTGTCTCATTGACTACACATTTAGGAAATGGACACTTTTATTCTAACTACATAAACATTTACGCTTAACATGTTTAGATGTTTAGAGTTGAGACAGTTGAATAATAACTGTTTAGATTTAAACATCAATATGTTTAGATACTTGGATGTTGAATCCACACCAGGTAGCAGCACTACTTTAATGGACTATCTGCACACAGTTATAATCAATAGTTGTGACAAATGTCCCCAAATCCCATGTTTATTATGGTTTCATTTCATAGAATGTCATTTGAATAGAAAGGGCAATAGTAAATTGACTAGATTCACCTCATGCCACCATCACTAGCATAAAATAATCAATAAACTCCATGACTGACACCTCTTTGATGTTATTCTGGAATAGATAAGGCAATGTCCTTCCTGCCAAGCTGTTGTACTTTCTCAAATCTCTCATTCTGATGCAGTGTGTACACGTATATAACTGTGGCTGACATCTTTGGAGACTTTGACAAGTAAATAGATGCTGATGCCCCCCCAGTAAATGAGAAACAAAAATATATATATATATCTCTGTTTTTTAATGCATACTTGTCTGTAAACCTTAACTCTCCATCAAATCATTTAAACATCTAAACACAAAAACTCATAAACACCTAAACACAAAAATTCATATATCTAAACACAAAGTTTTGACCTAAACACCTACATTTCTAAACATGTGAGCTAAGCACATTGTTCGGCTAAACATGTATAGGAAATTAATGTGATTACAAAAACGTTGCAAGAATATGTTTAAAATTGTGTTTAGGATCTAAACACCATTTTTGCAGTGTAGACCCTAAATGTATTCTATACAACCCCTTCTGTCTGCGGGCCTTATAAATTTTACAACACCCCTGATGCATGTGTCGGAGTATGAAATAGCCCATCACATATATATGACACCTAATCGGCAGTAATGGAATTTATCCATTGAGGGAGTTGTATGCTATCGGTCCAGTCAAGCTGTTGCATTTTAACCTGTCAAAGCTTATTTCATGTTACGCATGAAGTACAGTGCTTTATCATACTATGCCATTCTATCACCATGGTGCACACATTAAGCCCTGGTGTGTAACATGGTCAGGATGTATTCCTGCATAATACAGACACCTGGGTTAATACACTCCAGGTAAATCAGCAGGATGTTCCAATGCAGTGTTGGGAGATTACCCTTCAGCTGCACATTGTAACATTCCCATAACAATGGAACATGAATCAGAAAGCATCATGTATCCCTTGAGGGATCAAACTGTTATAATATTCAGATAGGCATCACATGCTTTCGATATTGGTAAATGAGTTTTATACGTTTTAGTTGTACAGAACCAATGGTTGTTTTGTTAATGCGTTTTGGTCATTTGTTAAGACCATTCCTCTATAAGGGTAGATTAAATATTGAGCATTTACATTTCTAAACATTAAAGGTTTTTTAGCAGGGTTATGTATATCAACCAGACAACAGTTCCTATCTGAACCACATAAACAAGAAAAATGTTGCAAGGACCACAGATAGGAGTTGCCACGGATGACGTCACAGCGGTTGCATGACGTCATTAGTGACGTCACAGGCAAACCAAAAACATAATGGAGTTGCACGGTCACTAGGCTCCCGGCCGCTTACGTGGCTTGCAACTCCAAAAAAATGTAGTATAAAGGCCATGGACAGTCTATATTCTATTGATTTTATGGAAAGTAGGCATCGGGTGGCGGATGTAGTTAGATAATTCATTTGTTAATGGAATTTGGTACATCGAGCACATACTTACATAATTAAGATTTTTGTATTTCTATATCACAACATGCCCATGTTTAGTTCATGAATATATATATCAGGAGCAGTAGGGGCAGCCCACAAATCGGCGTACAGCCTCTGCTTGCCCAAAAAAAATGTGTTTTTTTTTTGTTTGTTTGTTTGTTTTTTATTCTACCTATAGGAACAACAGCAAACGATTTTTCACAGGTGGGACTGAGACTCAATTTTGTCTATTCAGGGTTCAACCTTACCTATCAATGCCATATATACTATGATAGGATGATAATACTGCAGCACTACTAGATTCATTGTCCTCATCATTCCTTTCCAGTCATTTTGGTTTTTGAATTTCCAAAATTGACTGAAGAATAAACATTTTAGAGCCAAAAGTAGCAGGGGATGTCTAGCTCTGTATCTCATACACCTGTGAAATAATTATATCCCTCCAATCTATCTCACAGCCAATCACTACCCCAAATCCCCGTAAAAATGTAGATCATCAGTTCATGTCATTTTGATAGGGGTTTACGATGACATTAAACGGATACAAATGTCTGACTGAGGGTTATCTCACTTGGATTCACCCTGTAAGATAAGCCTCGGTCAGACCCAGTTCCTTTGAACCTTTGTCTGTTTATCTTCATGTGCCCTCTGTACCATCTACATTTTGGAGCCCTTATACTTATACAAAGGGCGTACAAAGATACCCTCAAACATTTTGAAAGACAAGTTTTTATCCTTTCAAGGAAGATCTAGATACAAATGTCATGGTTATAATATCCAAGAGTTCATTTCTTTAACACCAGTGGAAGGGGGAATGATGGTTTCAGACTGCTCACGGGGGAAACAATTATACACCCCTTTTAGAAAGAAAAAACAACGAAAATATGCCTGCTTCTCTAGAAGAGAAAATGGGAAATAAGGAATATTCCAGAACCCTCCGAGGGGGGAAGCAAAGGTTTTTACCCCACTTGTGCAAAAATCGACCACCCCCTCTAATTGTTGTTGTTGTTCGAAAGATTTTTTATTGGCCCATTGTATCTAGGTCTCCACCAACACGCGCCACATTTTACAAACATGTATAGGACACAATGAATACTGCCAGACGCAGTATGCATTATCAAATTACAACAGAGAGATACATATATTGAATACATTGATGACACATTCATTAAGACTCAGGTTCAAAAATTACCACTCCCTTATTCAAAAGCTGACACATGAAAGCAATGAAACAGTTTAACATATGATACTACCAAAGCACAAGAACACACATATAAGCATGCTTCACAATAGCATAACAAGTATGAGTTCCCTCCCTATACCTCCCCCATACTCCTCATATTGTGTGTATTCATGTGTGGGCACTTAATGGGAATATAATAACCCATAAATAGTCTACAGTCATTGCATTAGATGTGCCTGGGCTGGTGGGTTGGAAGACCAAGGCTCTAACTCAGCCCTGTTAAACACTTGTTCAAGTGAAGTTCAAACAAGCTTTATGTAAGAGTAACTGCTGATAGAGCACTGCCCTATGCTACTCCTCGCTCTATACCATCATAGTGGCCCATTTAACCACCGGGGTCTCAAATAAGGACCCGTCTCGAATAAGCTTGGGAATATTGAAATCAATCGTAAACACTAAAAACAGTATTCAAATTATCATCATCTTGAATAAGGGCTGGGGGTAGATGGGCATTGAAATTTGTGAGCGCCCGGGCACTTCTACAGACTACTACAATAGTCTGTCAAATTGTACGCTGTACTATCTGGATACCTCATATAAATGGTGCCACCCGAGGCCTCAGTATTTACACCCAGTGCAGCCACCATCGCTTGATCTAGTAATTGGCAAGATATAAAGCACTGATAATAATTCCCAGTCTATACGAAAAAACTTCCCTTCACAGGACATTTGGTCCCGCAGAGTCTGTCATTTCGCAGGCCCGGATTGATCTTGGCAGAACAGAACACCTCAAGGTTATTATTGTCAGGAAGGAAAACAAGAATTAACTCTTTATTTTGTTCATTCAACTCTGTAATTTGTAGCACAAGGTCCCAAGAATACAGTAAGACTATCGGTCCTGCAGTCTGGCAATGTCTGCAGGCCCGGCAGCAATTTTGCTGGAAAAGGCCTCGGTCCTGCAAGTTTTCGTTTTGAGTAATAAAAGCAGTTATGTTGGGTGCCAGTGTGTATGTCCACTCTCAAAGATAAGTATTGTATCATGACTATAAATGCACAGAATAATGATTGTGCTATATGCCCCTTGAAGGGGTGATATTATCATTTATTTTCTTTTTCTTATTCAAGAAATCATTACACAGGCGCAGATTAGATGGAATATGAGACTCTGCCTGATGTGTATATGTATATAATCAATGCATAAAACACTCCAGCCTAGCTCAAACAAACATAGAAAGCAAACAGATTATTTAGTGTGGGTTAAAAATAGAGAAGGTCAATAAATTAACACTGTGAGGTGTGGTCTGTTTGTACTGCCCTGGTTTGGGAAGGTCTTTCCCCACCTGGTAATCCCTGCACCCCATGTAGCAAGCCCAGTTGGGGCCAAAGTGGGCAGAATTTAGTACATTGGCTTAGTTTGGGCAGATTTTGGGTTTCCAGTTCGGGCCACAGCCGGCAGTCTGGGTCACATTGGGCTACCCGATTCAGGCACAGATTAGTTCTGAAATGGGCAACCACATTGGGCACAGGTTGGTTTGGAAATGGGTATCCCAAATTGGGTGAATATCAGTTTCAAACATGTTATCCAATCTGGGGTGAGAGTGGGTTTAGATAGGGCAAACTCACCTATGGCTTTTGTGATTTGACACCAGATGGCCTGGTATGTCACATACAGAGTTTTGTTCCCTATAAAGAAATGATTCTTTCTAATATAGAACAACTGAAATATGCTACTAAATATGACATTATGTAACAATGTTTAGACTTTATCGTAGTTTGGAAATCCTTAGATATTCCCTTTAAAGGTCATCCTTAAGTGACTGCACCATTCATATTGCAGTGAATGCGGTATAAGGATCTGACTGACTGACCTACAGGCACTATGATCTCTGGTCTATGCTCCTACATGGGGCATCTATGAAGAGAGGTGATCATAATTTCTCTGGGCCTATAGAGCGCAAAATGAATATATATATAAATATATATATATATATATATATATATACACTCAACTGCTGCAATGGAATAGATGAGTATCACTGGGTATCGATAAACTTGGTAAGGGGGGTCATTTTCAAACTATTGAATGAATAAATTGTTCTGAATTTTCATTTAAAAATCATCCAGCCCCGTTTAGGCCACACCAGAAAACCATGTTGAACTCCCATCTGATCCCAAATTCATTAGCCCACTTTGAAACTGATCTGTGCCCAAATTGGTTAGCCCAGTGTGGCCCAGACACTTTGCTGAGGACAAAAACCATTGGGTGCCCGTTTGGCAGCCCCGTTCGCTGCAAGCCAAACTGGGGCCACACCTGTTTTGCTACCTGGGATAAAGTTGAGACACCGGCCCTGCACTGTAAAAACAGTGTTATCAAAATAATGGTCAACTCTTGTCATAAATTTGCCAGAGATTCATCGCCATATGGGTCTGTATTGTATAAACTACACTGCTTGACTGCAATAAAGTTAAGTTTGCTAACTTTTCAGTTTTATTAGGAAGCTTGGTAGATTCAATAGTTATTTCTTAGCGTATGGAAGAACACCACTGTTAGCACAATGACCCTTTATGTTGAGTTTTTCTTTTTGTTCTACTTATTTTCATCTGTTATTTCTTTACTACATATATTCAAATTGTATGTATTATTTTTTTCACAATATTATTTACACTCTATTCTTCATCCGTAATAGATAGAGAGTGTAGGGATTTTCCCCTAAGCCACATGATCTGAATTCAAAATAAGCTTGGCTAAAGAGCTCCAAATACAGTACAAAACTACATATAGTGAAATTACAGCTATCTCCCCTACCCCTGCCTACCTGATCATAAATAATGACATACATGCTGTAGGAAATACTATTCTCTGAAATAAAAGTATCTTACATAAGCCCATCAAAGTGTATTTGATATCCGAAGGAAATTTAGAAATGGTGCACAGTTTCCTCAAAGGTGAAAAGACAATGTAGGGTCGTCTGTGAAGTTCAGGGAAATGGGTAAGATTAGAATGTCCCTATATCTCCCATGTCTAGGATTCTAGACCCATACCTCGAAGGTCCACTTGTTTGTGAATTTCGCTGGGTCTGTCAAAACTAGCAAACCATACTGATAAGAGATGTCTTGTCCATGAATAACACCAACTTCCAGAGACAAGCTGGTTCCCATCTGATCAGTGCTTACCAGTGCATGTCGCCGGAACCAGCCACAGTCTCACTTTAGGGCCTATAGCCTACATGTCTAGACCTTGGCAGCACTGCACTGCAGTGTGTGAGATACGGTCTGGAGAACCTGGTCAATTGTTAACAAAGGTATATATAGTTAAAGGGACCACCTACCTGAAACACCGGGCACCAGGATGGCCAGCACAAGGCACCAGAACATCAACATGGTCGCTCTACACGACTTCCGGTCTGTCATGATGCTGATGATTGTCAATAGGGGGCGTCTGGAGGTTATTTCTCTGGCTCCTGGCGATTCCTCTATAAAAATGTGCGATAATGGGGAACAAGCTAGGCTTCCTGTGGCTAGTGGTTTAAGCTGTTAGCAGTGGTAGACCTCTTTGGGTGTAAAATGTTTGTGGGTACACTATCCTTTGGGACACCAGTAATTGAACAATCAAATCTGCAGTCCAGTGTCAAAGTCCCTGCCCTTTCAGGACCTTTATAAATGAAAAAGCCTGTGTAAATTCCAAAACCTGTACAGATCAGCAAGTCTTATGGGCAAATGATGGGATAAATCAACAAACATCCAGTCCAGCCTCAAAGTTTCTGTCCAATTAGGACATCAATGATTGAAGGCTAGCCTGCACAGATTTCAAGGCATGTAGAGACTCCTAAGCCTTGGATGCAGCTCCTATGAATGTCCTTATTACACTGAATGTCCTTCCTCATTAAGCAGTGAAGGCTTGATACAGTTGTGTCACACAATGGTTTTATCTGTATGTCTCCCCTAATCCTGTGTAAACACTAGCAGCCGTTTTACTGTACATTCATTGCATGCTTCACACTAATAAGTAGTTTAGAACTAGAACCAGAAAGGAGGTCGTATGTTTTATTACAGGTATACCACCTTTACAGTCCTACCACTACTTCTCACTGTACTTCTTAAGTTCTTTCCTCTCAGTAGGGAAAATGTGTCAGTATTTGCTTGCTCTGAAGGTCGCCCTCTCAGTATTGGTGCCTTCTGTGCCATGCAGTCCTGGCCTGACTGGGGATACTCCTAGTATCACGATGTCAGGCTGCCTAAGCCTTCAAATCCTTCATAGAAACTGGGGAAAATATAACTGAGTAGGTATTATATGGTGCAAATCGAGAGATTGAAGAGGATAATATTTAAATGCTCTTATTATGGCACTGAAAGAATCAAAACTTTCTGAAAGGGTGATACCAGAGTTACAATCTCCGTCTGTCTCCTGGCCAAATCCTGCAGATATATTAGTGAAACCACCACCAAGACGGATCTTACATGTATATAAGACCCACTTTCCCTTATATAAAGGTGGAGAAAGGGATAATAAATCAGCCTTAGATGTGGAGGGTGAGTGAGGGGGTGGTAGTTGGAAGGGTGGATATACAACCCACCTGTAACTGCTACTGTAGGCTATAGGTGCAAGGCTGGTCTCACCTGTCCTAATTTCAGGTGGATCCAGTCACTGGGATGCACCCAGCTGGCAGCTACAGCTACCAGGACCGGCTTAGACAGGTCTATCTATCTACTCCACCCTAAAATCTACCTGTCTTAACTTCCCTCCAGAACCTCCCACGCCTGAGGTATATACATGCACAAATCCAGTTCTTGTATGTCCTCTATCAATGTTCTTAATCCTCTAGTGTGGAGAGAGACTCCCCTACTGCCACTGTCTCCTGAGGGACCAACTGCAGCCTTGGTAACGTCCTGGTGTGGAATCGCAGGCTGACTGGTTTGATGTCTCCCCTCTCTCTCTCTTGTCAGATCTAGCCCTGTCTCTCACCCCAGTACTCCTTTCATCTGAGATATCCACTATGTCTTTTCTCCTAACAATGCAAGTCCTTTCTCTACAATATAGGTCTTCCCACTGCTTTCCTGTGGGAACTACCTATGTATAGAGATAGGGAGAAGTTAAACTTTCTCTGCTGGGGAGCTCAGGACTCCTATCCTAGAGCTCTTCTCTGCACTGCTGCCTCCCTGGGACTGACTGGCAGGGTGCTGTGTGACTGCAGGCATGCTGTATTAAGGCCTTGCTCCACCTCCACCTGCTGCAGACGTCTCCTGACAAGGTTAGTCACCTGGATCATGTAGGTTCCCCCTGTGTAGTATATAAACACAAACTCTATAGCCCAATGGGTGCCTCTCTCATAGCCCTCTAAGGGTGGCTGATCGATGCAGGAGTGCATCATGCCCATTGGTCGGCATGATGCACTAATGAAGTTCTGGCGTGTCTGCTGATCAGCACTTCATTGCAGCATCATGTTGACCCTCTGTGGGAATGTGTAAACTCCAAAAGGTCAGCATGATGCATTAATGCTACCCTGTTACTCACCAGGGCTGCATTCGTGCATCATAGCGATCAATAGGCATGATGCATTATGTATGCATTAGCAGCCCCTTAGATGGCTAGGTGCTGGGGGTGTAGGGGGTTAGGGGTGAGGAGGTTGGGGGTCGTCTAGGGTCAGTTATCTACCTTTAAGTTGGTGGGATAAGGCCACCATGACCTGCTGAGGCCCCCTGCACCCAGCTACAGTGGTATCCTATCTCATCTATAATGAATACAAGGATCGCACGACTCCCCTCATCTATTGGGTAATTCCTATTTATTTTATCCTTTTTTTCTTGTATAAAATATTTCTAATTCCTTTCAGATGTTTTGAATTGCTTTGATTTACATTGGAAGTAAATCAGTGTGTGTCTCTGAGGCTTTCTTCACTAGGTATTGGACACAGTAGGGTAGGGAGTAAATCACCTGGTCTTTCACCGTGGAGGTAGGGCTGAAGATACCTACACCATGCAGGAACAGAAAGGCATTTCTCAAAATGGTACGACTGCACACAGGTACAATAATTTAAATGCCTAAAAATTAGAGTGGGTGATCGTAGTTAATGTGCATCAACTGCTCTGTATGATTAGCATTTAATGTAGTAATTACACAGGGTTTGGTAGGCAGTCCTAGCAGTGAGATTATTAGAGACCAGTATATGCAGGGTTGTAATGGTATACATGAGAGTGACAGATCCCATTATGATTAAAAGGGGTTTAGTCGTACCATATTGAGAAATGCCTTCCCAGGTTATCCGTGTTGTAATGAATAAATGCTGTGTAGAAGTCAATGAATGACCATAGGCAATGTTGTCAATTGCAGTATGAGAACAGCTATGTTTGACCTATTTTGGTTGCTTCAGAAGGATCTTGTACATAAATATCCCTGGATTTGAAACCAGTGGTCGAATACCTTTGGAGTATTAAGGATTATCCTGAGAATATTGGTATAAATTGGGGTAAGGCTCAGGCCACGTGTGGCATAGGACATAAAACTGTTTTATCCATGACTAACAATGGCCCAATACGTACTCAAGAATTTAGACCAATCTGTCAAGAGGACTGGGTCTCTAATGGGATCCTGTCTAAAAGAAGAGCCAGCCTAAAGATTATCTTCTCATTAGGTGTCAGTCTGAGGTTGTCATCAAGAGTTAGCTCTTGGAATAATTCTGTCATTTAGAGTTATACCACTATTCTGCCACCTTCCTTACTGTTATGCTGTCCTCAACCAGTGCCTTACCAGAGCATATATATGCACATGTTCATCTTTTGGATTTTTGGATATACTTTTTCGAGGTCAAGTTGGACTTAGAATGTTTTGGGAAATGTGTGGCGAAGACAGAGTCTATGTCGCCATTATTTCAATGTGAAAAATCATGCCAATTCTTAGGAGAATTGAACTCTGGCTGCAGTGTTGGTTGGCGAGAATGTTAGCCATAGTGCCACACTGAACGATGAGGGAATCCAATGTAAAGGTATATATAAGAAGACTGAAACACCTACCCGGTACTGGTTTTGCTTTACACCCATTTTTCATCTTGATTCCAAGGCTGTCATGTTATAATATTAAAATCCCAAAAAGTATGTATATGATCCATAGATGATGAACGCATGCCAAATTTCTCTATTTTGTTCAAAATAAAGAAGAATACAATGATTTTTTAAGCGTAAGTGAGTCGTGGTCTGGCCATTCCCACCCGCCTCCTTGTCCGACGAATTGTGTCCGGATGTGGATATAGGTCAAGATGCCGCAGTTGAAGAAGATGCTGAGAATGTTGAACCGCGATGCGCTTACGATGGAAAAAATCAATGGATTCTTCTTTATTTTGAATATATTGAACATATTAAGCATGGAGGGCTCATCTAGACTATCATAGGATGCCTACATTTTAATAACTTGACATGTCATGGTTGGATTCAATATGAAAACTGTGTGTAAACACAGCAGTACTGCTACCGGCGAGGAACAACAACTATGGCTTCTTGCAGAGCAAAACAGGGAGGAGCGGTGACAAAATGTCTTCTGCTGTATTCATTCTGGGGATATCAGGTAGGTAATTAATGTTATTATGGAGGAAAAGGTGGTATAAATACATTATGGCATAAATATGACAGCCCACGGTTTGGATATTGAGGATATTGCACGCTCGTTTGGCTTGTGCAATATACCTCGATATCCAAACCTTGGGCTGCCATATTTATGCTATATTGCATTATCAGTCCTTTAGTTCCCTGGGAATCAGTACCCAAGGGCTTGCTTGTAATATGGCAGGGGGGTAATATCTCTATTGAACCTTATCACCAGGACTCAGCGCTCCTCAAGGAGAAACTTTTTTGTCATCAAAAGTTAGGAGGGCATTTTATCATATAATACGACTGGATCACACAAGTCGTATCAAAACTGGGAGAAACATTGCGATTTCAAGTTGATTATCATAATTATGGTATGGACAGATTTGGAATAAACAAAAAGAAGTTGTAGGGCTGTGTTTGATTTTAGTACTAAGAAATGACCTCCTACAGACCTTTAGGTAATCTAAGCGTCAGGAGTCACACCTTGAGATGGTCTTGTCCCCAGGAGTCAGTCCCTATTAAGTATTGCTTATCAGCAGGTGTCTGGGGCCTCCCTGGGTGGTGGCGGTAAACCTATACACTCCCAACCCAGACAGGTGGTTGATCCCCTAAATCCCTTATCCCCCCACACACAGGCAGATACACAGCAGGGCATAAAGATCTACAACAAGGGGATCCAGATGTCTGCTTGTAACAGTGTCAACTTACCTTTCGTGTTTAAGCAGTGGGATTAGGAAAAGGGAGTGGTCACAGAGGGGTCGTGGGTTTAAGGGGGGGGGGGGCATCAAATGATTTGGCCTTTTCTGAGGGGGACGTCAGGAATTTGAACCCTTTTAAGGGGTTGGGTAAAAATTGTGGCCTTTTATTCCCACGTGCTACTATAGATCAAAGAGGGGAGCAAAAGATTTTCCGCGCCTCTGGCAGGAAGGGGGCACAAAAACTATTGACTGCTATTGACCGCCGACATGAGGGGTGTGAGAATTTTGTGCATCGTCACGAAAACTCACCTTCCCCCTGTTGCTAAATAATGACCACTCCCGAAGCATCAAATAAGATTATAAGTGCCAGGTAAAGGGATAACGAAATAACTCTCAATATCTATACCAGACATTGGATAATCACCTGTCTTGAATAATGGCTGGGGGGTAAACTAATCAGCCCTCCAAATCTATAAGCATAAAATGTTATCAAAAAAACGATGGATTCCTCGTCCCAAGGTTGCAAGAGATCCGATGTTATTTTCACGTTGTTATTTTTCACTAAGATTTCTTGTACCACCACACTGCCTCCAGGGGTTTCTTGTAAAAACTACGCTGGTCCCCTGTTATATGATAATGGTGGTTCACTGTTCAGTTTTACATGGATCCCTGGTAGGATCGACAGTTATTTTTTACAGTGTGGCTTATTGAGTATTGGAGTGTTCTGGGGTTGACAGACTGCTTATCCTCTGTCTCTAGCAGTCCTGGTGCTAACTGTACTCCAGGTGTTGTAGGCAGTACCTCGTATGGTGCTGGAGAACTGCCTGTCAGAGGCAGTATGGTTTAGTAAGTTTTTAGGGTCCTCCAGCAGGGTTGACTGACTGCTTGTCTTCAGCCTCAGCTTGTCCTATGCCTCCCACTCCTGCTCCAGATGGGTTATTGATGTAACTCCAAGGGGGTGAGGTCGGGGCTCAGGAGGAGCTCCAGTAAGTGGATGCCCAATGGTAGCAGTGTGGTATAATGAGTATTAATTCTAGAAACCCCCAGGGCTGGCTCACTACTTGCTCTCAGCCTCTGGTTGTCCTGTGCCTCCTGCTCCAGATGTGGAGCTGATACTCCAGGGAGTCAGGCGATGTGGACTCCAGTAAGTGAGTGTCTGGTAGAAACAGTGTGGTGGTACACAATGAGTCTTTAGATTCCTCCAGGGTTGACTGACTGCTTATCCTCAGCCCCTGACTATCCTCAGCCTCTTGCTCCAGGTGGGCAGTTAATGTTACTCTAGGTGGGGGTAGGATGAGGACTTCATGGGGTTGGGGATACCAGGGAGGCAGTGGGATAGGGATGGGGATGGTGCTGAAGGATATAACGTGAGTTGTTGTGCTGGGGAGGTGATGTGTGCTAACCGCGTGTGGTTCATGTCTGAACCCGGCCAACCATGCGTTCCACATGGCTGACCTGGAGCCCCCCCCCCACCCCCTGCCTTCCTCTCTCTATATCTCTCCTTACCTGCATGCTCTCCCACCTGACCCCCCCCCCACCACCACCACCACCACACCCAAACCTGCCTCTTGGCTGCATGCTTTCCCACCTATAACCTGGAGGGTATTTCATAAAGGTTGACGACAGCACGGCGTATTGGTCTGTAAAAGTGCAGGTCTTAAATTAACGATGGTCTTGAATAAGTGCCAGAGGTACACGGCCCTTTGAAATTAAAAAAAACAACAAAAAAACAACTGTATGTTTTGAATAAGCACTTGTTTTATATGGGCCCTGGAGTATAGACCGGTTGAAGTCGATAAGCGCTGCGCTGCTCAAACAGGCCAATATTGTAGCCTCAAATCGCCAGGAGATCCCACTATGTGCCATCACTAAGAGGCTAACAGTAGTACTTGAAGTTTTATGAGTAATTCATCAAATCCTATACTTGTGCATGATTGCATAGGCACTGAGAGTTCCTAGAGAGGAATGATCTCTGGCGATATCATGCTCTCATGCTTAAGGGTTGTTTTGATCTATTGTTGTCGCTCAGCCAAGCTTTTGTGATTAGATCTAACAACTCTTTGTTGGATATAATAGAGAATCTGACTATTGTTTATTATATTTCTGTTTAGAAAAGGATCAGCAGAGTAATAGATATTGACCAGACCAATGGCATAAGAGCTGTTTTGCTTGTCGAATCCTAAGTAGTTTCTGTGATACTGATAGTCAGCTATATTGAAATACCCCCCACCCCTCTCTCTCTCTCACACACACACACACACACACACACACACACACACACACACACACACACACACACACACCTGCTCCCTGTGATTAGATCACCTCCTGCAGGGCTGGACTGACACTGCACTGCCGCCTGGTGTGCGTCATGCATGACTGCATGGTAGACTGGGGTGAGCATTTTGTGGGATTAGCAGGATCAAAACATGTAAGGGGAGAGCATAAAGGGTCTAGAGGGGAAATATAAGGAACACGGTGGGAGAAAAGGAGAGTTGCAGAGAGAAGACATGCATTTAAGGTGAGAAGGGAAATGACGAAGGGTTGGGGGAGGTGAAGTAGTTGACTGACACTGGACGGAGGGAAGAAGAAGAAGAATGGCAGAGAAGCACAGGGAGAGTGCAGAGAAGTACAGGGAAGGGGAGAAGAGCAGAGAAAGACTGGGAAGGAAACAGTCGTCATTCAAGGGTAGGGAAGGACAGATAATGTGCAGAGAAGTACAGGAAAAGAAGGGAAGACAAGAGAAGAGAAGAGAAGGAAAGGGAAAATGCAGAGAGGTACAGGGAAGGAGAGAAGGCTGCAGAAAATATGATTTCTGCTCACAAAAAGATGAAAGCGAAAGAGTAAAGAAGGACAGTTAAAGTGTAGAGAAGCACAGGAAAGAAAAGAAAAACAGAGAGGGGTGGAGAAGCATAAGGAAGGAGATTATGGTAGAGAAGGACAAGGAAATTGCAGATGGAAAGAAGAGCAAAGACACACAGGGGAAGTGCAAAGAAACCCAGGGAAGTGTAAAGAAGTACAGTAAAAGAGAGAATAGCGGAGGAGGAGAGTGAAGGAAAGAGAGCACAATGTAGGGTAGGGAAGCACACTTGTAAAGGAACAGGCTGTGACAGTGCAGGAGGGTGTTGCGAAAGGACAGGAACTCAATTCTGTCAGAGGTGCTATTCACAAAGGGGAACTGACTACCCTCAGGCAATGACTTCTCCCCTGTTTAGCAGCAAGGTAATAGATAAATAGAATTGATTCTTAAATTTTCATGAATTGGGAAATGCTTCCTAGTATGACTCACGCTAAGAGGATTGATTCTGAGTGTAATATGGGATGTGGGTTCTGAGCAGCAGAACAGCCAGGAACTGGAAGGTGAGTGATGACAGTGAGAATCCGTTTCTGATTTTTTTCGCAATAGCCTCCTGGGCAAGGTCAGGGAGGTCAGATAAAGGTTGCTATAATTACTACAATGCATTGATGTCAGACATTGAGGGTGTTGATGAGGTACTGATTGAATGTCACAGTGCATATAGAAATGATGGATGGAAGCTGGAATAACCTGAAGCTGGAATAACCAATTGCACTGCATGCATTCATGATTCAGGGGAATTTGTTTAGAGTTCCTCAGTGGATGAGGGGGTGGGTGTTGTTCCTCAGGTAGAGTATATGAATGGCCAACTTTTTTTCAACGTTGCCCAAGTCAGGAAGCAAGGCCCCAGATAGGTGTGACCTGAGTAATCATATGCAGTAAAGTCTATTTCGTTTTAAAAGCTGGGAGGCTTTTAACTCTTATTGGGTGAGTGGAAGTCCAAAGGTGAAATAGAGCGTGCCATCAAACCTTGAGCTATGTAAAACTTCATGGAATTCGGCAATAGCCTTTAGAGTCTTCCCCAAGAGGAAACCACAACCGAAAATCGAAACATGCATATTTTCCTCAGCGCTCTTTGAAAAAAAATAATCACAGAGGTTCTTCCTTATTATCTTTTGACAAGACCCTCAGTGAATGCATGGTTATGCATGTGGGCACTGTACAAAAAATGGATGTTGAAGAGGAATATAGTGGATAATTGTAGTAGCACGGAGGTGGGATATAGAATTGGGGTTGGGCAGCTCAGGTGTGGTAGTGGAGTGGTGCCTGGTTGATTACTCATCAGTAAAATTCCCCTTTCACCCTACTTCAGCACGTCAGGGTTATACATAATTTATGAGCAGTAATTCACTCATTATCTCTTTATTGGGAACCCCTCATGCACCCTACACCCCCCCCCCCCCCACACACACACACACCTCTACTATAGGTGTACTCAGGTACACCCGATTTCTGATTGTTAATGACAATCAGTGCAATAAATGACACGTCCATATGGTTTGTCCTTCAAGGTCTGACACCTGACTAAATTAGATAATAATGCTTAAAAAGGAAAGAAAAAGGTTTAAAGAAAGAAAAAAAAAGAAACTAAGAAGAAAGGAAAAGAAATCAATATGAGAAATTGTTAGTATGGTTTAGGTCGGAGGGATGATAAACAGCTGGCATTTCCATGCAATTTACTTGGGATTGCCATAAGTGTAGTTATTTCCTGGACCAGTGAGCTGATTCAACATCATAATAGACGCGTTATCATAATTGACCAACGGAAAGCTTACAAGAAATATTTCTCTTTTATTCCATGCCAGGATTACCAGTTACATGCATTTTTTTGTCAAATGTTGAATCCCATCATCCCCTAAAATGAAACATCCCAATCTGCACGCATGTGGTCATGTGACCTCTCTTTTTGGCTGATAATTTCAGTGACCTTAATTCATTAATTCATGCGGGTCCATGACTGCATGACACACTGTCATGCACCCCTTTATTTCTATTGAAAACCACTACACTCAGATACAACCAATCTAAATATGTGACAGGATCTGCGAAAAGGGCCCATATGGTGCAGGGTGCATTTAGGTTCCTAATCCCAGTACATGTCACATATGTAGGTCCATTATCAAGGCTAATCTAAGTGAGCTGTTTAAAATGAACATGTTAAACCTAACATGGCAACATTGTTTAGCCCATGGACTTCATATGCCAATAATATCATCAGATGACCAACATCTACCTAGCAACCACTGAGTACCAGGTCCTGAGATTTAGAGGCCCTATTCTCTTCTAGTTATAATGTGGGTATTATAGTAATTTGCACTAATATTTTTCGACGGATAAGGTCATTTGTATAGCGAGGTCTACATTACACAAGTTCACAGAAGAATGTGTCACCGCATATGTACACCACACGGATCTGAGGGGATAGAAAAGAGGGATCCCACTAATTAATATTTGATACATTGGGTATAAACAGACGTCTCTGTGACATAATGGCAATTTTTGTAGTCAAAATGTGTGCATATAATCAAGTGTACATCACGTGAGCAAATGTAGAAAAACAAAAGATGCTTTGAACCCTGGCCCAAGGGAACATTTCTAAGCCTACTACCTCTTCTTTATGCTGCCACCTCGCGGAGGTCTTTGTAACCACACACTTATAGACCAGGTGGCGTTACATGTAGTATGCCACTGTGGACGAAGGTCTTTTATAAACTACATAAAAACCTGCTACATGCCAACCAAACATTATTTATGTCACTGAGAATCTTAATCTATGCAATACTGTTTTAAGCATTTGATGGAATTTATGTCAGTGATACTACCGTAAGGTTCAGATGAGCCTTGATTTGGGGAACCAAAGATATAGGTCTAGACTCTATGAACAGTTTAAAAACAACACAGTGAAAAAGGGACACTTAGGAAAGGTAATTAGATTTTTTTAAAAAGGACCATGTACATATAAAACTATTTATTGATTATTTTAAGAACATTTCTATGTCACAGTATGACAATTATGATTTAAATTTATTATGACCGTATATCAATTCAATAGGCACAGCTGACACCAGCCCAGCTGGCACCAGCAGTTTGCCATTCTCTTTTACAAGTTTTAACCCTGTTCAAATTTCTGCTTGCTATCCATTAGGCGACGGGGCTGGATGATGGTGTATGGTTAGATGAGTTTTATGTCTGGGACACTATGGATACCCTATATAAGCCTGTCCCATGTATAAGCCCACCTCATGTATAAGCCTGTCTCGTGTATAAGCCTGTCTCGTGTATAAGCCCACCTCATGTATAAGCCTGCCCTGTGTATAAGCCTGTCTTGAGTATAAGCCTGTCTCGTGTATAAGCCTGCCTCATGTATAATCCTGCCCAATGTATAAGCCTGTCCCATGTATAAGCCTGTCTCATGTATAAGCCTGCCTCATGTATAATCCTGCCCAATGTATAAGCCTGTCCCATGTATAAGCCTGTCTCGTGTATAAGCCTGCCTCATGTATAATCCTGCCCAATGTATAAGCCTGTCCCATGTATAAGCCTGTCTTGTGTATAAGCCAGCCTCATGTATACGCCTGCCCTGTGTATAAGCCTGCCTTATGTAGAAGACTGTCCCCTGTATAAGCCTGTCCCATGTATAAGCCTGTCTTGTGTATATGCCTGCCTCGTGTATAAGCCTGTCTCGTGTATAAGGCTGTCTCGTGTATAAGCCTGCCTCATGTATAATCCTGCCCCATGTATAAGCCTTTCCCAAGTATAAGCCTGTCTTGTGTATAAGCCAGCCTCATGTATACGCCTGCCCTGTGTATAAGCCTGTCCCATGTATAAGTCTGCCTCATGTAGAGGCCTGCCCCATTTATAAGCCTGTCTCACGTATAAGCCAGCCTCATGTATAATCCTGCCTTGTAAATAAGCTTGCCTCATGTATAAGCCTGCCTCGTGTATAAGCCTGTT
The DNA here is from genome assembly GCA_949317995.1 of Acholoe squamosa. Classification (NCBI taxonomy): domain Eukaryota; kingdom Metazoa; phylum Annelida; class Polychaeta; order Phyllodocida; family Polynoidae; genus Acholoe; species Acholoe squamosa. Next base: position 10,224,973 of record OX439048.1, read on the forward strand.
TCGTGTATAAGCCTGTCTCGTGTATAAGCCTGCCTCATGTATAATCCTGCCCCATGTATAAGCCTGTCCCATGTATAAGCCTGTCTTGTGTATAAGCCTGCCTTATGTAGAAGCCTGCCTCATGTAGAGGCCTGCCCCATTGATAAGCCTGCCTCACGTATAAGCCCAGTCAGTTTGTTACTTATATAAGCCCAGGCCTATACACAGGGAAACACAGTATATACAATATCTTTTTTTTTAAATATGTATTCTTTTCCTGAAACATTCTTACTGCAAATAGTTGTTTTCTACGGGGCAATTAATTCATAGCCAGTGCATGAATTCAAAAATAAACATCTCCCAGAGGGTTTGCAGCCATGGACCTGTTTCAGGTCTGTGGTGCAGCCTTGGCATATAACTTATATTAACCGGGCTATGTTAATGCACGTACCTCATTGGTGCATAATGACTACCAAAGTGGGCAGTTTGCACCAACGCATCATAGCCCCCACCCCTAAAATGGTCGAATCAGTTCACAACAACTACAGCATATTAACCCCCTAGGCCATGACATAAATGCAAATGTCCACTTCCATGGGACTTTTTACTTCGTATTTCCCGAGTTGGGACTGGCGTTTCCCACGAAGCCATTATGGTCGTAGACATTTGCTTATGTAGTTTGTACAATGAAGCCCCAGGTCGCAGTACGGTCAAGCACTGTGTTACAAGAAATCTCTTAAAAAAAAGACGATGAAAGCTTTGTCCTAAAGTGTTGAGAGAATCACCCTCAATTTGACGGCAATATTTTACAATGCATAAAAAAGCAACCTCAAGGTGCCAAAGAGCGTGGTGTGTCCATGTTGTCACAGGTTGATCATTCATGAAATAAGACCAGCTTTATGTGTTAAGTCTTCAAACCACCAAACTAATTTGTGAATAAAACCAAACCTTAGTGTGTCAGGAAACCTAGCAGAGCAGGTCTGACCCTAAAAAAAGAACAAATGAATATGGGCAATTTCTAGTAATTTAGTGGCATGTGAAATCAATAACATTTCAAACATTCAGTTGTGCCCAGAGGTCCTTTTCATAGATGGTGAGGTATATTTACTATCGATAGGCACAATGAAGATATCACTCAAGAAAACTTTGTGGATATCTTCAAAAAGTCATTTTCATAGAGGCTGTCATCATTTGTCATACATTTACAATGATCTACATGCAAAGATAGGTTAGAGATAACACTTCCCAAGATATTTTCAGAAGTTTAAAGGATATATTTAGTTCCTTTAGAAATGACATTTACCTATCATTACTATTTAAAGATATCTTCACCCCTAGTGAAAAAGACTACAGTTCACACACCTACCACACAACCACATACATTTCCTTCCTATTGCATGACAAAAATAAGCGTTGGTGGAAGTTTAAATTTAGGAAAATTGAATCTAGCCAAATCAGGCTGCCACCTCATCGCTTTTGGTGGAAGACCCATTGGCGTTGGTCGGCCGTATTTTCACTAAGCCGACCGATTTTTTCTATACTTTTACAAAAATCTCGGCCGACCGACGGCAGTGGGATACCCAATTTAAACCACAGGGGACAGATACATTACATCGTTCCTGTGAATCTTACCATTAGTGTTTCGGCTAGCACTAGGGTGACACGAGACACAAGACTACCAGAGACAATAACTTCTGTTAGAAAACAAAGGCTTTTTGCCATGCTGGTTACAATAGCAATCCTCTAGCAGGCCAGCACTTGTCACATTCAGGCTATGGGGAATTTCATCATTGCTGATGATGGCTAGCCTCGTTTTGAGTGCAACTAGGTCATGAGGTCGTTACATCACATGCAATGATGGCAGCTCCAAGCTCTAATAGAACTAGAGTGTCAGCATAATACATACATTAAATTTATTATAAACCTCACCTTATAGTAATCTTTATATAATTATAGCCTCTACTTATTAACCACCCATATTTCACCTTTCTGTACAATTAGGCCCCCATTAAAACAACTATATGTAGACTATACCACTAATAGTTCAGAATATATTAAGAGTATACAAGGGATACCAATTAGGCAGGATACCCATTAAACAGGATAAGCATTATGTATGATAACCATCATGCAGGGCTATCCCATAGTAAGGCTCATAGACCGGTTCATTCCAGAACCAGACCAGACCTAGCAAGCCCATGTGACAGGATACTCATAAAAGGAAAAATGTAACCACAAATCTTCTAAATAAGTTTAAAAATGATCCAAGGCGCTTCTGGAAAATTCTGAATGGAGTATGGAAAGGTCAGAGTTCAAAACCAACAATGTGTTTGAAAGATACTGATGGAAATATTATTGAACATCGACACACTGTGAATTTTGTAAATGACTACTACATAGATATAGGTGCAAACTTAGCAAGTCACATTGTTAGTTCTGTATACATACCAGACAGATTAATAATTAATAGTGTCATGGGTTTGAGAGAAGTAACTGTAAACCAATGTGTCAAGATTGTGAATTCTATAACAGGATATAAAAGCTCATGTATTAAAGATATACCATGTAATATCATAAAAAGTTTACTATGTCACTAACCATATTTACTACAGAGCTTGGTAAATGAATCTATTGGTACTGGAGCACTACCTGATACTATGAAACTAGGACAAATAATCCTGTTACCTAAAGCTGGTAATTTATCAGATGCATCTAACTGGAGACCCATAACAATGACAAATGTTTTCTCTAAATTGACGGAGAAAATAGTACACTCTCAAGTGATGAACTATATTATTGAAAATGATATTATCAGTGATAGACAATATGGTTTCATCCCAAATAGATCGACGGTTGATGCAACTTTTGAGTTCATACAATACCTGATCGAAGCTAGAAATAGAGGTGACCTTTCATTGGTACTTTTTTTAGACTTTAGCCTTTAGTACTGTAAATTTGAATATAATTATGAGTAAATTACGCAGTATTGGTTGTGATAATGACTGTTTAAGGTGGTTGAAGTGTTTTTTATATGATAGAAAACAAATAACAGTAGCTAATGATATTACATCAGATGAAAAAGTATTGGACTGTGGTGTAGCACAAGGAACGGTACTAGGTCTGTTGCTCTTCAATATATATATGAATAGCATAACCAGTGTAATAAATAATTGCGAATTTTTTCTGTATGCGGATGATGTAGCTCTGGTAATAAATGGTAGAGATACCAAGATCATGAGTAAATTAATGCAGATTGATGTCGGTAATATTGAGAAATGGTGTAGACAAAATATTCAAACTATGAATGTAAAAAAAACCAAGGTCCTATGGTGTCACTCAAATATGCAACGTATTGTTAAATATGATATTACATTGAACACTACAAAAATGCTTGTGTCAAACATATCAATTATCTTGGTGTAGTAATTGATTTTGATTTAAACTTCAAACAACACTGCAAAAAAATGGACTCACAGGGTACTGTTAAATTAAAACAACTAAGAAACATTGTTAAATACCTGGATGTAGATACTAGCCTTAAAATCTACAAGACTATGACAGTACCATTGTTAGAATATTGTAGTTACATATTGGAGAGTGGACCTGTTACTTTAGTAGATCATTTAGACACCTTACAGAACCATTGTCTAAGAGCATGTAAAAAGGTTAGACAACCACAAGACATCCATGTCGATGACCTATTATTATCATGTAAGGTGAAAAGTCTTGCAACAAGAAGAAAAGGGGTGCTTGCATGTGTGATGTATAGACATATACAGGTAACTGAGAATAGAATAATCCAAATAAGACCTCTTAGGGGTAACGACAAAATAAAAATTAAGGTAAATCGACCCAGAATTGAAATGTATAGATCAAGCCCCTTATATAGAGGCAGTATCATCTGGGACCATTTACCAGTACATGTACAGTCTGTGGATAATCTAGAAAAGTTCAAGAAGCACTTACATGATATAATATTATGACTCTAGTGTTACTGACTTAATATCTGAACTATGTTGAAATATAATACATATATGGCTAATTTCTGGTATGTGACTGTTCATGGAAACCACTTGTCTAGTATTGAATGTAATTATACAAACTTACCTTTTTGAATGTATCCTCTTTATTGCAGCTGATAATTGTAAAAGCTTCAGTATATGTTAAGATATTGTTGGCCAATAAACTTGTTAAACTCAAACTCATATATATTAGTAGAACTAGTGGCAGCCCGGATGGTCATCCAGCTAAGACGTAGGTTGTGCAGCGACGCCTTCTGGTATACAATATCATAGCCCATAGATAGGCCACTACAATAGTATTATGTTTAATCTTTCTATGTTACTTCTGATTGCAGTAATCTTTGAGACACCGATACATGAACAAACTCTCTGGTAAGCACCTTAAGAATGATGACCCCACTACCTGCATCAACCTCCCCCTCAATCCTTTACATCATAAAGATAGACATTACCACCTTCATCCTGGAAAATGCTACAACGTTCTACTTAAAGGTTACCCATGAAGAAATAACAGGCTTCTCACACTCTGGCTGAAAGTCTTTGTGAGTACCACAGGACTGAGAGCATTGTACCAGGATGGGAATGCTTCAAGTACAGAATCGATGAAGGTCTGCGGGTATCAGAGTATGGCAGATAGTTATGTTGTCCTTGGGTGCGAGTGTAAAAACCTGTGTTCTGTGTATTTGCAATTCAGACTTCATATTTTAAAGTCACTGGCTATTTGCGAGATAGAGCTCACAAAGGTTCTGGAATAAAGGTTTTATATTGTAAACACAATGAGAAAACTTGTAGGATAAGCCTAAAGAAGGGGTGTGGCCTTTAGGTGATTATTTTAACTTTATCAAACAGAACAGACCCAAAAGTGGTTTCTCTTGTAAATGCCCAAATATAAGCCATGGCTAAGATACAACCGAAAAACTTATTGCTGACTAGGACCGGTCTAAAGAAGTAGTATAGCTTATAAGCGCAGGTTTCAAAGATGTAAATGAGAGCTTTTTTTTCTATTCTTTTGATATATTATAGATCATCCAATAAGCGAAAGATTTGACCAACAGCACTAATGGAACCAAGGCTATAGATGGGTATTTGAACAGTACCAATACTTCAATTTTCAGTTGCAGCGGTGTAAGCTTTGTAAAGGTTTTAAATAGATACCAATCTGTAAAAAGAGTGCCAGGGGTAGAGAGGTATTAAATTTGTAAAATACCCTTTAAACTCTGTTTCACTTGGCAAACTTGAATTATTAACTTCTCTTATTTGTCCACATATCACTGTTTAGATTTCATTCCAATCTAAAGAAGGTTAAATGGAAATATTAATTCTACTTAATGAAGAATACATTAAGAATACCTTCATACAGGTTTTACAATAGATTTAATTGTATTTATTATTAGGATATGAAATGTAATATAGCTTTATGTTGTGGATGTCTTTAGTATTAGTTAAATGAGGAACCTTTCGACAGATCTTAATACAACGATTTTGTGCATATTGTAAAGGATCTAAGTATTTATCAAAGGTGGTACAGAAGCAGATATCCGCATAATCCATATATGGTAAAATGGTGGTTTTATAAATTTGTAATTATTATTTTACATCAAGAAATTTTCGAAGTAAACAAAGTTTGTAAGTCTTATATGCTATGGTCTTGACTTGATTGGAAAGATGTATATTATAATTCAGTAAAGGATCGAGTGTCACACCAAGATACTTATAGCTTGGAACTACTTGTAACAATTGGTTATTCATTTGTATAGCAGCAGATAAAGTGTTAAGTTTCTTTGAACTAGATGAAAAATTCATGACCTTAGTTTTTGCAACATTTATAGACGGCTTATTTTGTATACACCAGGTTTCATAATTTTCAAGTTCATGTTGCAGTAGTATCTTGGCTATTCCAAAATCTGTATGATATGAATAAATTACAGTATCATCAGCATATAGTTTTACCTTATATTCATTTATACAATTTATTACATCATTAACATAAATTAAGGAAAGAAGAGGACCCAATATTGAGCCCTGGGGGACACCACAGACCACCCTCTCACTAGTAGAGAGGATATTGTTAGCATAGGTAGTTTGATATCTGTCAGATAGGGAATTCTCAAACCAGTGATAATTATCGAATCTAATACCATAGTGATTAATTTTTATAAGTAAGACTGAATGGTCTACTGTGTCAAAGGCTTTTCTCAGGTCAATAAATGCAGCCACAGTGGAATTTCCTATGTTAAGGTTTCTTTCAATATCATATGTAAACTTAGCCAAAGTATCGACTATACTGAAACCAGATCTGAAACCTCCCTGGTGGGGGGTTAAGATATTCTCTTTAACCAAAAAACCATATAATCTATTATGAACCATTTTTTCTAAAAGTTTACAAGGTAAGGGCAGTAAAGAGATGGGTCTATAATTATTTACTAATTTGGTATCACCTGCTTTAGGTATCGGTGTGACTTTGGATGTTTTCCATCTAGTAGTTACAGAGTTGGTGGAAAAAGATAAATTAAATATCTTTACCAGTTTGCTGGGATCATGCATAAAAACTTTCTTTAGGATGGTAGTGGATATGTTCTAATTGCTGATGATTTAATTGTATTAATATCATGGACCAGTTTGAGGACCTCCTGAGTATTGGTGATAAAGGGAAAAATATCATTTACAATATGTTCATCATACTGTTTCCAAGGTATAAACAGTTCTTTAACCAGGGTAGGACCAATATTAGCAAAGTATTGGTTAATAAAATTTGGGATTTCTTCTTTATCTACGGTTACATTTTGCTTCTCATGGTCTACAAGTACAATGTTATTCTTACGCGAAGGTTGACCTGGTATCTGGGCGTTAATCACTCTCCAGAATTTTCTGTGGTCATTTTTATATGTATCAACTTGTTCCTTAAAAAAGGACCTACATGCTTTTTAATAATCTTATTAGTCTTATTTCTTGCTGTATCAGATTCAGTCCAGTCAATGTCTTTATTTGTACGTCTTGCTTTCCAGAGTTTTCTATTTTTGTCTCTAATAATTCATTTACATTTTGGGTCATCCATGGGACTCTATTGACTCGTAGAAACTCTGGGAAAGGATAAACAAAGTCGCCACTGCCGTTTAGCCAACTGTCACAAGTGACCTGCCCTTTATTAAGAGAGAAATAGAGAGAAAAAAAACAAAAAAAAAAACACCAAAGTTCTTGTCCTGCCTGCCATATGCTGCTGCTGCTTGCTGAACTGCTGTCACCCCTGCTGTGGGTGGAGAGTGTGAGGGTGTAACTGTTCTAAACTACACCAGGTGGAGGTGGTGCTGTGTCTCAAGTCAATAGGCCAATAGATCACCCAGGTGATCTATTTGGACCATATTTATCAACCAGAAATCGATGGACAGGACAATGTTTATCTAGTTTTTTCCTTATTACATTTTCATAGAGGGACCACGCTAAATTAACATCTTCAGTAATATTAAAGGTATTCCAGTCGGATTTATCAAATTCATTATATAGGACATCATCAGGTAAGCGTGAGTACGAGCGCCCTTCAATATATGTTTTTTCTACAAGTAGTTTCCATTTCTTTCTTATCAAGTATACAGAAAGATGGTCTGATATATAGTTACACCAGTTTGAATAAGGTTTGGTTTCAGGTTAGTCAAGATTAAGTCAAGTATAGCCTTCTTCCTGGTACAATCTTTAACTACTTGGTTAAAAACCAAAACCTTTTAATCTATCTAATAAGTTGTTGATGATTTCATTGTCTTCTTTAACATTAAAATTAAAGTCACTCATGGCAATCATCTCGTATTTGTCTCTATTTTCAACCGAGGATATAATATGAATGAGATTATCAATAAATCACCATCAGGTGGTCTATATATATTAAATAAAGCAATAGATTTCATATGTTCTTTAATAATACACGGACATTGGATTTGAATATTTGAGTCAGATTGATTCAGATGGATGAACTGATCATGATCATGTAGAACACCATGTTTTACAAAGATGCACAGTCCACCACCAGTTTTAATATTACCCCTAACATCTAGAACCTGACAGTCCAGCCTATATCTAGTATAACAATTCAGAAGGCAACTAGTTTCATTGTCTTCACATCTAAACCATGTTTCAGAGAAAGAACAAATTTCCAGTTCAGCAGGATAAATTTTAGCACATATTGTCGCATAATTAGCTTTAAAACTCCTTGCATTTAAGTGCATAAATTCCATGAGGAATTGACCTAGCTTATTAGCACACTCGAGTTCATTATGAGCTACATTATGGATAGTAATATAGTCCTTTTGATCAAGATGATGGCCGGATCCATAGGTTCTGTGTAGAGTAGCTTCATATAATTGATAACGTCGGAGACAAGTAATTACGGTGTATTTTGTATGAAACAGTCATTAAATTCTCAAATTACTTCAAATAAATGAATAATGTTGCTTCTGGGTTTCAAATAGCTCGTATATTCCAAGCCAGACATTGTTCATTTTGTTTACAAACCGCTCGTACATCGTGTTTCTATGGGCACAGCCATCTTGGAAGTTTGGTTTGCGATGCTCCACTCGGGGTAGGTTAAACTAGGTTTCTTCTATATGTGAATGAATAATTGTCAACAGTTTACTTTAGGCCATTCCTCATACCTTCATAGTACTCCTCTGCTTTTAAAGTGTTGGTAAAGCAATGGTAATCACTTGAAAACCATCAATCTCTGTGCTCCGGTACCAAGACGCGTGTTTAACCTTGTGCCATTGTTTCGCTGTTTCGCTGTTACTTAGTATAAGGTTCACCATTCACCTTGTACCTATCAACACAATTTATATTTCTGTAAGCTTGAATAAATCAGTTTGAATAAATCACTAGGTCTTCCTTCTTTCACAGTCTAAAATAACTCAAATGTGACAATGCAATAATCCTCCCTTAGTGAGTTACTCACCTGCACATGCATTATGAGTACATAATAGATTTTGGGCGTGGTCAATTTAACAACCTGTGGTGGGGGTTGGTGGATGGGGGAGGGGGACATTACCAAAAGGAAATTCTGAAATTCTTGGTGGACAGAAAAAAAATACCTCTTTTTAGTAAAAAAAATGTAATACTGTGGAATTAATGGGGGGAGACAAGAAAAATTCAGATCCCTCCAAGTTGGAGGAGGTGGTGGAAACTTCTTTAGCGTGTATGCCAAAAGGTCCATCCATCCAACCCCATCCCCACTGTTACAGAATCATTTCAAGGATGTATAATTTCTCTGTAGCATTATATTTCTTGATCATCACGATATACAATTTGTCTACTCAGAAATACTGAGTGCAAAGCATTGGAGCAGCATTGTACTAACACTTAAACCCTGTTAAAGGTATATTCAGTAAATCCTAAACTACCATCAGTTTCTTCAAATAACTTGAGATTATATTATTTTGATGTGTTATGAGACAGGTGGAGCAATCAAACCCAGAGTCTATTGTGCTAGTTTCAGATTCATTGACATTTGAAGATGGGGAACCCTTAGCTATGCAGTCAATGGCCAAACAACACTGAACAAGAGAGCCCTGAAAAATCTAGGGGGGGTTTGAAAATGGAAAGTATCAAGAGGAAACCTAAGGACAGAAATAGAAACCTTGCGGTGCATTTAGGGGGGAATAGATGTCGTTCACTTGAGGCCTAGACCTCTTAATATGACTGTTGCTAGGCATTTTTGTTGAGTTATGGGTGTTGTTTAGCAACCTCGAATTACACTTTCTGATGACCTGATCCACTGTATACATGCATAACTTATGACATTCATCCACTTTGCTGTCATAGCTTGCTTTAAAGCAGTTTGTGTTTATCACCATTATCAGATTATGCATTAATGCACTTCAGAATACCACACATATAAGGCACACCTCGCATATGTGACACACCTAGATGTTTGGAAAATGAATATACAAATGGAATATGAAATATAAATGAGTGGAACAAACATATTTCTAATGAATGTCCTGATATATTGATTGGTGTTTTGACCTGTGATTCGTGTTAGAAAGAACCTTATACATATTTTTTGAGATTTTTAATTTTTGATTCCCATGAGAATAAACTAGTTCTATTAACATGTATATTCAATTCCTGGAAATAACTTGAGATTTCAACTTGTGTGAACAGGTTGAGGACTGCACCTTTTCTAAAGCTGGACTCAGTTGAAATGCCATGACCATTTCTAGCCCTGCATAAGCCATAATACTGTGGCCAGGGTCAGATCTGAGGACAGTTTTAAAGTCCAATTTGAAAAGTGTATTTAAGCTACTTATATGCACGCATATAAGTGGTGATAAATGGGAAGTAGCAGTTCCCAATGTATTACTAGATGTCACCACTTCCATTCAGGTGTTATGTAACAGGTTCCTTCACTGGTGGCCTTTGTAGTCGGCCATATTGCCTAGCCCCAGGAAGGACCACCGGTCTCAAATTGGAGATTTCCGATTTTTGCATGAAATTTCATAAAGAAAATGTATAGTCTATGTAAAAGAGCAAAGAATTTTCTACAAGAAGATATTTGCATATTTATAATACAAACTTAAATTTGCAAGATATGGATCATTTTATGCAATAAACCCCTGTTTGAATGTGGTTTCCCTGCTGGCCCTATGCTGTACATTAGGTGTGGATAGGTGTATGGGGGGTACTCTCACACCTCAGTAGCACTCACACAGTAATATTAAGCTAATAGATCATGGATATTGCAGCCCTAGGGCCGTACATGCTGGATATACCCTCGACGCTGCGCGGCTTGGGTATATCCAGCATGTACAGCCCCAGGGCTGCAATATCCATGACCTAATAGGTTTATACCATGATTTCCTCCATTTTATATTAATTTCTTACCTGATATCCACAGAATATAGCCAGGAGAAGATATTTTGTAAGTGCAAGCAATACTGCCCATGGCCGCTCTGCTCGAAGCCATTGTTTTTGTTCCTTGTCGGGAGAGGCACCGCCGTGTTTACACACACTTTTCGTATGGAATCCAACCATGACAAGTGTTCAAAATAAAACATACATATCCTTAGACATTCTAGATGATCCCTCCATACGTATTATGTCCAATATATTCAAAATAAAGGAGAATCCATTGATTTTTCCATCGTAAGCGAGTCGCGGTCCGGCCATTCCCACCCGCCTCCTTGCTCGGCGAATGTGGATATAGTTCAAGTTCTCGTCGTACGAGGAAGACGCCGAAAATTTAGGACCGTTTTGGAAAATCAATGGATTCTTATTTATTTTGAATATATTGGACATAATACGTATGGAGATATCATCTAGACTATCTAAGGATATGAACCTACTTCCAACTTGATCCCGAAAAAGTATATACCAAAAATTTCAAAAATGCACATGGGTGGTATATGCAGAATATACCACGGATATATCGCATATAAAACCACCGAAAGTGCCAGAATCGTGGTATAACAACTCATGTTCTGCTTGGATGCACACCAGTAGAGGGTGGTCATGGTCCACTGATCACAGGCAAGCAGGGTCAAAAATGACCCTGGTATACATACTTCTATTGCTGTCTACAGATATATCCATGTTGATATACTTGAGTACAGGCTATGTTCAAAGTCTGGGGTTTCTTCTCAGCCTTGTCTCAGACCTGGTGAAAACTTGGGATTACCACATGGAGAATATCTAGGGATAATTCAATATGTTTACTTGTGCCATGACTTGCTTCATAAGAATAGTCCACTTTTGGTGAGAGCGATATTATTAGAAACAAATTCCAGCAGACATCGATCACTTTTTCTTTATAGCCGGAAATGTACATGAATAAGTAGTATCTTGGTGAGGAATTCCTTGTTTGTGCCAAGTTTGTATTAATATTTTAACCCTCTAAAGCCTATGCACTCAAGCATCTTGCCATTGGTCATGATGTGGAATTAATGCATCATGCTGACATTGAGGCTCAATTCACTCTTCAAAGGCTAGCTTGATGCTCTATAATGTTTGCATGATGCTCCAATATGATGCAGGAGGGAAGAGGTACCAGTATTGCATCAGTGCATCATTACAACCAAAAAACAAAATCCTGGGTGTCACTACTGCTTTAAGGGTTGCAAATATACATCATTGTCTTATGTCAACTGTTTGGAAGTGCCTATCATGATACCTTGCATATAAGGCGCACCCTGTGTATGAGGCACATCCCTAACACAGTCCTATCCTATAGGGTGCACCTAGTGGACAATTCTTGAAGCTTTAGTACAATTCTGTAGAGATTCAGCTCCACCTCTAAGATGAGCCTCTAAATTCTGCTGATCCTATGAGTAGAGTAGTCATCCAGTCTTGGGTATCAGCCACAATTTATGTAGGATATTGCGGTATGTTAAATGCATAGCATTAGCGGTATCAGGACAATCACTCCGTGTACATTAACCCCCCAGCATAATTTATGAATGTAGCCTGGCGAGCCTGCATTTATAAATCATGGAGAATAATTAGGCACCATTCAGCTCTTAACAGTTTAAGTGTCATTAGATGGATGAAATCAATAGGTTAACAAGAATGGCGAATAGGCAATAAATTACACACTAGGTGCTTTGACCAGTTGACTATTCCATTTATTGCGACACTTAAGGCCACTTGAAAGAGAGAGCCATGGATAAAGTGATGAGGGAGGATCTCAATTTTTTTTTTTTTTCCTTTTTAGCTATATTTTTGCATTTATGAGAAACTGATAAAGGTCTGAAATCTGCCTGTGGTTATGGGAAAAAGTGTGACAATGTATAGCAATGATTCCTAGATCCATATAAAAGCTCTGAGCTGGTGCCACGTTTGACTACTATGCAAATTTTATAAATAGTACATTTCTATCAGAAAGTCCAAAAGGAAAAACAAAGAAAGATTTTTATGGTAGTGGCCTAATGTATTAAGGGCATAATGGATGGCTGGGCTTCCACTAGGTCCTTTATCTAGGGATAAAAGGACCGAGTGGAAGCCTAGCCATGTACCATGACGTTTATACCCTGGTTTCAACCATTAAATTAATTATTTTACCTTATAATGCCATGAAATGCACTGATTTTTGTTGCGAGTCGACACGGTCCATTCCTCCGCCATTTTGGATTTCTTGTTGATGTTCTGCCAAGTCATTGGTACACATGCACAAATATAATCCATTTACACTGTAAAAACAGCAAAGTTGGGGCTGTTGTCAAGAGAGCTGAACATTATACAGCTATATTTAAGTCTCACAGGTATATAGGCCATGATGGAATATGTAATTCTCCTCAATTTAGCCATTTTCTGTCGACGACAGAGCTCCGTTTCAAATCAAAACACGGCGTCTTCCTCAGCAAGCGGACCGGACTGCGCAGACACAAAATGTTACATCGACGTGTGTCCGAGGGGCATTTTGATAGTAGAACCGCTTGCCAGCAGTGCGCGCGACGGCCAGAATACCCTAAGAGCATATGCCAACAACTTGTGTGGAAATTTTCCATGGTGCCTTAGCGCGTGCTAAATACATGGGTATATCAGGGTTGGGAACCGGAAATCAGTGCCAAAACGTGATAACCATAGTATAAACTCTCCTACTCACCCCACTGTCCCCACTCATTTACAATCCTTTTTCAATAATTGTCACAACATTTCTCCTTCCTCATTGCTTGAATAGATCGGCTGCATATTTGAGATTCTTATTTTCAAAAAACATATTGCCTATTATCTAATCACCAACACTTCATGTTGATCCTACACTAGTACAATAGCTTATCACCCAAGTAGGGGCCGTATGATGCAGGGATGCAGTCCTGGCAACTCCCTTACCAGAGCTGAAATAATGCACCATGACACTTATGTGAGAAAATGTAGTAAACAATTTGATTCAGAACTTGCATAAGAGAGATTGGCCAGAAACACTGAACACACACATTTTTAAGTTGCCCTAAGGTGCTGCAGAGTACAAACTTATCATAAGGGTGTGGCGTTTTCCTGTTGCCAAATGACTGATAATTTATTTATAAAAGGCTTGTCTTATGTGTAAAGTGGGTTCTCCATCAAAATATTTTGTCATTGAGACCAAAGAGAAAGAATCACATTTTAAGTAACCTAGCAAAGACATTAGAAATTCTTCTTGAATTTTGAAAAATGCTTCATGAATTTTGGCGAATTTTGGTGGTCCTCAAGTCACCACCATGAGTCAAAGTCATTGTAGCAAGATGAAATGATAAAATTTCAAGTTCAGTTCTGTTCTCTTCTAGAATGAAAAACCTAGCCAGATCTGACTTTATGAACACTATATATATCTGCAGCTTATAGAGAACTTACTGGAGCGGACTTTCTCCCGCAATCACCACTTTTATACTGATATCAGCACTTCTATCGCCAATCTTGTGCTAACACTTGTATTTAACAGTTCCTGTAGTGTACATGTCTGGTATCTACTAGAACTGTCATGGCTACATTGACACAGCCTTCTGAATCTTTGCCATAGGAGGGGGTCTTATCGCATTGAATATCATGACACCTTTAATTGTGCCCATTTCACACACTGTGATGTGATGATTGAACTAGGCTTTGGTGGAAAAGCATATATATATATATATATATATATATATATATATATATATATATATATATATATATATAAATCAAAAAAGTAATGAAGCCAAATCAGGCTGCTGTTTTCATTTCTTTTCTTGGAAGACCAACTTAATGAACCTGGATTTTTATGGGATAGTCCCATTAAGTGGTTCCTATAATCCTCACCATTAGAGGCAACAACAGAACACCGACTACAAGAGACAATGAATTCTGTTACATGGAAAGGGGTTTCTACGATGCTGATCATTATTGCTATTATATATCATTTTCAATGTGAGTAATTACATTTCTAATTAATTTCACTTAAACACCAAATAACCCCATCATTGTAAATCATTTACATTTGTCTTTAAATGCACCATGTATGGGTAACCCATAATGAAAAATTTAGTAATTCTGCACTCATAGCATGCCAAACCTGCAGAGCCTACAGCATTGATATTACTGGGTTTTTTTTTTTTGCTATTGATTTCACTTTGTAGTTACTTGTAGCCGTGTTTATTGCTTTTGTCCCTCTTTTCATTCATTTTCCTGGTGGATTGAGGTGATAAAAGGCACAAGAGACTTCTGATGAGCATACATTTGATAATCTGTGGCTCAAATTGTTTCATGATTTCATGTACTTCAAATATAATTAGTTTCCAGAGTATCAGCAATGACTTGTTTCACTATAAACTACCTCTACGCTGGCACTGGTTACATAAGCTCTCCGGGATTCCCAAGTCACTACCAAAGTCTGGAAACCTGTACTTGGCAAACCAGCATTGGTTCAGACTGTGTAATGTCTCTGCATACTTCAACTTTTGACATTGAATACTCTGCCACATTTTCAATTACAAATGGAGGCAATACACAAACGTAAGGGCTACTTCTACTTGATATTTTCTTCATTATGCCATTCTTCCCATGAATATCATTGTTATTTAAAGTTCTGTACAAAAAATGACATAACTCTAGTGTTCCCCTTTGTATCTATTACATCTTTTGAACTGAGGACAGGTATATCAACATTTGGATAAGATCACTTTTAAAAGGGTTTTGGGACACACAAAATATATGTTGTACGATAAGAGCTTGCCACTTCAAACCATACATAAAATATCCATAAGTCTATGTCTGGAGAATTGCAAGGAAGAATGTCCATGTGTACAAAACTCTTACATTAGGTGATTCACAAAGAGACAAATCTTTTAGACCTAGGTTGCAGGATTTTGCTATGATAGCATTTTTTTTTTAAATTAAACCCTTAAAATTGTAAAAAAAAAAAAAACATTTAGAAATTATTTTGCTATTTATTTTATTTAGATTTCTTCGTCTCTTTACTTTTTGTTGAAAATTGACCAATTCTTTACTGCATTGATTTCTAGGTACACCGGATCTGAGCTGGCTAATGTCTACAAGTACCTGAAGGGTGAAACCACAATTCACTTCAATTCTGATCATAATTGGTCTTTGAAATATGGATTCAACTTCGCTTATGACATAGCCTGTCCACCTGGTGGGTAATCTCTACTATTTAGTCAATTTTCCAGGTTTTATCCAAAGGTGATAGTGTGAGGCACAGGGGAACGCATAATCTAAAAGGTTTATGTCCCATCCTTCCCTCAAAAGAGGGGAAACACTTTCCATGCCCCTGGTAGGGATTTCAAGTTTCTGTTTTGCCCTGGGTAATCTCTACTATTTATCAATTTTCCAGGTTTTATCCACAGGGGATAGCATGGGGCATGGGGGAGCACATGAGCTAAATGTTTTATGCCCTACTCCTCCCTTGAGAGAGAGGAAACATTTTCCATGCCCCTTACAAGAGTTCAAAACTTCTGCCCTACACAGATGCACCATCCCCAATTTTATAATGAGTGACAATCCCCTTGCCATATATTCTTGTCAGACGGGTTTACCATTTCGTACAGAGCATCAGCTTTGTAAATATTATGGCAAATACACAAAAAATCCATTGAACAAATAACACAAAGTGATTTTTCATTGGCCATCTCCCAAAATCTGAAAGGAAGCCGAAATTGCCTTGGATTCAGGAGGATCTTTTAAAAGTTGCATTTGCTCCAGAGTCCCTATTCTAATTGAAACCAGGCGGGAATGAGCCTGTCTGAATGTCTCAAGTATGTTCCCTTTGAGTATTAAGTCTCACTTATTATCAGTATTAATTCACAGATAATATTATTAGTGTATATATTTCAGATGTGGATGAGTGTACAACAGGTTTCAATGCCTGCCCATCGGATATGCCATGTGTTGATCAGCCTGGATCCTACACATGTACCTGTAACAGTGGCTACTCATGGACTGGATCAACATGCACAGGTACAGCATTGAATAATATGTAGACCTTGAGTACAGATGGTCGCTTAAAAGGGATGTAAATATGAAATGGATGTTTCTTACTGGTTCTGACCGGTTTCTAAACGTTTCTGACTGGCTGCTCTATTGAGCTTTATATGGAATTCTGTTGCAAACAGGAAGCCTCGGCAGCCTCATAAAGAATTTTCAAGATTTATGTTTACTCTAAACATGTGCAGGAATATTTTTTTTTGTCAATTCCTTATTGAATTAGGCAGTTCCCTGTATCTTCATGTCCAGTAAGAAACCTCCCTCTCAGAAACCGGTCATATACATTCATGCCCAGACTTGCACCACAGTCATGATACATAGCCAGATGAGGGTCTGACATGCTTCAGGGCTTTTTCAACTATCAAAAAAGTTCTTTTAGATTCTTTAAGTATTTAGCCATAAAAGCAATTTACTACAAAGAGTTTGCTATACAAAAGTGACACTCAAATACCTCTGGTCCATGGACTAATGTCTACGGGATGTTGCTAACCATATTCATAATCCCATTCCTAAATATTCCCTAATCAGGAGCCCTTTGCAGCATATTTGACTAATAAATCTTTTTTTTATTGCCACCTTGTTTGTCTTAATCTTTATTTTTATGTTTGGCAGACATTGATGAATGCTCCAGGTCTCTTTGTGATCCTAAAGCAACATGCATTAACACTGCAGGGAGCTATAGCTGTACATGTGACACAGGGTATGAGGGAAGTGGACTTGTCTGCACCGGTAAGATATGACAGAAGTCAATCTCTTTCACACAGTGAAATTTGTTGTTTCTAAAGTCACGAAATTGTTGTTACTAAATGAACTCTTGGATTTACATGCTACTTAACTTCTAGAAAATCATCAAGTATTTGATGATTGCATCTCTTGCACCATTCCTGAATTTTCATCAGACAATTCAAGATGAATTAATTTGAACCACTTACAGATGCTGATGAGTGTACGTCAGACACAGATAACTGCCATGCCGATGCACTGTGTAATAACACAGTCGGCTCATTCACCTGTACTTGTAACTCAGGCTACACTGGAAATGGTACAGTCTGCAAGGGTGAGTAAAGGAGTGGTAATCGTATTTATAATCCCCGAACCGCTCAGTATAATTACAAAACTAAAAGCAGGTGTTGGTGGATATCTACATATCCCTTCCAAGGGATCTGATACCTTTTTGTCCCCCCTTTTATTTTATAGTAATGCACTCTATTGCTTAAAATAAAGCCAAGTGGACAGATATTACATGCCTCTAGCAGGCCAACACTTACCACATTCAGGCTATGGGGAATTTCATCATTGCTGATGATGGCTAGCCTCATTTTGAGTGCAATTAGGTCATGAGGTCATGACTTCAGGTACAGTGATGGCAGCCACCCATCAGCTGCCCATCAGCCGTCTTTCAACCACTGGTCTGCAGTCATAATGGAATTTAAAAGATTTGGGATGAATTGTGAACCAATATAACAGAACTAGAAGCCAGAGACCCTAAATGATACTGTCCCTACACTGTCCATCACTGACTGTCAGACATTTGTTTTTTATACAAAGATGCCTGTAGCTTCTCTTCTTTTCAGTAACTACAAACAATAAGTTGATCAATCATTCTCATAGGTGAATATTTGATCTCAATTGGACATAAACCCATATAAATGCCTGGGTCTCTATTTTCTTGCTATTCTCAAAATATACACCAGGGATGGAAGAGTGATGCAATCGGTTACAAGAATTTTTAGGTGAATTTGGACCAAGCAAATTTGAAGACCGATTTCAATAACTTGCTACTCCCATCACTTATTTAAGACTTGTGCTTATTTGAGACCCCAGGATATAGATAGGCCACTAGAATAGTACTATTTTTAATCTTTCTATGTTACTTCTGATTGCAGTAATCTTTGAAATCGAGATAAAACACCGCTACATGACCAAACTCTCCAGTAAACACCTTAAGGATGATGACCCCACTACCTGCATCAACCTCACCCCTCAATCCTCATTCCTTTACACCATGAAGATAGACATTACCACCTTCATCCTGGAAAATTCCACAACCTTCTACTTAAAGCTTACCCATGAAGAAACAACAGGATTCTCACACTCTGATTGGCTAAAAGTCTTTGTGAGTACCACAGGACTGAGGGAATTGTACCAGGTAGGGACTGCTTCAAGTACTGAGCTGATGAAGGCCTGTGGGTATGAGAGTGTGGCAGATACTTATGTTGTTCTTGGGTGCAAGTGTGAAAATCAATGTTCCGTGCATTTGTATTTCAGTCTTCAGATTGTACAGTCACTAGCTATTTGTGAGATAGAGCTCACAAAGGTGCTAGAATAATGGCTTCTCTTGTAATCGCCCACATGTAAGTCTTGGCTTAGACATAAAGGAAAAACTTGCAACAATGCAAACGACAACAATGCAACCAATGCTATAGGCAGGAATTTTAATACTACCAAAACTTCAGCTGCAGCTGTATAAGCTTTATATAGATTTTGAATAGGTACCATTCTCAAAAGATTTCTGGGGGTAGAGAGGTATTGAAATCCAAAAATACCCTTAAAACTATGTCTTGAATAAGCACTGGTATCATGTGGTAGTGAGAAAGTATCTGTGTATCATACTTTGCCTTTGGGTTGCGACTTTGCATTACTGACTCCTATTATTTATCCACATATCACTATTTAGGTTTCATGCTGATCAAAACAAGGTAAAATGGAAATATAATTTTTAATGAAGCAATTTAGGAATGACTTCATAAAGGTTTTGCAATAAATCCAACTGTCCCTATTGTGAGGATATTATATGCAATATATATCTTGTACTATGATATAGTGTGTGCTGACCTTTCATAGATAATCTGCATGATCCTGACATAACTTATATACTTTATTATATCTACAAATTATTGTATATATGGTTATATGCTACCATATAGTGTGGAATGGAATATGAATGCTGACATGGTGACAATGTATTTACATGAATTATAACCACCATATCATCCCAGCATCTGCATGCGGAGTGACTGATGACTGTGTCCACTGGGTTCAAGGAACCGTAATCCCCTATGGCATTACTGCCTGTTTCAACAAACATGCAACCATGCAACTATAAACAATAGCCGGGAGGCCAGTCACCAGCAATACACAATACATAGGAGCCTAGCAGACAATAATTGAGCTTAATTAGAGCTGAGTGGGTGAGATTGAGCCGACATCCTGGCAACAGACAAAGTGATGCCTCACAACAAAAGGAGAGAGACAAAAGAGCATCTGCATGCACACACCCATAGGGGTACATAGTCTCAGAACCCTTACCCAGCAGGAGGCCACATCACCTCCAGACTCTGTCCATGATACTACAGCAACCGTCCTAGGCCAGGACACTTCTTCTGTGATAGGCTATGCCCGAACAGGCATAGGGGCAGACCATATAGGCTGGACGCTCTGCTGTACACAACGCCAGAGGGTAAAGCTTACTTATATTATTGCTCTCAGTTATAAACAGGAGCTGGAATATGGGAACCTAATTATAGCAACTTTAGACTCATCATTATTGTGAACACTAGCTGTATATTGCTGTACTTTGCACATCATACTATCACCACAGTTTATAATATACTGTCATCTTGAATAAACCAGTTTGAATAAACCGGATCATCTTTCTATTGCATTCTATGATAACTCTCATATTACAATACAACAACCCAGCACTAATGAGTTACTCACCAGCCTGAGCAAGTGCATCATGAGTACATGTGAGTTTTTGGGCGTGGTCAATTTAACAACCATTGGTAGGCGGTTATGGATTGGAGGAGACATTACCAAGAGGAAATTCTGACATTCTGGTGGACAGACAAAAATACCCCTTTTTGCACTTTTTGTGTCAGGTACACAGAGTGCACTCTTGTATCTTGTTAATATTACATTAATTTGATGAATGTAAACCTACCATGTGACCCGGGGTCTTTAGTTTGACACATGCCACCATGTGTCAAACTAAAGACCTAACCTAACTGCCCAGTGTCAGCCAGTCTGCACCTGTTGAATATACAGCCTTGTGCGTGCCAGTCGACTCTCATGGCAGCAAGCGTGTGAGAGCGTCTGGCCCGACTAGTATCTCGGACTTTAGCTAGTTTTCTACCCTATGGCTAAGATGTCTCCTTTTCTGGTACCTGCTGTCAAAATTTTAGCCACCCCCCCTTCCGTTTAATTAGTTTTCTACCCTATGGCTAAGATCTAGCCTATATCTATTTCTGGTCCCTCCTGTCAAAATTTTAGCCCCCCCTTCCATTTTAGCTAGTTTTCTACCCTATGGCGAAGATGTCTCCTTTTCTGGTGCTGTCAAAATTTTAGCCCCCCCTGCATTCTATCTTTGTTTCTGCTCAAATTCAAATCATTCTGTAACTATCAGCGATTTTTGCTTTGCTCACAAGGAGTTCAGATTTAAATTCTCATAGAAATCGATTCAGTACTTGCGTAGAACGAGTCAATTTAATTTCGGACGTTGCCCATAGGCCTAGGCTTGAAGTGGGTCGTTTTTACAAAAAATTCAAATCATTCTGTAACTAGCAGTGACTTTTCCTTTGCTCACAAGGAGTCCAGATTTAAATTCTCATAGAAATTGGTTCAGTAGTTGCGGAGAACGTGTCGATTTAATTTCCGACAATGCCATTGGTCACAATGAGATAGCTGCATTTAACACTTTCTATACATGTTTGTGTAGCCAGTGACAGGTATGTTTTATGCGCGCCCCCCCTTCCCCACCTCCCATAAAAACTTGAATTTTGGCCAGAATCTGTGTACTGACACCAGACACTAGTTACATACTAAGAGTAAGAATTTTACATATTTTTCTCTGAACCTACATTGGTGATATATAACAAAATGATTGAGGAAAGGTCTGTTACAGGCAACATTTAAATGTAGTTAACCACTGCTAAGATAACTCTTATCCTTAGGGAAAAATATAATTTTTCTTTTTACTTTTATGCAGCTGTCAGGAACAGTCAACAAACATCAGTCACCTATTCCAGCAATCTAACATAATCTCAGTGCCATCATCATTCGCCACACATTATCTATGAAGATGTGGAGAATAGCTACAAGTGACAGGTATCACAATGACACCTTCTGCTGTAAATAGCTTTAGATTACATATAAAGCCTAAGACCTGGTTTCAAGAATTTGATGCATTTGAGGGGCAGGGTGGTCTCCGAGAAATTTTGGAGTAGGGTGATTTCTCTTTTTATGGGTATACTATGGGTGTGGGTGGTTACTAATGCAGAGGTAATTTTTCTTACAGCACAAGTACAATTCTGTTATCTAACTATCTATTGTATGTCCATTTTGTGCACCCACATAACCCGTATGCACACCCCTAATTTCACAGTTGTGCCTCCTGTCAAAATTTTAGCCCCCCTCCCTTCCGTTTTAGATAGTTTTCTACCCTATGCCTAAGATGTCTCCTTTTCTGGTACCTGCTGTCAAGTCAAATCCACCGCTGTGTTCAGCCCAAAAGCTTCAAGCCTATCACCTTACCTCGGGCTGGTCACTAGGGGTTCGCCGGCAACCACCAGCGACCAGCAGATCTTCAGGATCCCTGAGAAACCATGCTGGCCCCAACCTCTTTCAGTACTCTGTAAGTCCCTTACATCACAGAGATTGACTTTGTTTGACAGCTTGTGGGCTGAACACAGCGGTGGATTTGACTTGATTGCGAAGGTAAGGTGATAGGCTTGAAGCAATCGTTTCTACAAAAAATTCAAATCAATGATTCTGTAACTAGCTAGTTTTCTACCCTATGGCGAAGATGTCTACTTTTCTGAGAGACATATATAGGTACAGAGCTACAAGGGGAAACATCATGTCAACAATTGCCTGGGCAATTATCCTATATTTCAAGTATATAGAGCATGAATAGACATGACACTGCTAACAGTTGGTCTAACCTACAACACTCAAAACTGTTGTATTTTAGGTTGTTTGTATAGAAAATGGTAGGAAAAAGCTTAAAAATTTAATGATAGGTAAAATACCATACTTAGAGGAATTTTTCTCACCCATAAAGAAATACGGAACACTTTAGCGACTACATTCAAATTAAAGCTCAAGGTGAGGATTTTCAGGAAAAAAATATTGCAGGTCAATAACTTTGGGGTCACATGACTTTAATTGCTGCTGAATAAAGGTCATTTGACTAAATTGGCTGACTTTGGCCACCGGCAGCGCCACCTGTATGTTGTTTTGAGGTAAAATTCTCATACCAATACTAGCCCCACATCTACCTTGATATGTTTCCCAAAGATAAAGTTGCTGGAGATTGTAATTTTGACAGATTTTTGATTATTTAAAATTCTTGAGAGCCCGTTGATTTTTTTCTTATTTCCGAGCCTCAGTGCATCAACACACCGCGCAATGGGTATGTTTTTATGCTTGTTTGCTGGTCTCTACAACTAGTAGTACATGTCTGATTAATTTAGGACCTGTAACAATAGCGTTTTTTTATGACAGGCTTCTGAAAATGGCCTAGAAATAAGGGTTTGCTCCCAAGGGCTGACCCCCCTCCCACTACATGGGCCAAAACTCAGATACTATTTGGAATTTTGAGAAAATACTTGGGGAGAGCACTTTAGATACATGGACCAATCATATATATGAGTTAGAAGAAAATCCGAGATGGTCATCTGGGAAGATTGGTTGAACTGACACGGCATAGGCCTATACGATATTACCTTGAACAATGTAAAATTGGCATGTGTTGAACATTTCAACTACTTAGGTGTTGTAATCGACTTTGATTTAAACTTTAAACAACATTGTAAAAAAATGGACTCACTGGGTATTGCCAAATTGAAACAACTGAGAAATATTGTTAAATACCTGGATACAGATAAAAGTCTTAAAATCTACAAGACGATGATTATTCCTTTGTTAGAATACTGTAGTTATATTTTGGAGAGCGGACCTGCTACTTTAGTTGACCATCTAGATGTCATACAAAATCATTGTCTGAGAGCATGCAAAAAGATTCCACTACCACAGGATATACATGTTGTTGACCTATTATTATCATGCAATGCGAAAAGTCTGGTGACTAGAAGGAAAGTAGTACTTGCGTGCATGATGTTTAAACATATACAAAAACCAGAAAACATAATAACCCCAGTAAGAACTCTTAGGGGCAATGATAGAATAAAAATCAAAGTAAATCGACCTAGAATAGAATTATATAGATCGAGTCCATTGTATAGAGGTAACATTATTTGGGATGACCTACCGGTACATGTTCAGTTTGCAGAAAATCTGCAAAAGTTCAAAAAGTACTTATGTGAAATGTTAATATGACTCTGAACTACTATTGTCTTGATCTATAGTATATGTGAATATTAGGTGATATGTGACTGTTTCATGGAAACCATCTGATTAGTATCAACCGATTGTATCTTCCTATGGCTGATAATTGTAAAAGCTTCAATATGTTAAGATATT
The DNA here is from genome assembly GCA_949317995.1 of Acholoe squamosa. Taxonomy (NCBI): domain Eukaryota; kingdom Metazoa; phylum Annelida; class Polychaeta; order Phyllodocida; family Polynoidae; genus Acholoe; species Acholoe squamosa. The sequence continues at coordinate 10,249,383 of OX439048.1, forward strand.
GTTGGCCAATAAACGCTATTCAAACTCAAACTCATGTCAACAATTGCCCGGGCAATTGTTGACATGATGTTTCCCTTGTAACTCTGTACCTATACATGGCACAACTATGAAATTAGGGGTGTACATTGGGGGTAGGTGGGTGCACGAAATGGACATACAGTAGATAGTTAAATAACAGAATTGTACCTGTACGACAACTGAGGAATTGTTGACATGATACCAATTTGCATTGGCAACCATGGCAATAGTTTACATATGTAGTGTTCCACCCCTCGATGTTCAATCGAATCTTTCGATAAACAACGAAGAACAACTATTCAGGTTCCAGTTAAAACTTTATTGTCTAATAACACATAGGCATCAGCCGTTCTCGATCACAGTTACAGGTGGCAGAGTTTGAACTCTATAACAAGTTCGACACTAGGCCTTCTAGTGTCTACAGTTAATATTCCACATACACCTCCTCTGTGCAGCAGCACAGAGGAGTATTAGAATATGGTAGCCGGGCAGCCGCCAACCATCGCTCACGATGGCCAGTCGGGGCTGGACTGACCCTGAGGAAGGCTGTACAACGGCCTTATATACACCGGAGTCGAGGGCCACGTGACCAAGTGGTGACGTGGCGCTGGACTCCAGCGCCCCCAGGCGTCGGGTAATAGAGGTGCTCTCGATGTCGCCCACGAGGACCACGAAGGTACCTCAAAGACGACGCGGGACCACCACACCACCCCCAATAGACTGAAACGAGACCCCGGATCAGTCTAAACAAATAGATAATAATTTAAACTAATGGATCCGTCGACATGGTTGACAGAAACAGTAGAGGAATATATAGAAATATAGTTTCTACTGTACTGTAGAAAAAAAATTATTATCACAGTTAATTATAAGGCGTTGCTCCATCCAACGTAGGAGACCAGTGTCGAAACACTGCTTCACGACCTGCTCCTGGTCGATCCGAGGGAGGCACGACCAGGTATGGTAACCGGGGTCATGTCGTTTCCTCCCTGTCTCGTTGAGAAGCTCCTTCCAGCGTAGGAAGCCCATCAATAGTGTACAGTACCACTATGATGGTCCTTCGACCGTGAGGCCGAGGATGTGTGGCACCACCGGGCCCTAAGACCCGGGTGGCGTCGGATCCACACAGCTTCGCAGGGAGGTCCGGGGACAGGAAAGGTACCCCCACTCGTGGAGGGTACACCGTCGTCCGGGAACGAGTTTCCGGGGGTTCCATGCTGACATCGAGACTCTGTTCGATGTCAGCGATCCAAGCTGAAGAGGAGGAGCAGTAGTATCATACTACTGATCCTCCGAGATGGACCCTGTAGCGGTGTCGATTTCAGCCTGCTCTCCGTCAGTGCGCTCATCCTCATGCGGCTAGCTGGCCTGAAAACGTCGGCGACTCTGGCAATGGGGCCACACGGTCCATTGTCATACTCCGAGCCTCGTTAGAGGTCTCGGGTGCATCCCAGGAGTCTCCCTCAGCATCTGAGTGGAGGACTGCCGAGTCTGCTGAGTCGCTTCCGTCGTCGTCGTCGCTCTCCCGACCTTCAAGGTCGTCCTTGTCTCCCTGGTCAGGGGGAGCTGTTGGAGATTGACCGACGACATCGACGTCCCCGTCTATATCCATCGACTGTTCCGCCTCGGCAGGTTCTACTGCTTGGGCGGGAGCTGACGGGTCTGGGCAGACGGCTACACTCGCGGGGACCAGAGGTGTGATGCCATGAAGATCCGGATGGATCCTCGGTGACACCACTCTCTGAACCGGTGGCGGTGTAGGCTCAGTGGCTCCCGAGAGGGTTATCAAGGGAGCCGATGAGGAAGGCGTGGCGGCTGGTGGGTAGACGGAGGCACCGAGAGACCTACCCGGGGTGTCAGGCTTGTCCTGCACCACCTGCTCTCGGCCCAACATCGTCATAGCCGAGCTCAGACTGTCAATCCTTGGAGATAACTCTCTCAAAGGATTTGACTGAGCCGCCAGCGTCCTGACGTCAGGGACCACTCCACCCTCGATGAGGTACCTGTGCGCTTCGCGAGAGGGCTCAGTTCGAACGGGCTTCAGGGTTCGGACGCCATGGTGCTTGTCCTTCATCCATTCCGAGAGTTGGACCCCGAAGACTCTAAAGAATTCGCGGTCGATTTCCTCCCAGCCTTCTATGATACCATCCCTCTTGGTGATATCATATTGGGCCTGTGACTCGAAGTTATTGAGACGCGTTCGGACATCGGTCAGATGAGAGTCCATCTCCATCTGAATGGTCTGGCGCGCCTCTTCCCTAAGAGCCGGAAGGAGCTCATTACGGATGGCCATGTTTGTTCTATCAAACAGGCCGAACAAGTAGGCACTTGCTTCCTCGCGGAATGCCTCACCGAAATGATCGATAGCAGGGCTACCCGTCATTTGTAGAAGTCCTTTACAACGTTCCACAAACGTCTTGGGGACCCCACGTTCGACGCCATCGCCGTATGCAGGCTGTGCCAACTCCCAACACAAGGTTGCTGTCGGGGTGTCGGCGCCAGACACGACGTTGGAGAAGGTGGCTCCTGCTGCCGAGGTCAGTGTCGCACCTCCCACGTGGACACGCGGCGTGGCAGCTGGGGTGCTGCCCTCTTCCGCTGTAGGGGGCTTGACAGGGGGAGACGAGTTGGTGGTCACCTTGGGTTGTCGATCACGACCACTCCGAGATTCCACCGTCTTGCCTCCAGTTTTAGCACAGCTGGTGCTAGGTTTGGCCGAACCGGTCGAATCAGTCTTCGACTTTTTAGGAGCCGGGGCCGGGGCGGCTTTCAATGCCTTTTCGGGCTTCGAGGGAGCAGCCTGCGGCTTAGGCTTCTTAGGTTCAGTCGAACCGGCAGACCTTCCAGCATCTGTAGAGTGGGGCCTCTTGTTCCCACTCGTAGAGGCTGTCGGTCCTGGGTCTCGAGGACGACTGGCCTCCCGCTTCTTCCGCTGCTCTACCCTGACCTCGGGGTAGGCGCCGTAGAAAGCGGGCATCAGTTCCGGTCTGATATACAGGCGCTTCGTAGACGGGGGTGCGGGTGCCATCCGCATCCAGTGTCTAGTCGGCACGCCTGTTTTCTCATTCCGTTCACACTTTCCAACCAGCGTCTCCACTAGTTGGATAGCGCCCTCGGCGTTGTACTTGTGGGGCTGCTTGTACGACTTGAGATGACGCGCCATCAAGCCCCTTCGTGTGGTCACGAAAGGACGAGAGGTCGGGTCATCGGGGTCCTGATAACATGGAATGGTCTTTTCCACCTTAACACAACCAAACTGCGGACGGATGGCTCGATGCTCTTCCACCAAGTGTCGCGTATACGCGAGGGGGGAACCCCTTACGTGTGCAGTTCTCGAAAGCACACTGCTGCCCTGGATTGAAGATGCGCCATGCGAACCCAATCCGCTGTCGCTCGGGCAGCGACACCCCCGACGAGTCTGAGGCATTCGTGATATTCTCGATCATTGAGACATACCAGTCAATGGCATGAGTATCATCTGAATACCACTCCTCGTCGTCACTACCATCCTTCCCGACGAGACTAGGGAGTACCACTTGACCATTCTTGTTGTAGTCCTGAAGCTTGGTCAGTGGCCTGTCATCGACGTACTCAGTACGTCGCTTGGCAGTGATCGCTGACAGCCGCTTCCACTCGTCGACAGCCTTGGCCGTGTCTGGGGGAGAGGATACGGTGCTCTCCACGGCACCGGCATCAACTTCCGACGGCTCGGTTCCAGGTTCCGGGGGTGCAGTAGACTCGCTACTCCTTTCCCGGGCTGGAACCTTCTTGGCTGCGGATTCCTTTTTGCTACTTTCCTTCTTGGGCACCTTAGGGATCTTGAAGTCTTTCAAGGTCCCCTTGGATGCCTTCGATTCAGTGGGCTTCTTGCCCTTAGAACCTGAAGGGGTAGCACTTTTGGATGGAGCGGGTGTCGACGGCTCATCGACCTCCATCTCGTCGGGGGAGGAGTCTCTCGAGGCGGCAGCAGCCGCGACTTTCAAGTCGCGCTTCTGCTGCTTAGCCGCCTCCTTCGCCTTTCGGCGGAGCTCCTTCTCCCGCTCCTGGGAATCGGCCAAGGCTTTCTGTGCATCCTCGATCTGCTTCAGAAGAGCTGCACTTTTAGCCGAGGTAGACTTCTTCTTCTTCTTCTTCTTCTTCTTCTTCTTCTTCTTCTTCTTCTTCTTCTTCTTCTTCTTCTTCTTCTTCTTCTTCTTCTTCTTCTTCTTCTTCTTCTTCTTCTTCTTCTTCTTCTTCTTCTTCTTCTTCTTCTTCTTCTTCTTCTGCGACTTGTGGCTCGCCGAAGAGCTGTACCCTGACTGCTCGTCGGACGAGGACCCCATGGTTCTTCCTGAACTGATGGGTTCCACTTGAAGAGAAGACTCCGGGTCTCGAACCGTTCTCAGACGGGACGAGACGGCAAAGAGGATCTTCGAGGTGTTTCGATCCGCACTCTGGCGGGTCGAAGCCTCGAAGGTGCCTTCGATGTACCTCGAACCGCACTCGGCTCGAGGGACCGAAGACTGGAGCCTCGAGAGAACACGAACCTGCGCTCACGCAGGTCGTGTCCCTCGACACTAGGCAGGGGAGACCTCCTACACTCAGGTAGGAAGTCCCCAGGCGGAGCGTACTAGCTGGAATAAGCTAGGCTTAGTCCAGCTTATCTGCGTCCGACTCTCACGAGAAGGGCGCAGATGTGACCTCCGTGGTGTGCGACGCGGCCTTTTATCCCTGTGGCGCACGCCTCTGATTGGAGGAAGGGCCTAGCTGACCGAGGAGGGTGAACCCTATTGGTCCACAGCGCATCACGCCATGACCAAATAAGGTAATGCTCAAAAAATAGAACGGCTCACTCACCTCTCACCGTCACTCTCTGGTTCTCCAGTCGCAATGTTTGCATATGCCGTTATTTCCTATGCGGTCTATGGGTTCCAACACTATCAACATGGATAATTAGGACACCCCCCCTTCTATCAGACTACCGGGATTAAAAAATGGTTCCAATATGGATCTACCCTTCGGGCAGAATCCACCAGCCTATGCTGGGAACCCATCCTCACAGTCCAAATAAAAAAATCAGAGGCCCCAAATTTCCATGTTTCCAGCGTCAGGTTGTCTCAAACTAAGAGGCAATCACATGACTTCTCGTTGTGTAATTTTTTATTCACCGTCGGCTTCACGTCCACAGACAGATTTACTCAAGAACGGCACCCGTTATTTTAAATCCTCATTAAAAAAACAGGTTAGTAAAGCTGCTGCTTAGTATTGTGTGAATCATCGATTACTGAGTAGGGTTTAATCTAGGACTTTTCCTGATTCTAACCTTTACTGTAGGAACGAGTGTTGAGCCTCGGGGTGGGTTACTATCACCCCCTCCTAGCCCGCCGTCCTTTGATGTGGCCGGGCCGACCGGGCTATTAACCCGTTTCCGCCGGCGTCTGCCTCCCATCACTTGTGACGGTGTGGATGTAGGAGCCAGAGTGTTTGCTCTGGGTTTCCTTTCATCCTTAACACTCGCTGACCGTTCCTTTGATGAGCCTTGGCGCTTAAGCCTCCCTCGAGTCATAGGTCCGGACTGGAGTGACTGATCTTTGACCTCAATCGAAACGTTTCGACTTAAAGTTTGTTCAGTCGTTCGCACCTTCGAGGGGGGGTCGGGCTTTCGACATCCCTTCAAAGGCTGTTTAGATGCTTTCGACTTATCTCGACGAGCCGGTCGACCACGGCGCCGCTTTGATGGTTTACTGGCATCCAACACCTCCACCTCGCTCAGTTTTCGAGCCTTTTGCTGTCGTTTTCGATGACCCTGCGTAGTTTGTTTTTTAGACTGAACTTCCAGTCGCGACCTTTCGATCTCTATTTCGACCTGTCCAGAAACAGACTTAGCCCTTTTCGTGGCCTTACGAGAAGGTGAATCATCATCAAGTTGTGGTTGCAACAACTCGACAGTTTGTGATAGTTCTACGCCCAACCACCGGCGCACTCTATCGATTTGGGAGCAAGCTTCATAGCTGCCTGGGGGGTGTGGTACCTCACCACCTGTTCCCCAACTGAGTACCTTCTCTGCTTCAGCCCATAGTCATACCCGACTTTCTGGCGTTCCGCAGATTTACCTAGATTTTCTCTTACCATGCTGTAACTCTCCCTCAATCGATCACGAAGCTGTTCCACGAAAGTGACGGAACAAGGGACTTCGAGCGGGTTCTCGATTGAGCCGAAAATCACATCCGCTGGCATGAGAATTTCTTCCCTGAAGACCATCATATTTGGACTGCATCCAGTAGAACTATGTTCAGAGCTGTTATATGCGGACACCACATATTTAGCCTGTTCATCCCAGTCGTCCATATGTTTGTCTACCAACATAGTCAGACTCTGAATCAATGTTCTATTGAACCTTTCCACCTGACCATCGCTCTGTGGCCTGTACGGATTGGTCCTCTGTTTTACAATCGTCAAATATTCACACATCTCACCTTGGTCGGAATGCAGAAGCAACGGGACACCAAAGGTCAAAACCCATTCGTCCACGAAAGCTTCTGCACAGGTCTCTGCTGTGTGATTTGGTAGGGGAATAGCGCGTACATACTTGGTGAAGTAATCCTGGATTACTAACATGCAAGCATTCTTGTTTGGCGTGGGTGCAAATCCCGAGATGATATCCATAGCTATCCTTCCGAATCTCACCCCGAACAGCTCTTGGTGTAAAGGGGATTTACCCATGCCCTCACCGGGCTTTACCAGACACCAGGTAGGACAATGTCGAACCCAACGACCTATGTCCTTCCCCATTCCAGGCCAGTAATATCTCCTTTTCACCTTTTTGAGCGTTCGTTTTCGACCAAAATGTGCCGCTGTTCGGTGTCCATGGCAAAAGGAGAGTACCTCACCCCTCAGTTGGCGTGGTACAACTACTTGAATCGTGCGTCTAGCTCGACCCGCCTCGACTTTCCAACGACACAACAAGCCTTCACGGAAAGTTAATAGAGGCCATTGCCCTATTAATTTCCGTACCTCGGCGCTCTCGATTGATACATCAGGCCTAGTGGGTTTAGTCCCCTTAACTAGCCATTCAGCAACTCGTTTGATGTCGGCGTCCGCTTTCTGAGCATCAATGAGTTCATCGAGAGACCAAAATGCACCCACCCGGCTGTCTACTAAACTACCTACAGCTGCCAAAACAGCATTATGACTGCCGCAGTCTGTGCAATCCGACCTCTGGCATAGCCGCACAGGGATACGACTAAGACCATCGGCGTTTAGATGCTTGGCCCCACTTCGATGTTCGATCTTAGAGTTTTCGAGACCGAACGGTGGGCCAGCCACCTACCCATCATCCCTTCAGCCTCTTTGAAATTCAGGAGCCATTTCAAAGACGAATGATCGGTGCAGATAGTGAAGTTACCACCATAGAGGTAGTGCCTAAACTTCCTGGTGTACACAACAACTGCCAACAGTTCCCTTTTGGTGGTGCAGTAGTTTCGTTGTGTTTTACTTAGAGTGTTGCTAGCAAATGAGATCGGGACCTCCATTCCATCCTGCTCTTGGGATAGAACAGCCCCGATCGCGGTATTGCTAGCGTCAGTGTCCAAGATAAAATGACCGTCGGGCGTGGGGAATCGAAGTACAGTTGTCTCCTTGAAACTTCGTTTTAACTCGGCAAAAGCATGTTCGGCTCTCTCCGTCCACGCGAATGCCTCGTAACGACCTCTACTACCTTTAGGTTTTTGGATCACTAAGTCCTGCAAAGGACTTACGAGTTCCGCGAACCCCAGGATGAACTCTCGGTAGTAGGAAAAAAAACCAATGAAGGATCGGATTTCCTTCACTGTAGTGGGCCTAGCCCAAGTCATTACATCGCTAATTTTCCCCAGGTTGGCTTCTATACCCTGTTCAGACACGATTCGGCCTAGGTACTCGACTGAAGTCCTAAAAAGCTGACACTTTTTAGGCTTCAACTTCAGCCCCCATGCTCGAATCCTGTTGAAAACTTCTGCCAGATTCGCCATTGCTTCATCCGTCGTTTTGCCGAAGACGATGATATCATCGAGGTAAACCAGGCAACTCTTACCCAGCAAACCTCTCAACATCTCCGCCATCATTCGCTCGAATGTGGCGGGGGCGTTACACAAACCAAACGCCATTCGATCGAACTCATAGAGCCCCCTCTGGTAGGAAAAAGCGGTTTTCTCGACGTCGTCGGGATTCATCCCGATCTGCCAATATCCAGATTGGAGATCGAGACAACTAAACCACTTGTTTCCTCCTAGGGCATCCAAGGATTCGTCGATGCGCGGGAGAGGGTAGGCATTTTTCTTAGTCACTCCATTCAGACATCGATAATCGATGCAGAATCTCATGGTCCCATCCTTCTTCGTCACCATCTGGACGGGACTGGACCAGGGACTAGTACTTGGCCTAACCACCCCCGTATCCAACATCTCCCTAAGTTGTTCATCCGCCGCAGCTTTCTTGCTGAGCGGAATCCTCCTGTAAGGGACTCGGATAGGTTGTGCGTCACCAGTGTCGATGTTATGCAGACATCGATCGGTGCGCCCTAACGGTTCATCTGGGGATTTAAAGACATCCACATGCTTACGTAGTAAGGCGGACAGCTTCAGTCTTTCTTCTGGCTGGGTCAGGTGGGTGTCACCATACATGTCTAACAGCCAGGTAGGGAGCTCCCCCGTGTGGGTGCTCGCGATTTTTGCATCTCGATGTCTGCAGCTTCTTGCTCGAGACGCATCATCACAGATCCTACCTCCGGTGAAGAGAATTCACCGTTTCTGTCAGCGTACTGTATGGTACCGACCACCTGGCCTTTTTCCAGGACAATGTCTCGATTCAGTGGATTACAGACGGGAAACACTGTTCGACGGACATTGCTGACAAGGGCAGCCTCACCCACCAACCCAAAACTTCTCAGAGTCTTCGGGTCGGGTTCGACTATGCCCTGTCCATCTCTTTCCAGACCTTCGGATTTTACCAGGACATCGCACCGATGTCTGGCTGGTATCCTCGTGGTCTGTGCTACTGAGGCTATTGATGACACTCTCTTCAGTTTACACTGATGGTGCTCTTCTACCGGCTCGGTCATGACCAATTGACCCGTCCTTGGGTTCAGGATCATACCGTATAATGCCGCGAAGTCGAGCCCCAGAATGCCATCGTCAGCCACATCGGCCACTATTGGGCTAAACACATAGTGGGTCGATGCAACCTTAAGAGGTAGAACCAATCGACCATAGGTCCGCATTTCGGCTCCAGACGCAGTGCACGCCGTTATTCCCTCGTAGAGATTATCTGACGGCACTACTAACGTTTTCGCGAGTTCCCGAGAGACAATGGTGTGGCTGGCACCAGTATCTATCAGGAAGTCTAGAGAACGCCCCCGAATCTCTGCAGACAGGTACCATCGTTTCCCCGACAAGGGGGCGGTTCCTGCTAGCATTCTCAACCCTACGTCAGTACTCAGATCGATCCCTCTCTTCTTCAGAAAAGAGAGACAGGGATCATCTGAGGGAAGCTCTGTTGCGCAGACTCTGGCCAGCTGCTGCATCAGGGCTTCTCTCCCGGCGTCGACTTTCACTTTCGATCCAGTCGAACCCTCGACCTCGGAGTTCCCGCCTCAGTTTTCCGTTGCGTCAGGTGGTAGTCCTTTAATCGGCTCAGGGCAAGTTCGTGCGAAATGCCCCTGCTTCTTGCAGTTCCAACACTTGGCGTCGGACGGAGGGGTACTCGGCTTCTCCGAGTTAGTAACAGGGACATCCCCTCCCTCGATAACCCTGAGTAAATTCTTCAATTGACTCAGCGAGAAGGTCTGTTCCTGTACCTTGGGTTTGGAGGCCTTGTTTGGCGGTTTCGATTTACCAGCGGATTTCTGACTTTTCTTAGTCTTACTCCCCGCGCCGGGCTTCGAGTATGAGGACACCTCCCCCTGCCCCTCCTCGATCAAAGCGGCGTCGGCCAACGCCGACAATGCATTTGTCGAGGTAGGATTCACCAACTTCAGCAGGAGTTGTCGTTTCCGCAACAACTCGTCTGCCAAGTCCATGAGATCCTTGAGAGACATGTAAGTGCGCCATTCCCGAAGCACGTCTTGTTGTAAATCAACGTCATACAATCCTCCTATGAACAACTGGTTGACTTTGGTTATGAGCCATTCAACCGCGAAGTCCACACCTGGATAGGCATCGCCGGCAAGACGTCTCAAAGCAAAGCCATAGACTCTAATACTTTAGTTCTTGCCCTTGCGTCTCTTCTCCATTGTGACAATGGGATCTTGCAGGCTAGAAGTCATGGCTTATGTTACCATGTCGACCAGTCCATCCAAAGTCCCATCTCCATGCTCCTCCCATAGCCACACAGTATCAGCTGTGGGGCCATTCTGGAGTAACATGAGGAGTTCAGCTAATGCCATACTCGAGGTCCACACATTTACTCGATGGACGTGATTGAATCCGTGGTACCAACGGAGCCAATCATCCTTCCATGTAAATGGAGGGCACTCGACTGACCTAGTTCGGGCCGGTTCATGCCCGATAGAGGTATTTTCAAACATTCTGCTTGATCTTCTGACCTGATCAAGAGCGAATGTTGTACCTCTTCTAGGTATCTGATGGTCCATCCCCATGTTCCTCATAGTCGTGTCTGCACGACTATGATTCATCCCCCAAGGGTTACCGGTCTCAGCCTCACTCAAATGTGAAGCCTCGAACCTGATATCCCTATACTTAGGTGGATCGACATGTTGTTGGGCCGTGGTAGGGGTCGAGAACTGCCCGATCACTCCACTTAGACCATCGGTGTGCGGCATTGAAGGAACAGGTCGGGCTCGACGTGATCTCGAATCTGTATTCGAGATATTGTCGATAGTCCCCACCATTCTGTTTATCTCTGCCTGCTGTTTTGAACGTTCCGCCTGTCTTAATTCCGATACTAGGAATTCCAGGCGGTCATGTTAGGGCTTCGAGAGATCTCGTTGTTCGCCGAGGGCAAAGAGTTGCTTAACCTCCTTCATGGCACGGTCAAGCCACTCCCTGTAGTCAGGGTTTTCGACTAGGTCCTCTTGAGTGGCAACCCTAGTAGTGCTGCATTTACTACTTTGTTGCTTCTCTCGAAGTCTAGCGGCACGCACTTTCAATTCCGTCTGCTCCTTCAGACGTTCCTCGAGTGCGAGTTCATCACGAACTTCTTTATTCACCCTGGCTTCGTCAACCTCCCTGCGAGACGATATCTCTCGTCGGAGCTTATCAATTTCTCCACGCATGGCTCCCAAAGTATCCGAATCCTTCTGATCCTTCAGTGATTGGGCTACTAGGGATTCAGATTTCAAGGAATTAAGCTCGGCCTCGTGCCTCGCTTTTTGTTCCATTAGAATCTGATATTCCGCCATCTTGTTTGCGTGTTCGATTCGTTCCTCACAGCGACGACGCATTTCTGCCTCGTCCCTGGCTCGAGCATCCTCGTCAGCTTGCATCTGACAGAGTAACGACTCCCGTTCCTGACGTAGCTGTTTGACCTGCTTTTTATAAGCTGTTAGGTGCTCAGCTACTTCTTCAGTATGCTCGGCTGATTGTTGGTTCAACTCATGCCGCAACTCTTGCAGTTGTTCCTCCAACATAGTCTTTTCTACTTCTTGTAGTTTCAACTTATGTTTAAGGGACGTCTGCTCGTACTGGGCATCCCGAAAATCTTTTCGAGCTCTCTCGACACATTCTCGGCGGCTAGTAGCAAGGCGGTCGATCTTCGCTTTTAGTGATTGACAATCCATTGCTGTCAATCGACTACGCTCGATCTCCGACTTCGTTGCAAGTAAGGACTCTTTTTCACTAGAGAGCTGCTTGACCTTCTCTTGAAGATCAGCAAGTTCTCTATTCGCGATCTGAGTCTTATTCGAAGCCTCTAGCGCTTGCTGCCTAAGCTGTTCCAATTTCAGCTCTATTTCTGTACTCTTCTCCTGAGCTTTCGTGGTGTTACTCGCGAGAGCATCCAACTGCTGGCAACCCTGGCGCAGTTGGCGTTGCTGCTCTTGCAGCAACTCCTCGTTGAGTCCCCTGCCACTGTCCATACTTCCTTGTACCGACACGGGCGAGGGACCCTCGAAGGACCAACTGCCAAGGCCCATTGGAGTTCCCACCGGCGAGGCTGATTTTTCTACATAGGACAAACTCTGTGCCCTCAAGAAATTCTCAGCAGCCGGAGAGAGTTGAGTCGACACTCGCCAATTGAGTAGCCGGCTCCTTTGATACAGGCCCAACGGGTCAGACGATGGACCTATTATCAGAGAGTGGTTCAAACCACCACCGATTAGTGAATCTTTCATATCCACTAACGGGCCTGCAGTCACTTGATGTTGGTGATTGGGGTCATCACCTTCATCCAAGTGACCCTGCATGTCGAACTTAAGCTCGCAGTACCTATGCGGACTAAAGTTAACAACTGGTCACGGCACCAGTGTAGTGTTCTACCCCTCGATTTTCAATCGAATCTTTCGATAAACAACGAAGAACAACTATTCAGGTTCCAGTTAAAACTTCATTGTCTAATAACACATAGGCATCAGCCGTTCTCGATCACAGTTACAGGTGGCAGAGTTTGAACTCTATAACAAGTTCGACACTAGACCTTCTAGTGTCTACAGTTGATATTCCACATACACCTTCTCTGTGCAGCAGCACAGAGGAGTATTAGAATATGGTAGCCGGGCAGCCACCAACCATCGCTCACGATGGCCAGTCGGGGCTGGACTGACCCTGAGGAAGGCCGTACAACGGTCTTATATACACCGGAGTCGAGGGCCACGTGACCAAGTGGTGACATGGCGCTGGACTCCAGCGCCCCCAGGCGTCGGGTAATAGAGGTGCTCTCGATGTCGCCCACGAGGACCACGAAGGTACCTCGAAGACGACGCGGGACCACCACACATATTTAAGAAAAATTACTTTCGCAATTGTAACCACCCAAAACCATAGTATACCTATGAAAAGACCCACTCCAAAATTTCTCAGAGACTACCTTGCCCCTCAAATGCATTGAATTCATGAAACCAGGTCCTAAACATGATAAAAATTTAAAATAAATGTAAATTACCTGGAGCATTGGTTATAAAAGAATGTATTAGAAGTGTAATTTGTTTTGAACTAGGACAGAGTGCATGTCACCTATTGTGAAGGGTGGCACCTTTTCAGTATAAATTGTGTATTAATATCTTGATATGAAAACACAGTTTTTATTCTATATTTTAGTTTGATTGTTCAGAGCTGATATAATGCAGTGGAAAGTCAATGCAAGAATACAAACAGTAGTGTCAGTTTCAAGATGTGACAATATCATCAATATCAACTTCCATCAATGTATAGGCCCCTTGGTTCTTGTCATTGAGGATCAAGTGTAATTGGAATTTGAAGAATGTACTGCCCTGGATTCTTGTCTCCAAGGATCGAGCATAATTGGAATATGAAGAATGTACTGCCCCTTGATTCTTGTCTCCAAGAATCTAGTGTAATTGGAATTTGAAGAATGTACTGCCCCTTGATTCTTGTCTCCAAGGATCGAGTGTAATTGGAATATGAAGAATGTACTGCCCCTTGATTCTTGTCTCCAAGGATCGAGTGTAATTGGAATTTGAAGAAGGTACTGCCCCTTGATTCTTGTCTCCAAGGATCGAGTGTAATTGGAATATGAAGAATGTACTGCCCCTTGATTCTTGTCTCCAAGGATCGAGTGTAATTGGAATTTGAAGAACGTACTGCCCCTTGATTCTTGTCTCCAAGGATCGAGTGTAATTGGAATTTGAAGAATGTACTGCCCCTTGGTTCTTGTCTTCAAGGATCGAGTGTAATTAGAATGTGAAGAATGTACTGCCCTTTGATTCTTGTCTCTAATGATCAAGTGTAATTGTACTTCATGGATTTGACAGCCCCCTAGATTTTATCCCTAAGAATGATTTCAATTATTACTCAACACCAATGGCAAAAGATAACAATTTATTTACCTGCAATAAAGGGATGAATCATTGTTGTCTCAATCTATTTTAATGTTGGCCATTGCCACAAATAAAGGCTGGTTGGTAGTTTGGAAATATGTATATCTTAGTAGCTGTAAATGGGGGATTTTGAAGCTCAGTATACATATTCTTTGCGAATCGTTGAACTCGTGCAATGTTCGTTACCCATTATATCATGTACACATACTTTTATGGGAATTGTGGGATGCTTGTATAACATAAAGAAATAGAAAGTTTAAAAATAGTAAAACCCTGCATATACTATAATACCTTGTTATAAGGTGCACCTTGTAAATAGGCTCACCCCCAGGATCAGGAGATAATACAAGGTGTGCCATGCACATAATTTAGACCAGTTTAGTAGTAATTTTATGTAGATTATTCTCACCTATAAAACACACATCCAAGTTCCCCAGTCCTCTAAAGTGCACAAGAGGTCCATCCTCATGAATAAGGTAACCTGTGGTATGGTAAGTCATAGCTATACACTTACGCATCTCTGAGGCAAATCCAGGAATATTCAAGTCTCATATGCTGACTATAGCTTATGTGTGAGGTATTACAGTATACACCATAGTATCATGTAAAATAATTAGGGTACAGTGGCGGATTTAGTGGGGGCAGGGGGCACACACCCCCTCCTTTTTGCCAGTATTTAGGAGTTTAACTGCATAATTATTTTGGACCCCAAACCCCAAAAACAGGGGGTGCACCCCCCTCCTTTTGGGGTGCACCCCCTCCTTTTTCAAATCCTGGATCCGTCACTGGGGGTATATTGGTAATCAAATGTTTCTGAACCATTTGCTGCATTTCTTGCCTTATTGCCTAATCATATTAATTTAAAGTTTTTGTGTTTTAAGTTTCATGAATCTTGGTTTCGTGTCATGTTCCCATGCTTACCATTTACACTGTAAAATGATGACAATAAAGCTGAAAATGCACTTTTAAATATTGATTTTGTGTGTTGTGATATGTGAAAACCTTGAACATGTCCATTGTCCCAGTATACCAATGGACTACATAGAATATGTTACTTGTTTTACCTCTATTACTCCCTCCTCCCTCCTCAAAATGTCAAAGTCTATATCAAATAATTTATAGCCTGCTAGAAGAAATCCCTTTTTCATTATCTGTGTACAAATCGACACAGAAGTGAGAAAGAGAATCCATAATCAGAGATATTTTGAATATAACTGAAAAGACTACAGAAAAGAGCACCCCAGGTTGTTAAAAAGTGGCAGAACACAGCATCTGCTGCTTCTTACCCAATGCAACAATTAGCACTGCCCCCAAGTGGTCAAAATGGCTGGAATGAGTACTCCCAGACTGTACTATTGATACAGTTGGGCGCCAGAGACTGTTGAATATACAGCACAGTGGAGACATGGTGTGAGCAGTGTGGGAACCAGTTCACATTTAATATCGTATCTGTTTATACCTGAAAATCTCCATTGTAACACCTTGTCAAAACACCTTGACAACACCTTGAAAACACCTTGTCATTTGTCAGATAGCAAAATATTTGCACAGAATCATTATAAACATTTATCAAAGGTAGACATATTGCATTATGTCATAACTCATATCTAGTTATGGGGTTTTATAACCAATAACATGAACATAGTGATAACAAGATGTTGGTGAATAGTGGATAATTGATGATTTCTTTATTGTACAAAGTATATGCCAGTTAGATGGTAACTCAACGAGTAGCTAGTTGGTAATGCTGGCAGGTGTACTAGCACCTGGATGTATATAGACAATGACCATCAGATGTACCACCCCTAGTGGCAGGTTGTGGTACTACTGTATACATTATAGATGAGTTCAGTGTAATGAGCGATAATGGATGGTACATATAGTATAATGTACAATATAGTGTAGGGGCCGGTATCGTCGTATATATATTAGTGCCGTTCATCCAAGAGACGTGTTCGTGTGGTGCCTGTTCCTTCTATGCCAGCTAGGTGTCGCTTTGTGATACCCCGTTGGTACAAGAGGGGGCGGCACCATGCCTCGCGTCCAGCTCCTACTAAGGAGCCGGACGAGCGGCAGAAGGTGACTGGATCTAGTCCAGTCCAGACGCGCAGTTTAACCTGTAGACTAGAGTGGAATAAAGTCCTACCCGAGAGGTAGGGGTTTCTGGGGCTTTGCCCAACCCGAACTACTCGTGTTGTGTTGGTATTTCTAGTGGTAAGCGAGCCAAAGAGCCACCCAACATATAAGTCAATACGAACCATTACACTGGTGCCGTGACCAGTTGGTTCGGGGGTGGTGCGCGGCCACATTGGCCGAAAGCCTCGGGAAACCCGAAGCGGATCCCCCCAGCCCTGGGCTAGAGGGATTCGAAGAGGATGACTTTACATCCCAGCATCTGTTGTTAGACTGGAAACCCAGTCAACAACAAATGTATAATCCGGCGGGTGTCCGAACTGTTTTCTCGACACCTGGTCTGATAGACGGTGCCACGGGGGATGGTATCGTAAACTTGTACCCGGGTACACCCCAAATGGGAGTACCGGATACGGTATTGTTCAAGGGAATAGTAAAACCCCCAACTTTAGACCTGAGTGATTGGTCCCAAGCTATAACTAGTAGACGCCAGCTGTGTCCTATTGTACCAGCAGGCTCGGCTAGCAACTTGGGTATGCCAGTGGCACAAAGCCCTGGAAAATGTACTGCGACCCCCCCAGTAGCAGTACCGGATGGTGCAAACGAGGTACCCCCATTAATGACATCGTCGGACCATGACAGCGACGATGGCAAAGCCATAAGGGACGCAATAGTCCTAGGCGTAAAAACGAAAAATAAGCCTAGGGGTGCTGAACCGAAAAGCTCGGAAAGGCATCACTTAGGCCGATCGCTAGACGAAGGCTTGTCTGACTCCATGTTTAACCCTGGAGGCAGTCGCAGGTCTATATACGGACGTCGGATGGGCCCCGGGTATAAAACTACCCCGGCCTATTTGAAAGCCAAAGAACAGGTAGAGTTACAAGCTAAGCGGCAACATGAACAATTCATGGCGGCCCAATTAAAAATAGAAGAGGAAACTAAGTCTCGGATCGGAAAATTACGTTCCGATGAGCAGGAGGCGATTCTAAAAGAATCTGACCTAAAGTATCGTCTAACTTCGGCAACCCATCGTTTGGAAAGGAAAGAAAGAGACGAACTCGAGAAAGAGAAAAGATTGGCCGAGTTGGAACTCGAAGAAGCCAATAGACTTAGAGCAATCGAAAAGGCTAGAGCCGAAGAAGTTGCTAAGGCCCGGGATGTAAACAGATTACAATCCGAGTTGCATGCTATGGAGGAGAAGCTGAAGAAACTTCAACTCCGAAAGGCGGAGACAGAGGCCAAAATGGTCTCGGAACAGGCCGAGATAAGGAAGGAGACCAATGAGTATCAAAGGTCTCAGAAAGAAAAAGGTGAAAAGTACCGCTTATTAAAGGATACTTTTAAGCGAGAGGCTTTAGCCGCTCAGGAAGAATGAAACCGAGCTGTGGCGGAAAATGAAAAGATTCGATCCGAAATCTTAGCAGAAAACGCACAGCTGAGGGAGGAACAGCGAAACCTAACCACAGATCTAGCTACCCTCACAATAAATAAGTCTGCCATGGAGAGTTATTTACAGGAGCAGGAGCAAGCGAATGCCCCTCCGGCGAGTAAGGACACAAACCCAAACTCGACTTTCGTTAAACAGGGCGACCCAGTCTCCTGTTCTACGCCGAAGCATCCGCCGTATAATCCTTTTGTTAATGATAATGCGACGCGGAATGTAGATCAAGGGGGAGTTTATATCAGAACCCAAGATAAACATGGCCGAACTAGTAGAGTCCGGATAAGTGAAGTCCCCATAGTCCACAATTTGGACCCGGATTATATCCCACGGGAAGCCTCTGACAGTAGTGCAGAGACTAACGGATTCCACATACATGTGGATCCGAGTGACAGTGCGGGGTTGGGAGCTGGTAATGACAGCAGCCAACCCAATCCATCAAACGATGGCAGTCATCCGACGGGTAACCAGCCTTCAAGCGGCGGTTATCAAAGCGCACAAGGAGGGGGCGGTACCCCGGGTACCACAGGTTACAGTGGTACCTCGGGTCCCGGCCCTAACCAGGGTGGCGCAGGTTATACGAACCACAGTGTGCCACAGTGGACGTATACGCAGCCACCACCACCACCTCCACCGGGCAATACGAGCTTCGGTGGTATAGGGGGCAACCGAACCTTGAATGAAACAAAGGCGGTTGAATGGAGCAAACAGCAATGCACTAGATTGATGTATGCTCATAATTCTGCCCGAAGGGTAGCCGTTATTCCAAAAGAATATGACGGTACTCGACCTTGGAAAGAGTGGTTTGAAGACTTCATCGACGTGATGAATTGTAATGGGTGGACCCCATACGAGGCCAAGCCACATCTGGTAAGATGTTTGAAGGGCGGCCCGGGTCGCATGGCTGTAGAGCAATGGCGGACCTGGTATGGTCTCGTTGGAAGTTTTGAGCAGTTGGTAGAATCTGCTAGTGGACTGTTATGCAACATGGTCAAGGAGGACCCGATGGTCCGTTTCAAGAAACGTACACAGAAGCCTAACGAAGCTTTCCGAGCATACGGTATGGAGCTCCATGCCCTGCTAAGCAAGGCCAGACCCGGTACTGAAAACCAAGACTGGTATATGGACGATCTGATTACACAATTCGTCAAGGGTCTGAGAGACCGAGATGAGCAGGTTGCTGCCAGAGATGCCTGGAAAGAAGGCGTAACGCTTCACGACATATTTAATGGTATAGATATGGCCGTGAAGAAGCGAACAATGTTAGCCGGAGACATACCGAATGCCAGCCGCTCGGCTCCCCTGGTATCTGTAGTCCAGCAGTCTGAGGTGCAAGTCCCCTCAGATGATTTCGAATTGATTGAAATCGAACAGGAGGACGGAACCTTCTGTTCGGTCCAATTAAGGAAGAATACTACGGGCAGGAAGTATATTCCTAGGAAAACTTTCAATAAGCCAAGGGACTCAAGACCACCACCCGAGGTCAAGAGTGACCCGAAGGCCAGTGAGAAGGCATCCAAACCTTTAGTAAGCGCCGATAAAGTGAAGGGTCAGTCCCCGGACATGACCAAACTTATGGAGGACATGTGTAAGAAAATTACAGATGCCATCCAAGCCAGTCGGCAGAGACCCCGAGTGGATCGCCGAACTGTAAAGTGTTTTAGATGCCAGCGCATGGGACACTATTCATCTGAATGTACCGCTGCTAAACCGGTAATGGCTGCCTTCTACGAACCCGAAGACGACGGCGAAGGAAGGGAGAACACTACGGATTCCACTGACGTGGAAAACTAGTGGGGGTTGTATCAACGGCATCTGATACGACCCCAAGGAAGAATGAATGCCAAAATGCTACCGGGGGTGACCCGGTGGAAGATTTCGAATCAATTACACCTGGAGGCCGGGTGGCCGGGGGTGCGCACCCCTGCACCTTGGCCGGGGCCGGGGACCCTAGTGTTTGTATGTATGAGGGTGAGCGTATGGAGGCGATTGGCCACACTAGGGGAGAGGAAGGATGGATCGAAGAGTTGATCCGAGTGTGTGGGACACGCCTTCCCCCAAGTCATCCGTGTCTGGAATTCCTGAGAGGACTCGGATTGAATCTTGGTGATTCGGGAGACTTTCACCAGTTTACCAGTAACCCCTCACCCTTAGGGGGGTGACGGTGGTATGTACCCATATCTGTGGAGGGCCGGGTAGGAGAATTCTTGGTGGATACCGGAGCTAGCCATTCCTGTGTGTCCAAAAGGTTTTTCGACTCGGTGGCCAGCAGCCATGAGAACCTCAGAACGGGGGTAAATGCTTGCACGGCCGACGGAAGCAGCATGCGTACATTTGGTAGGACGTTTATGCCTATCCGGATAGGAGGCAAAGAATTTGTTCTTTCGCCAACTATAGCAGAGGTTAGTGATGACGGAATCCTCGGACTGGATTTTGCAAGCTTATACGGGGCCGTCTTGGACCCGAGGGACGGTATGATGAGTATACGGAACCCGTATGGCTTGCATGTCCAATGCGTATTGAGACAGGTGTCTTCAGTCGCATCAGTGATACATACGGTGAAGATCCCACCGGGTACCACTTGCGATGTCCTTTGTGGCGGGTCCATGGCTCAAAGGAATGAAACTGGAGTCTATGAACCTGATACGGTGTACTTGTCGAGCGTCGGGTTAGACTCAGTGGATACATTAGTGGCTAATGCAGCTTGGACTGTATTACCCATGACTAACCGAAGTGGTTCAGTAGTCTATTTGAGGCGAGGCGACTGTATTGGGAGGATGAGCTCGGTAGAACATGTCGCCGAGGCCAAATTCAATAAACCACTGAACCCTGTTAGTAAGCATCCTTTGGATGAAGAATTCCAAAAGCTGATTGATCAGTCCGATTTAGAAAATACGGAGGATAAGGATTGCCTGACGAAACTCCTACAGAAGTACGAGAGTGCTTTCGGTAGGGAGGGAGGACCGGTGGGTAGATCCGATAAGGTGTTGCACACCATAGATGTGGGCAACGAGAAACCTTTTAAAATTCCGTATCGTAGACTTCCTCTAAAGAAGAAGTTAATTTGCGAAGAGGAAATACAAAAACAGTTAGACCTAGGGGTAATCGTGCCCAGCTCGAGTCCCTGGTCTAGCCCTGTTTGTATGACCACTAAGAAAGACGGTACAATCCGCTTTTGTGTCGACTATCGGAAATTGAATGGTATAACAAAGAAGAACTCGTATCCTTTACCAAGGATAGACGAGACTTTAGATAGCTTGGGCGGAAACCAATGGTTCTGTACCTTGGATTTACAGTCCGGGTATTGGCAAATACCGATGCACCCCGATGACAAGGAGAAGACGGCATTCTCCAGTCATATGGGGCTATTCGAGTATAATGTCTTACCCTTCGGATTGTGTAACGCCCCCGCTACATTCGAGGCTATGATGGAATCCTTACTGAGTGATCTTTTGTGGAAGAAATGCCTGGTTTACTTGGATGATGTGGTCGTGTTCGGCAAGTCGTTCAAGCAATGCCTGGCGAATCTGCAATTAGTCCTCGACCGGATACTATCAAACGGTCTTAAACTTAAACCCAAGAAGTGTAATTTGTTTAAGAAAACCATTGCGTACTTGGGAAGGATCATTACTCCTAACGGGGTGAGTGCGGATCCGGAAAAATTGGAAGCTGTAGAAAATTGGGAAAGACCTACGAGTGCTAAGGAGGTGAGATCATTTTTAGGATTCTGTTCCTATTATCGTGATTTCATACCAAATTACTCTCGTGTGAGCTTCCCCATGCAGTGTTTAGCTCACTGGACTCCGGGTAGGGCACGGGACCCATTCCCATGGACCAGCGAGCAAGAAGAATCTTTTAATAAAATAAAAGATTTGTTTAGGAATACACCCGTGTTGAAATATCCCACTCCCGAGGGACATTTCATCTTAGACACCGATGCGAGCAATGATGCAATTGGGGCAGCTCTCTCTCAGGTCCAAGGGGGAGTCGAGGTGCCAATAGCATTTGCTAGCAACACGTTAAGCAAGACACAGCGAAATTATTGTACCACCAAGCGAGAACTCCTCGCTGTGGTGGTGTATACGAAGAAGTTCAGGCATTTCCTTTGGGGAAGTGACTTTACCTTAAGAACCGACCATTCGTCTCTTAGCTGGCTCCTTAATTTTAAGGACGCCGAGGGGATGATAGGACGATGGTTAGCTCACCTATCCGAATTCGGATTAGAGCACAAGCAAATAGAGCACCGACCCGGTACTAAACATATCAATGCGGATGCCTTGTCGAGACGACCCATCCGAAGGTGCCAAAATGCCACTTGTGATGACTGCGGGGCCCACAATGCTGTGGTAGCCGGGTTGGTATTTAATCATACCACCCCCCGTATCCCCTGGGAGGAGGCTGTGTGTAGCTATCTTGATTGGTCCCCGGAGACCATCAAGAAGTTCCAACAGTCGGATCCCACCACTGCGCGCATAATGGAATACCTACGGTCAGGTATTAAACCGGCAAGGCCGCTAGTATCCCTAGAGGATAGGGAGGCGAGGCGGTTGCTAGCCCAATGGACCGAGCTAGAGATCCGAGACGGCATACTGTGCAGGTGGAAGACAACTCCCACCAATGGTAGGCTGTTGCAAATAGTGATACCCACCCCGATGAGGAGGGATATCATGTATTATTGCCATGGCCATCAAACAAGTGGCCATTTCGGTAAGAAAAGGTCAATAGAGCGCCTACAAAGGCGTTACTACTGGCCCGGTATGAGAGGCGACCTGCTTCGGTGAATCGCCACTTGCCCGGATTGCTGTAAAAACAAGCCGGGACCCGGCCTGGGTAAGCAACCCCTATCCCAGGAATTGTTTGGTATCAGATTCGCTCGAGTGGCGATAGATATCATCAGTGGAATTAAAACGACGCCCCGAGATAATACTTGTATGATGGTCGTAACCGACTATTATACCAAGTACACTCGGGTGTTCCCCCTTCCTAACCACAAAGCCGCCACGTGTGCGGAGGCATTTGTGAAAGGCTGGGTGCTACATTTGGGTGTTCCCCTTATGATGCACAGCGACCAAGGAAGGGAGTTCGAGTCGGAGCTATGGCAGGAAATGTGCCATTACCTAGCCATTTGCAAGACCCGAACAAACCCATACCGACCACAGTTGGATGGGCAGGTAGAGCGTTTCAACAGAACCCTCATACAAGTGCTAAAGCCCCTGGTCAATACCCACCAGGACGACTGGGATGAACAGTGTGAGTTTGTGGTACATGCCTACAACAACACTGTCCATTCATCCACTAATTGCACTCCCAACCTGCTAGTGTTCGGCGAGGACATCATAATGCCCGCCGACTTAGTGTATGGAGTGGTTGGTATAGACCCGGAGGCGCCCTGCACTGTGTTGTTTGTGGAGTCATTAAGGGACAGGTTCAAACAGGCATACGAGGCCGTTCGTAAAGAACTGCTGAAGAGTGCGAAGTGGCAGAAGGTGGGTTATGACACCAATGCTAAACGAATTCGTTTTAATGTAGGGGACAAAGTCCTAAGGTATTATGAGCCGCTGGAGAAGCTGAAGCTCGTAACGCCTTGGGAAGGTCCGTTTAAAATAATTCGTGTCATCTCCGAATCCACGGTGATGATGGAGGACTGCCTAACTGGTAGGAAATGGAAGACAAATGTCGGAAAACTTCGGCCCTGGAAGGGACGCGAAGAGGCGGAGAGGGGGTTCGGCTACAAACCACCTGTATCTGTCCCTAGCGGACCAAGCGTGGTAGTACCGACGAAACGCCCTAGAGGCCGGCCGAGAAAGACGCCGGGAGACGAAGGTATGGTGAAAAAGAAGACGAAGGCCAGGAAACGACCTAATCATAAGAAAAGGAAAAATGTCTCGCTGAGTGAAGGCATTACGTATGGGAAGGTGCCCGCTGTGGCTAAGCGGAATCCGGAAAGGGCCGTACGTAAAGCCGGGAAAAATAAGAAGCTAACCGAAGGCGTTAGACGCAGTCCCCGGTTGAGGTCTGCCGTAACCTAACTCAGTACACAACGAGCTGCTGCGTGTTGTCCGCCATAGGTGGGTCACATACGTTCCACGGCTAGAGATGTCGAACGTGCCCTCCCCGGGGAGCTGTATCCCGTGAGCGGCGGTCGGATTAACCGGTACATTCGCTTTGAAGCGTTGTATACACCGCCAAACTCCAGCAGATAGCACTCGGGTGGTAGGCCGCGTCTCGCATGTCGAGTCGAATGTTAGTTCGGATATAGTTCCCTAGGTGGCGCCGTGGGTGCGGCGGGAAAGGTTGGAACTAGGTCACCGGATAGCCACGGCGGGATCTCGCGAGGCAAGATGCGTGACGTCATACTGGTCATAACTAGAGCGGACTCATGGTGGTTAGATGCCACCCGTTTTTGCTCTAGTTATTGTTGGCGGTTTACAGGCCCCTAGCTGTCGGTTAGCTTGCCTAACATACACCTTTTGTTGGACGAATCCTTCGGGAGGAGTCCAACACAGACGCCAAACTATTTGGAAGTCGCCCTCAGTGCCATGGCACAGGGGACGATTGACGCCGCGCGTCAGACTGCCAACGTTGTGTTGGAGCTAGACGAGGACCCGAAGGTCCCGTCTCGGGTCGAGGAATCTATGGATTCTTCGACAGAGGAGGCCGCCCGGACGCTCTCGGCTATGGCCGAGGCCACCGACCGGGAGAGGATGCCACCTCCACCACCACCACGCCCGGAGCGCTCGTCTGCAGCAGCCGCTTCGGGTAGCAAAGTGGATGTCCTGGACATTCCAATGTATCCTCCGGGATTCAAGACTCGGATCGAACGTATGGCACACGTCGATCGCGAGGCCGGTGTTGTGTACACCTCCTGGGGGACCTACATCCCCATGCACGCCTCCATGTTCGGATGTGGACCCATGGCGGTGGAGCAGGGCGTGCCCGAGCCCATACCAGATGATTTCAAGACTCTGGTAATGGACTCGTGCAGTGACGAGCTGGCTGACAACATGCCAGTTTCTTGGCTTCGCAACTACCTGAAGTTAGCGGAGAATATGGCGGTCAACGAGAGTCTGGCCCGAGCCGTGTTGATCTCCGAGGGCATCACCCGAAAGGCCTTGGAGTTAAGGGAGTCCGAATCCGACATGGATACAGACTCCACAGTCACCTTGTCGTCGGTGGAAACCGACCGGGTCAAGCGATTGACCCGTAAACCTGCGCCTAAGGGTCCTCTCACCGAGAGCGATCTGGAGGCTGAGGATGTCCGCATCGCCGTCGAGAGGTCCACAACCGAGACCGACCCAGCTGCCAACATCCCGGAGGCACCTGGCGAGATCTCGGAAGAGGACATCTCGCGCCAGCAGGCTGCTGTGGAGGCAAAGCGAGCCGAGCTTGCCAAGCAGCAGAAGGAGCTCACCGCAGCTCGCCGGGCCCATCGCAAACAGCAGGCCCAACAGAAGACCAAGGTCTCTTCCGACTCTGACTCCCCGGTCAGTGGAAGGAGGAGCCCTCGTACAGAGGACAGGAATCCACGGGAGTCGGATTCCAGTCCTGAGATGCCGGCGCAGCCCACCAAGGTTCAGCGCCGGAAGAAAAAGAACGGAGCGAAAGCGTCTCCCGCAGAACCCACACCCCCCACCAAGCCGAGGGGTAAGGGTCAGCCGAAGACGCCCGCCTCCACCACCAAAACCTCAACCACCACAGTAGCCACCTCGGCTGTAGCTTCCACTGCCAGCACCAGCGGAAAAGGCGCCAAATCCTCTGCCAAGGCTTCGGCTGGTACCACCACCACCAGCCGAGCGAGCCGTAGGGGAGCTGGTATCTACACGGACAGTGAGGATAGCGACAGCGATCCAGAACTGCCCGAGTCGGCCAAATCTGATTTGGAGTCCGTGACAACGTGGGAAGAGATGACCACGGATGTCCCGAAAGACGACAATCAGAAATGGATGTGGAAGAATGCAGCCGAAGGGTTCAAAGAACGGACTCCTCGCTGCTTCGCGGACTGTGCCTACGACACGGTCCACTACATGTGTCCCGGTGCCGTCAATAAGGACGGTGACAGCGATGACGAGGAGTGGATGAAATCCGGCCCCTCGGATACGCCTGTAGGTAAATTCTACCTCATTTGGATTGATCAGCTGAAATCCAAATTGGGGTCGATTTACAGCTACGAGGCCCGGACGAAAGTTCAGTGGGCAATGACCCAATGGGGACCAACCGGCAGCCGCCGACGGTGCCCATTCGAGTCATGCCAGCTGGCTCTCACGGGTGAGAAGATGTTCGAGACGAAGCCCCGCTTCGCTCGCCACATTGTTGAACATCACATGCACCACAAGCCTGTGATGATGTGTGTGCTTGGGGACCGCCCGAGCAAACATTGTGATGGCTCGTTCAGCACTCACCGGCGCCGAGACATGGCTCTGCACTTGCAGAAGGCCCATGGCATCGGCCTGGAGAAAACCAGGAAACGAGCCATCAAGTGCTTCAACGAGCTCCTAGCTAACTGGGCCTCGTTGAGCATTAAAGACGTTAAGGAGCAGGCATTTGAGACCGGATTCTGCTCATGGAAGAGCGGCAACTTGTTGACCTTCTTCCAAATCAACTTCTCGTCCACGAAATTCGGGATGCCCAGTGAGGTGCACCTGAAGGTAAAAAAGTGGCGAGGAGATGATAAGCGAGAGAAGGCCAAAGCCCGCTCTAAGGGTCCTAACGGAGGCACAGCCACGGCTACTGTTGCTTCCAAGAGGACCCGAGCAGACCGGTCCATGAGCCCTTCGGGTGGCAAGGACCAGCCAAGACCAGCTAACCCAGCTGATCGTCGCGAGTCGGGACAACAAGTCTCGGCTCTGGATATGCCCAGCAACCAGGCCCGTAGGTCGGTTAGCCAGGCAGCCACACCGGCGACTCCAGCCACCACCTCTACACCTGCACCCGCGGAACAATGCCCGGGCGAAGCCACCGGCAGCCAGGATGGTGGGGGCGAACTCTTCGCTCCCCCATCCGGGTATTCTTCTTGGTGGGCCGGAGAGGGATCTTCCGGCAAGCGCCCCACGTATAGCGAGTACGCGGCGAAGTTCCCCCCTGTGGGACCAGCTGGACCCGAGTCGCAGGTCCTTACCTCCCTGGGCCGGACCAAACCCCGTGGTAGAGGCCGTGGTGGGCTGGAGTCCACCCGAGCTTCCCCGGGTGGTGGCCGAGGCCGGGGCGGTTTAACGGTTGAGGGCCCGTCTGCTCCTCCAGCGGGTACTCCGCCTGCCTCAGTGGAAGCCACCGCACCTCCACCAGTCATAGTTCCACCAACGGGCCCTCGGGTACCCCTGTTGGAACTAATTTCCGGTACGCTGTCAGGTCTTCAGGATCCGAACACGTTTGTTGACCACCGAGATGTCCAAACGGTTCACATCCAGAACGAACTGATGGCAGAGTGGCAGGCAGAGTGGCAGGCATCGCACCGCCAGAAGTCAGTCGACTACTGGCGGGCGATGACTGAAGCCACCCTCAATCTGGTATACGAAGTCCAGAAGAGGGAGGAAGACAAGATCAGGCAGCTGGAGAAGGACAGAGTCCAGGAGGCTCTCGAATCCTGCCGGCGTCAGCAGAAGGAAGCCGAAAAGCTTAAGGAGTTTCACCAAGCTGAAAACGCCAGATACATCCATAGGTTTAAGGAGGCTGACCTCAAGTTTTTCCTGGCATTCGGGAAACATCTGGAGGAGTGGGACGGCTTACCGTCGTCCCTTATCTATCCCATACCAGATTTACCCCCGGATGCCCCACCGGTCCCGGCTACTCCACCGGTTCCGGCCGCTCCACCGGTCCAGGCTGCTCCGCCAGTTCCGGCAGCTCTCCTGCTCCCGCCCCCTACTGTCACCCGGACTGTTCCAACTGCCACGGTCGCTCCACCAGCATCCGAGGCAATGGACAGTCCATCCGCGGTGATGAGGGCCTTGAGCTTGGAGAGCGATACGCCCAGCGAGGCTTCCGCGGCGCTCTCTACGAGCAGCTGTAGCAGCTCGGCTCCATCTGCCTTAGTGGAGTCGGCTGAGAAGATGGACACGGATCCGGAAGATCTTTAAGTGTCCATCTGACGGTGTCTCCTTTGTACCCGAGGGTAAAAGCATTTAATATGCCAGAGGCACTGTTCCTTACGCTGGACTCCTGATATCTGGAACGTAACCTGCAGCGAAGATGGACGCTAAACCCGACACGCCAAAAAGGATTACCACACCTACCCGGGGCTCCATCTTCCCATCTTCATCAGGGCACATCACAACAGCAACGTGGCTTGCCACCACACATATGTCGCCGGATGGAGCTGCAGAAACCAGTCGTTCCAGATTCGCCGGAAGTCCGGTATATTGTAAGGGTGATCCTGCTACCCTGGTAGGACGCCTATATTTGTCAGTATTATTATTTTTATATAAATATATTTTTATACCAAATATATATTCTTGTAATTAAAACAAACAAAATTTTTCTCTCGGGTTATCTACCCCACCTCGGGTCGGTTAGTTAATACTGTAAAATTTTATTCATATCACCTGATTACTCGTCTACCACTTTTTAATGCGTCTCGTTTATAATAATAACACTATTGTAACACTGTACTACATATCACCATAGGTCGATGGTGCATAAGGCGCCACTTCCTAGTCGTTATTATTAATTATCATTACTTCCGGTTATATGCGACGATGCCTCATTATGTACATATTATTTATAATGCCCCTAGATGTTCTATATCCTATACGAACTGTATATATAGACTTACCTATTTGTATATGATATTACTGTATAAAGTTAAACAATAGGTTTTTGTTAATTACACCCAACCCTAGGTATAGTCTAGTGGGGGTGGTGTAGGGGCCGGTATCGTCGTATATATATTAGTTCCGTTCATCCGAGAGACGTGTTCGTGTGGTGCCTGTTCCTTCTATGCCAGCTAGGTGTCGCTTTGTGATACCCCGTTGGTACAAGAGGGGGCGGCACCATGCCTCGCGTCCAGCTCCTACTAAGGAGCCGGACGAGCGGCAGAAGGTGACTGGATCTAGTCCAGTCCAGACGCGCAGTTTAACCTGTAGACTAGAGTGGAATAAAGTCCTACCCGAGAGGTAGGGGTTTCTGGGGCTTTGCCCAACCCGAACTACTCGGGTTGTGTTGGTATTTCTAGTGGTAAGCGAGCCAAAGAGCCACCCAACATATAAGTCAATACGAACCATTACAATAGTAATAAAGTTAAAGTGGTTGAGTTCTCTACTTATCACAATGATGATGAAGAAACATCTGACTTAAATAAAAAAAAATAGATTTCTGTAAACTAGAGTTGAAAATGATCTAGCTCTGAGATTTTCATGATTATCATTTATGTAGAAAATCAAGCCCTGAACACCCCGGACACAAACTCGCAAAAATCCACTTCCCAGCTGAAATGATATCCATCCCTATTTCGTCATAAGAAATTACTGATTGCATATCTTGTACACCACCACAACAATAGAGAGACATGGTGCATAAATGTCTGCAGCAGGCCTATACTCAACATCCTAAAGCTGCCCTGAAAATACTTTTATACCCCACATACAAGTTGCTTTTATATCCCACATTTATCTCACGATTCTCGCACGCTTTTTTGGTCATAACCCTGTTCCGTTATCGGGGTTTAACCGCACTCTGAGACTTCATTTATTTTTCTAAGACCATCTTGGTTAGAACCTGAGCATGTTAATACATTGGAGAAGGATACAAAGTCACCCTCACCATACATTTCCAGTTAAAACCATTTAGGGTTCTATGGGGAATCGATCCCCGGCCGCTGTGGCAGGAGATGAGATCGCTGTCCACTATACCAATCTGACCAGTGCTAGAAACCAATGTACATGACGGATATGAAAAAGTTTTCCGACATACCTGATGTTTAACCACCTCATTAGCATAGAATCCAGGTGGAGTTATTATCAGAGAAACATCCTTGGATATCCTATATGAACATGCCATGCCTAAATTGGCCATTTTGTTCAAAATAAGTAAGAATCCATTGATTTTCCATAGCGATATGTGTCGGCATTCACTCCGTCCAGCCATTCCTTGCTCGACCCGTATTTGACATAGTTCTTACATCCGGGCACCTACCCGCTTCGCTGTGCGTTGGATCGCTATGTAAAATCATTGGATACTTATTTATTTTTAAGAAAATGGAGCCAAAATGTAGGTGAACAGCAAGAAGGGATCGTATATTTGTCGGTGTTAGAAGTACAGGACTTGACACCATTGGATTCTACCCAAAAAATGTGTGTAAAGGTGGAGGTATGTCGGGCAGAGTCACAACATGGCCACGATGGCTTGGCAAACAGAGCTGATCGCATGCACTTACAAAATGTCTTCTCCTGGATTCATTCTGGGGTTATAAGGTTAGAAATTCATACATAATGGATGAATAAGTGCGATAAACGCATTAATGCATGGATATTGGAGGACGAGGTGAGGTTATTTGGAAATATTCCCAGCTAACCTCACCTTGTCCTCCAATATCCATACATTAATAGCTTAATATTGTGCACCTAGAGTTGTGGGAATTGTTATAGAAATATGAAATGAGTGGAACACACACATTTCTCATGAATGTCATAATATATTTTGAGAATGGCTCATGTCTTTCTCATGTTGCAGCACATTCCCTAGATTTATCCCAATTAAACATGTTTAATTGGGATAAATCCTTTTTCCTGAAGAACGTAAGAAATTGACTTGTGATTCCTATAAGTATCCACTTGTTCTTACTAGGAAAAAAACAAATTGTAAATGTGTGTCTCACGACTTGGGATTGCCACTAGAATCGAATGGTGAATTTCTAGGAATAAATTAAGGTGTTAAATTGTGTCGTGACTCGCTTTATGAGAATATTTCATTCTTGAGTTGTGGGATAGCATTAGAAATGCACAAATTTCAGCAGACATCAATCACCTTCTTTATAGCAAGAAACATCCATAAATAAGTAGTATTCGGGTACAGATTTCATAGATATACCATTGGATATATCTGACCTGCTGTCACATATAAGAATAGTATAGAAAACAAACTCTGTCACAGTTCAAGTGTCAACTTAATCACATGATAAAAGCACTCAGATTATCCAGTTTGGGCTCTCAAAATCATTCTGAAATGTGATTACTGTGGTATGAATAAATATATCACCACCTATAAGATGCACCTTGACTTTTGCTGATCATATCTATGAGGTGCAGTAGCCATACATTATGTGGGTTATTGCGGTATATTAACAGCATAGTGTCAGCATGATTTATAAATGATTCTTGTTTTTATTGTCTCAGTTCTTTTTGTTTTTTTCTTACATTCTTTTTAGTGGGGGGATAGGATCATAAAATCCACAAGACACTCCTGATCCACATATATTTGATTATCCGGGGCTCAAATTGTTTCATGATTCCTTTTTCTTCAAATATGATTAATTTCCAGAGTATCATCAATGACTTGTTTCACTGCAAACTTCATCTATGCCTGTTGCGGTTACATAAGCTCTCCAGGATTCCCAAGTCCCTACCAAAGTCTGGAAACCTGTATTTGGCAAACCAGCATTGGTTCAGACTGTGTAATGTCTCTGCATGCTTCAACTTTTGACATTGAATACTCTGCCACATTTTCAATTACAAATGGAGGGAATACACAAACATAAGGGCGATTTCACACTTTCTTCAATATACCGTTCTTCTTACGAGTTGCATGTGTTATTGAAAGTTCTTTACCAGAACAGTATCAGAGTTCATGAAAGCAAAATAACTTTTTGTAAACATCAAACCAACATGTTTTTTGGGAAAGTTATTTTTTGCCAACTGGGTCAACACAAAAAAGCTATGTTTGTGCATGTGCCATGAAGCCTCATGTATAACAGGCATAAAAGATGTATCGCACACCCTAAGTGATAGGGAAAAAAGTAGTACTCTATCTGCACCTTTAGTATTTTACAGTAAAAGCCTGCCACTTCAAACCATACCTAAAATATCCATATGTCTCTGTCTGCATGAATTGCATGCATAAATGTCTATGTGTATAGAATTCTTACATCAGGTGATTCACAAGACAATTTTCTTTGAGACCTAGGTTAGAGAGTTTTGCTGTGATAGCATTGTCTATTGTTAATTAAACCCCTGAAATGAAAAAAAAAACTTTTAGAAATTTATTTTGCTATTTATTTTATTTCTATTTCTCTCTTTTTTTCTTTTTTTTGAAAATTCACTAATTCTTTACTCCATTGATCTCTATAGGTACACCAGTTCTGAGCTGGCTAATGTCTACAAGTACCTAAAGGGCGAAACCAAAATTTACTTCAATTCTGATCAAAATTCGTCTTTGAAATATGGATTTGACTGTCCACCAGGTGGGTTATCTCTACAGATTTTTCCAATTTTCCAATTTAAGATATCAATGAATGTACTATGGGAGCCGACAACTGCCACACAGCTGCATATTGCTACAATGCCCCTGGATACTTCTCATGCACCTGGATGACAGGGTATAATGGTTATGGAGTATCATGCTTAGGTAACTTGCTTAGGTTGTTTAGATATTACATGCCATTGCTTACCATAATTCATAATCGCATTCATAAATATACCCTAATCGTTTGACTAAAAAATGTTTGTTTACATTGCCACCTTGTTTGACTTACTCACCATTTCTATGTTTGGAGACATTGATGAATGCTCCAGGTCTCCATGTGATCCTGAAGCAACATGCTTTAACACTATTGGGAGCTATACCTGTACACGTAACACAGGGTATGAGGGCCGTGGACTTGTCTGCACTGGTAAGATATGACAGACGTCAATCTCTTTCACACAGTAAAACAATTGGTTCTATAGTAAGGAAATTGTGGTAACTACATGAACTCTTGGATTAACATGCTACTTAATTAATTAATTTGAACCACTTACAGATGCTGATGAGTGTACATCAGACACAGATAACTGTCATGCTGATGCACTGCCTAATAACACAGTCGACTCATTCACCTGTACTTGTAACTCAGGCTACACTGGAAATGGTACAGTCTGCAAGGGGGGGTAAAGGAGTGGTAATCGTATTTATATTCCCCCAATCGTTAAATTCTCTCAGTATAATTTCAAAACTAAAAGTAGGTGTCGGTGGATAGCTACATGTCCCCTCCTAAGAATCTGAGACCTTTTTGTCCACCCTTTTATTTTATAGTAATTAATGCACTCTATTGCTGAAAATAAAGCCAAGTGGACAGACATTACATGCCTCTAGCAGGCCAGCACTTATCACATTCGGGCCATGGGGAATTTCATCATTGCTGATGATGGCTAGCCTCATTTTGAGTGCAATTAGGTCATGAGGTCATGACTTCACATGCAGCCGCCCATCGGCCGCCTATCAGCCACTGGTCTGCAGTCATAATGGAATTTAAAAGATTCGGGATGAATTGTGAACCAATATAACATACTCCAAGCTCGAATAGAACTAGAAAGCCGGAAACCCTAAATGATATTGTCCCTACACTGTCCATCACTGACTGTCGGGGATTTGTTTTGTATACAAAGATGCCTGTAGCGAAAACAGTGATGACATTCCCCATAGCATTAAAGCCCGAATTTTGTCAGTGCCACCTTGCTTGAGGCCTGTTACAAAGTGTCTGCAGGTGATGAAAATGGGTAAATCTTTTTCTGGGATCTAAGTATTTTGGTCCACTACCCTATTGATAAAAAATAACCACTCCCTATATAAAATTGGAATCAAATCTACTTCTTATAAGGATTTTGGAAGGTGAAGGCTCCTCTTTCTTTTCAGTAACTACAAACAATAAGTTGATCATTCTCTTAGGTGAATATTTCACCTCAATTCGACATAAACCCATGTAAATGCCTGGGTCTCTATTTTCTTGCTATTCTTAAAATAAACACTAGTGATGGAAGAGTGATGCAATCGGTTACAAGAGTTTTTAGGTGAATTTGGACCAAGCAAATTTGAGGATTGAATTCACAAACTTGTCCCCCCCCCTTATTTTAGACAAGTGTGCATTTGAATTTGTGTTTATAGTTTAAGACTGATTTCAATAACTTGTTACTCCTATCACTTATTTGGGACTTGTGCTTATTTGAGACCCCGGAATATAGATAGGCCACTAGAATAGTATTATGGTTAATCTTTCTATGTTACTTCTGATTGCAGTAATCTTTGAGACACCGATACATGAACAAACTCTCCGGTAAGCACCTTAGGGATGATGACCCCACTACCTGCATCAACCTCACTCCTCAATACTCACTCTTTTACACCATGAAGATAGACATTACCACCTTCATCCTAGATAATGCAACAACCTTCTACTTAAAGCTTACCCATGAAGAAATAACAGGCTTCTCACACTCTGATTGGCTGAAAGTCTTTGTGAGTACCACAGGACTTAGAGCATTGTACCAGGATGGGAATGCTTCAAGTACAGAATCGATGAAGGTCTGTGGGTATCAGAGTATGGCAGATAGTCCTTGGGTGTGGGTGTGAAAACCTGTGTTCTGTGTATTTGCAATTCAGCCTTTATGTTGTAAGGTCACTGGCCATTTGTGAGATAGTGCTCAGAAAGGTACTAGAATAAATACACAGGATTGGCGGCAATGATACAATACAGGTAATATTCTTCGAGACTATTCCAGGCCCATAATCATCGAAGCCATATAACGGCTTTGGTGATTAGTAGAGAGGAATGTTACCTGTATTGTAACAATTGCTGCCAATCCAGTACTTATTATTATATGCTAACTACTAAGGCTAGACATTGTGTCTGGGTAGCTAGACATGGTGTCTGGTAGATAGATTGGATGTTGTCTGCTCTTGATTGGGTACTCAACACTATGATTGGTAATATGTAGATTTTACTTCGTTATGAAAGAAAGTGCTCTGCCCTGATTGGTGCAGACGACAATGCTTGTATTGATGGGCCCAGCAATATGGGCTCAGATATTGGTGGGCAGAACAATATCATCATCTGCCTTTGTTGTTATGTAATTCTCAGGGTTTCACATATCACTGTCTTAGCATATAATTATAAGGGTTTCTATTGTTAACACAACCAAAAAAAGATAAGCCTAAAGAAGGGGTGTGGCTCATAGATGATTGTTTTAATATTATCAAACAGAACAGACCCGAACGTGGTTTCTCTTGTAAATGCCCAAATATAAGCCATGGCTAAGATACAACCGCAAAACGTATTGCTGACTAGGACCGATCTAAAGAAGTAGTATATCTTATAAGCGCAGGTTTCAAATATGCAAATGAGAGCTATTTTTTCTACACTTTTGATATATTATAAATCATCCAATAAGCGAAAAATTTGACCGACGGCACTAATGGAACCAACGCTGTAGACGGATATTTGAACAGTACCAAAACTTCAATTCTCATTTGCAGCTTTGTAAAGGTTTTGAATAGATACCAATCTGTAAAAAGAGTGCCAGGGGAAGAGAGGTATTGAAATTGAAAAATACCCTTTAAACTCTGTTTCACTTGGCTAACTTAAATTTTTAACTCCTCTTATTTGTCCACCTATCACTATTTAGATTTCATTCCGATCTAAAACAATGTAAAATGGAAATATTAATTGTACTTAATGAAGAATACTTTGAGAATAACTCCATAAAGGTTTGACCATAGATTTAATTGTGTTTATTGTGAGGATATTAAATGTAATAGAATATCATATAGCACTGGCATGCTGACCCTTCATAGACGGCCTTCATGATCCTGACATTTATTAATTGTTACCTGTCTTGAGGCTCAGAACCCTTAGAGTACATAAGGCCCCAAGCAGGAGGTCCATGCAACATATCACCTCCTTCTGAGACAGCAACTTCTTCTGGCATAGAATTCACCCCAATTGGCATAGGACTAGACTATATAGGCCAGAGGCTCTGATCTCCACTACATAAGAGAGTAAAACTTATTTATATTATTGCTCTCTCAGTTATAAATATGGTACCTAATTGTAGCAACACTTGCTATATTGCTGTACTTGGTATAAGGTTCACCGTTCACCTTGTACTTATCAACACAATTTATATTTCTGTAAACTTGAATAAATCAGTTTGAATAAACTGGGTCTTCCTTCTTTCACAGTCTATGATAATTCAAATGTGACAATGCAATAATCCTCCCTTGGTGAGTTAATCATCTGCACATGCATTATGAGTATGTAAGAGCTTTGTGGTGTGGTCAATTTAACAACCTGTGATGGGGGTTGGAGGATGGGGGAGGGGGACATTACCAAAAGAAAATTCTGACATTCTTGGTGGACAGAAAAAAAAAATCTCTTTTTAGTAAAAAAATGAAAGAAAAATTCAGATCCCTCCAAGTTGGAGGAGCTGGTGGAAAATTCTTTAACGTGTATGCCAAAAGGTTCATCCATCCAACCCCATCCCCATTGTTACAGACTCGTTTCAAGGATGTATAATTTCTCTGTAGAATTATATTTCTTGATCATCACGATATACCATTTGTCTACTCAGAAATACTCAGTGCAAAGCATTGGAGCAGCATCGTACTAACACTTAAACCCTGTTAAAGGTATATTCAGTAAATCCTAAACTACCATCAGTTTCTTCAAATAACTTGAGAATGTATTAGTTTGATGTGTTATGAGACAGATGGAGCAATCAAACCCAAAGTCTATTGTGCTAGTTTCAGATTCTTTGACATTTGAAGATGGGGAACCCTTAACTACGCAGTCAATGGCCAAACAACACTGAACAAGAGAGCCCTGAAAAATCTAGGGGGGGCTGTGCAAATGCAAAGTATCAAGAGGAACCCTAAGGACAGAAATAGAAACCTTGCGGAGCATTTAGGGGGAATAGATGTTGTTCACTTGAGGCCTAGACCACTTAATATGCCTGTTGCTGGGCATTTTTGTTGATTTATGTGTGTTGCTTAGCAACCTGGAATAACTGAAAATGGTCAAAGTTGCCAAACCGGTTACAGGCAAATTCTGAATCAACATATCCTAATCATCCAAAATCAATTAAAAACCTTTGCCATACCTTAGTGCAAGGTTCACCCAGATTTGGGCCTTTGGCTACTGGAAATGCAGTACATAGGAGACATGGTGTGAGCCTTGTGGGAACTAGGAAACATCCCACTCTTTAGAGATTGACTTCACAGACTCTAAAATAGTGCCTCTCAACATTTCTCATACAGTGGAAATGGTTTTGTCATGGTCTCTACTGTAATTCCTTGTTCAAGTCTTTTTTAAATCCCTGTTAAAGGATTACTCATCTCAATACAAGCATATTAATCTTTTTCCATCAACAAAAATCAGCTGCAGTACATCCTGCTCCAATTCATTTCTTTTTTTATTTCTTAGTGCCTTGATATACAATCGTTTTATCAGTTTGATACACTAGATGGCGTCCTAGTTGACCCCTAGGCTACAGGGGCTACTCACCCACCCAGCCCCATAGGCCTATTGGGGGGCAAAAACACCTCGCACAATTATACTGTTTTGAAATTGAAAAATGGTTCCAAGAGCTTCTATAGCATTTCAAATCTTGAGGTACACTCTGCAGTGAGTAAGAGAGGAACTCACCATGCCCCTGTAGCAGGAGCAATTTGGCTTGGTCGACACTAACGCCATCTACTGTATATCCTTGATAGAACATTTGTATATATGGGTCATTCCAAGATTTATTGCACATGTGGTTCCTTGGGCATACAATAGCAAGGGAAATACTTCTACACCACCAATAATATTTTTATTCCTTAGTGGGGGGTCATACCTAAGATTTCTATATGGTTTGGGTGAGTCATGGGGCATAATTTATTTTTTATATGTATTTAATTATGAATTTTCAAGAGTGGAACATTACTGATAGCGTCCATCTAACCTGGATAGGAAATATCACCAGTCTTCTTATTATATGCAATCAAGAGGTACCCTGGGGGGTCTTCCATAAAAAAAAAATTTTATGTACTCCAGGAATTTCCCATGCCAGGTACATATAAGTGATGTTACTGATGGTTACAGATATTACTGGATGGTCAAAGTTATATTTTCATAGTATCAACCTACCACCTTGTATAGTGTTTGTAGCAATTCTTCTCATTTGTAGACGTGTCTGGCTTATGTGAAAAGAGTACTTGGTGTATGTAAAGATACATTTTAGCATCACATATGAATAGGGAACGTTACCGATGGCGACAAGCATTTTTGAGATGATTAGAGTTCTACTTTTATAGTGCCAACCTATTATCTTGTATGGTATTTCTATTATTTGTATTCAATTGTAGACATGTTTGGCTTATGAGAAAAAACTATTTGGGTCATTCTCCTGAACTGTTAGCATATCAGCATTTTAGCCTTGATATGTTATAAATCTGAGAGGATTGCTTTGAATTGATTTTCACTGATTCTATCAGGTCCACAACTTGTTTGGCTACATTTGGGTATATAGTTTTGCCTCTCTATAAACAATATTAACTGCATGAGAAATAAAACCAGGTGGAAATAGCATATATTCAGGTATTTCTCCTAAGTAAGAGAATGCTGTATGGCACAAAAAAATGTAATCAGGAAAGAAAAATACAGCCAATTTCATTATTTTCACATAGATTAAGAATGAATAAAATGCTGGAGTGCTTTAAACCTTTAGGGGCCATCTCTGGCTGTAAGTCCATGGCGGTAGGCCATCTGCCCCGTTCCGGTTGCACCAGCCCTCAGGGTCTGGTCAGCCGGTATCAGCTGCCCCCCTTGTGTATTATACCGATCCAGATGTAGGTGGAAGGTAGAGAATGTCAGACGAGGAAGTAGCTCAGCGGTAGAGCTTCCGCCTGCAGGTTGGAGAGTCCCGGGTTCGACTCCCAGTTTCTCCAGGACATTTTCCACCGACCTCTACACTGGTGGAGAAACCGAGTTGGTCCTGCCCTGCAAGGGGGGAATACGAGAACTCGGTACCTGGGCCGGTATGATACGAATGATGATTCAATTTGCTAGTGCTGGGGGACTTGGAAACAGGTGGCGCCCCCAGTATGTCCTGGGAACAGGATATAGATTGCTGGGTGCGACTCAGTACTAGTCCCGGGTATCTGGCACCTATTGGGTACTGAACCCTAGATTGAATCTGGTAGGGAGGAGTGTAGGGGCCAGCTCTGCCATAAGGCCAGCAGCCCCGTTTCTGCAGATCCCAGCCCCCAGGGGCTGGCATCCAGTGGTAGCTCCCCCCCACCAATCCAGGTGTAGGTGCCTGGAACAGTATAATACAGATACGCTTCGACCCTGGCAGCACTGTGTACTGGTAGGTCAACTGGGAAGTCAGGAGTGCCTCACACTGCTTGATAAAGCCCAACCGATCTGTTTGGGAGGAATGCTTGGTGCTGGTTGGCCATGGTTGAAGCTGTTTGGGAGGAGTGTAGAGGCCAGCTTTGGCTGTAAGTCCATGGCGGTAGGCCATCTGCCCTGTTCCGGTTGCACCAGGCTGGTCAGTCGGTATAAGCTGCCCCCCTTGTGTATTATACTGATCCAGATGTAGGTGGAAGATAGAGATTGTCAGACGGGGAAGTAGCTCAGCGGTAGAGCTTCCGCCTGCAGGTTGGATGGTCCCGGGTTTGACTCCTGGTTTCTCCAGGACATTATCCGCCGACCTGTACAAACCTCTCATTAGTTCCTAAAATACAGGAAGTGGGCATTAAAATGAGATTGTGTAGTTTTTTTAAGCGTTGACTAGCGCATAAATGGATGAAAAAAGAACCCCTATAGCTTTTGCCAAAATTACCATAAATGTCGTCTAGAGGTTACTATGTAACACTTTCTACCTATACACATATGTATTAAAAAGAAATGGGAAAATATGGAAAACACTTGCCTCTGTAGCCAATCAAACAGTTTCATGGTATATTTGTGTAATATTCCCGAAGCGTTGACTAACCCAGAAACAAAATTATATATCTCTACATCCCCCATGTTAAGCATATTTAAGTTTTCATTTTACACATAAATATTCTTTGTAATAATGTAAACAACATATTGAAACGAGAGAGATTTGCTATGCATACATAAGGTAATAAATCCAAGGTACATTGCATGTAATGTTGACTAACAGAAAAATTCTTGAGGCATTGACTAATACATAAAAAAGAAGAAATATCTATACAGCACCCATGCTGTGTGCATTTACATCATCATTTTGCACATAAATTATCTCTTCCAATGAATAGAACAAAATACTTAAACAAGAGAGTTCCTCTATAATGGGTGGCATGAATCCTTAAACCCTCAACTACATGCAATTTCTTTTTGAAAATTTTGCTGTCTATTTATCATTGAAGTCAATTGTTTACCATATGCTCACAACTGGGCTATATGTCAGGCTTTTCAAGTATTATCTTATATAGAGAAAAGAATACATCTAAATTGTGTTTATGTAGGTCAATGTATTCCCTTCAAAGTCAAAGTCCGTGTATGAGGTTAGCTTACAGCTGTAATGTTGTGGTAATCATTTGATGCATGAATCACCACATCATCAAGAAAATAACAAATAAAAGATAAGCCCCTTACCTAAAGTAACTAAATCCAAAGGTATAACATACCTGGATTATAGAAAATAAACCCTTGTAGTGTGTCAACGAGTCCGTAAATGATGAATAAGGATGAATACAGACGAATCAGGAATCCAGTTTGATATCCACTTTATTCATAGAAGTCCACGAGGTATAGATGGTGACACAGTATAAAGGTGCCCAACAGTGTCCAAGCCTAGCCCTTGAGCCAAGGGCCTTGATCTCACGTGAATGTGTGAGGTATGAAGTATGAAGGTGGAAAGATACTATGCTAGTGATGGTGAGCAGCTCTACCTACAAGTATTTATAGTAGGGGCTGCTCACCCAGCTCATCCTAAAAATAGTATCAGGTGAGCTAAATATAGTAACTGGGGAACTCCAGTGCAGGTATGTAGGGGGCATCCCAAACATAGCACTGGGGTTCACAGAGTTCAGTGTGGTTCTAAATATAGCTGCTGGGAACTCCCGGTATGCTGTGAGCTGCTCATGATCAATGGGCATGTCCTCCAGCAGGAGGAGTTGTTTCTAAACATTGTCTGCTAGGAATTTCCAGCATGCAGCGGGCTGCTTGTGATTGACGGCGTATCCTCCAATGGGAGGAGGCGGGGTCACTGAGTGCAGTTGACACCGCCAGCCTTTGGTCTTTGGTATGGCTTGGCTTGTGGGTAGACTCGGACACTGGGTTACATGGTAGAGTCAAGGTGAAAAATAAATATGATAAGTACAATACCTATAACGGTCTACTGACAAATCCCCACATTCCTACTCGATTCCACGCGAGGTTTTAAGGAGGAAGTTTGTGAGAAAAAGGTCTACTGACAAATATCTGATGTGTAATAATAGGTATTACATCTTATCATTTAAGTTGAAAATTTGTAGTGCTAAGGAGCTATTAATGCTGATTTTTGGTTTAACATGAATAGATCATAAACAGTACAAGGAAAAACTGTGCCAAGAAGTGTTGTTTGTAATTTTTGGCAAGGGGAGACGTGAATAATTCAGGTCGTGGTGGGATACAAGAGCTGGATTATTTATCTAGTTCTAAGGTTCACACAAAAATAAAGGAATGAGAACTATCCTAAAGCATGCAGTTGTTGGCTCTAAGGCAGACCTTGAGGTAGACAAGATGATATTGAAGTCTGTTTTAGTACCGGTAGGTACTTTAGTATTTAGGTCTTGAGCCAATATACAATACAATATAATAAATAAAAACAGAGGTAAGGTAATTGATGACTGGCAAGTCGATCAATCATTCCTTATAATACTGGTAAGGCTTAGGGAGTCTGAAGGCTTTTAGGTGATATGTTCAAGGAATTTTCTAAAAAAAAAATTGGATTTTTGGTTCTTTATTTATCTGTAGAAGTTTTCTGTTAATTTTCGTAGAAGGTTTGTTTTAGTCAATGGAAAGTTTAGCATGTTTAGCCTTCAGTCTACCTGGGGTTATGATTGGCTGAAAAAGGACAAGGTCAATACAAAAATAAATGGTGGCTCTGGCTGATATTTGGATTGGATCTCAGTTGATCCTGCAAAAATACTGGTTGCCAGCGCTTCCTTGTAAGATTTTTAGAAAAATATAAACTAGCTAAAACCCATAAATATTTGACATGGTTGGGTTTGAAAAGGTACAGTGTGAAAAGAAAAGAACTTTATGGCATCTTAAGATCACAAAACCTGCTGCCTGGCTTGTGTTCTTCATAATGTTCTTATAAAGGAAAATAAATGTAAAAATGCAGCGTGTTGTTTTGGTTATGTATCGTGGCCTTGTGAAAAACAAGAAAGACTGGTCTCATAATCAGTTGACTAGGCTGACTGGGTCAGTGTTTGTAGTGTCCATGGGTGGTCAGAAAGGAAAGCGTGTCTCTACACTTTTAGTCCATAAGTTTTAACAATAGCTTGAATATTAAAGATTTAGGAATTATTATTGAGATTATTCTCTTTTTCTATGGCGATTGTTGTTCACAAGACCCTTTGGTGGTAAGTTCTGGTGTCTGGTCTACCACTGCTGAGGTTGTTGGATGTTGGCTTGTCGGTGATGTCTTTGCCTCCTCCATCAGGTCGCTGGCCTCCATATAGAGAAACAGAGCAAGAAAAAAAAGGGGGGGGGATTCTTAGTCACAAAATCGGTGATAGTGTATGGTTCACAAGGCGACCAACAAAAATACCAAAATGACAAGTAAGGCGGTGATTAGGCAGTATAAGTTGATGTACAGGTTCTAGAGTTATAAAGGATGTGGAAATCATCCCCACATGAAGGTTCTAGGTGGGGCTGTCCGGTGAACTGGGTGACTGGGAGAGTCCATTATTGAGGGATGTCAGGGGTGGCCGGTGGTTTGTTTTGATCCCCACATGAGGGTCAAAGGAGGGGTTCAAAGGAAACCTACCGCGACTGGATGTAATGGGTGGGGTTTGTTTAAACAGCATTGGCTTAGTCACAAAATATGTTGGAGGTTAGTAAGGTCAAGTATTTACAAGGGGTCGGGGGTTGTGAGTGAGGGGAGAGGTAAAGGTGGGGAGTTTGCTTGGCTGAAGATTTAGTATGTTGGGTTATCAGTGTTAAAAATTATAGGATAGTGGAGAAGTTCTTCCACATTTTACACACACTTTGGGCTCACACCGCCATTGGTTAATAGGGGTACCTGGGCACCATGATAATAAAACTACTATCATGTACAATGCTAGAACGACTGTTAGAAATCCTAAATGCTAAAATAGACCCATGAGATAGTCCTACCTGGGCTGGTTGCACAATGGGTCTGCCATGATCCCTTTCCAGACACTTGTTGCTGTGTTTAAGGTGTGGTGGTATTGGTTGTGGGTTGTGTTGTGATCAGATGGGGGTGGGCAAGCGCTTATAAACCTGAGACTGAGTTTGGCTACTTCCCAGTCTAAGATCTCCCGTTAGGTGGTATGTCTTGCCCTAAAAGGGCGTAGGCCAAATGTTATTGGGTGGATGCAAAAAGGGTTGTCCGGCCCCTTATGCAAATTAGGGTTATCCTGGCCTGGATTGGTTGGTGGTGAGGTATTGTCTTAAAAAAAATAGAATATTGGGGAGCTTGGCGGGGGGTGTTTTATCCCTAGCCAAGGTGATATGGTTACTATGGCAACCCTGTGGTCCTTAAAGACCTTGAGGGTGGCGTGTTATTGATTTGTATATGTGCCACCACAGCACTTAAAGGTTGGCGGAAACAGTGGTGTAAACATGGGGTACGGGTGTCAGAGATCCATCTTCCTACAATAGGCTTATCATTGGAAATAGTGGTCTTGAAGTGGTAACAAGCCGTCGCATGTGTGTTTTGAAGTTTATACACAAACCGAGGATACAGCGCTGCCTTGGGCGGTCGGTATGTGGCGTGGGCAACCTAACCTAATTATCTGATAATCCATTTGCCAGTGTTTGGCGTTCCACTTAGAAAGGGTAGGTAGTTGTATATACAATTAATCAAGATAGTGTTGGTTTTGGGTACATAGGAATCTTTATGGTTGTTAGTATTAATGGGTTGGTCGTTGGGCTGTGACTGTTGCTGTCAGTGTGTTTAAGTGGTTGGTCTATTAATGGTTGATTAATTTGGTTAGGGCGCGTGGCACCTGTAGGGATTAATGGAGGGGGGTTTTTGTGGGTGGGGAGTGTCTTGACACAATGTCTTGTGAAGTATAATGGACGCTTAGGAATTATTTATTTATTTATTTTATTTTTTTTTTTTTTTATTTTCTGGAGGGCATGGGGCT
Source organism: Acholoe squamosa (assembly GCA_949317995.1). NCBI lineage: Eukaryota > Metazoa > Annelida > Polychaeta > Phyllodocida > Polynoidae > Acholoe > Acholoe squamosa. The sequence goes on from OX439048.1 coordinate 10,293,233, forward strand.
GAAAGAGATTGTGCCCTTTTTGGCTGCTCTTATGAAGTGTGGTGAACGAGATTTGGTTCCAAAGGAAATTTTGGCCCTATATTTGGTCATAGAGTTTACGCCAAGAATTAGGGGGTGATTTAGCTTTGGGACAGCATGTAGTCTTGTTTTAAACTCTGTGTTATCGATTAAGAAGGTTATGGTGATGGAATTGTTGACCTGAACTGAGGATTTATCAGCTAGTAGGATTACCATACGGGATCTCCTACCATGTCTGAAATTGGGGGTTGATACTATTTTATCTGCGATTTTCTGGCTGATAATGGAAAGGGAGGCTCCAGAGTCTACTAGGGCTCTGTAAGAACTGCCATTGACATCAACATTAACTGCACCTTTAGTCAATTCAGTATTAATGTAAGAGGTCTTACCTTGCTGCCCATACTTACTGGTCTCGACTTTTAATTGGAGGGTGGTTTTCATAGAGGTCCCCACTGTCTGATGAGGAGTCTTCATCACAATTCACAAGGTGGGGGTCGCGGTCCTGTTGTACTGCTGAATTTAATTCTGCTCCATTGTTCATTTGTGAAATATGGCATGTGGGGGACGTTCCAAGTGTATTGTCCAATGTGGGGGGCGGGGCCGTAAGATGCATGGTGGCCCTCCCCTGGGTCCTATTCAATATTGTCATTGTATTGATCTCCTTGTCCAGAATCAGGAGATTGGTTGTCGGGATGGTTATCTCCGGTCTTTTTATTGTCATTTCTGCCTGGTGTTGGATCCCTAGACTTCTTCTAGATGGCTATCTAGGTGGAGGTGATCAGGTGATTGATTTTCAGGCGTGCTATATGTGGTACCACCTAATCTTAGGGGTGGTGATTCTGAAGGTGAATAACCAGGTAGGGTGAGGTTTAAACCTGGTGGTGGGGCTCCTGCTGGTGTACTGGTAGGTGCACCTGTGTTGGTGTCCACTATGGTGGTCGAAAAATGTAGGGTGTTTGAACTCACAGGTGTTTGTTTATGCGTACGTCTATGGACTGGCAGCACTGGGTCCAGCTGGAGCGCGTCTGGCGAGGAGTCTATCAGGGTAGTGTACTGTGTATTGGTGGCTTCTTGCTGATCTCTGTCTTGAGATGTAGGGATACGTTGTGGGGCTGGCTCCTTTGGTAGGGTCTCACTGTTGTCCATGGCTCATGAGAGGTGGTAACTTGTGGGATGATACGTGAGGGTTTTCCACCATTGTCAACGAGTCCGTAAATGATGAATAAGGATGAATACAGACGAATCAGGAATCCAGTTTGATATCCACTTTATTCATAGAAGTCCACGAGGTATAGATGGTGACACAGTATAAAGGTGCCCAACAGTGTCCAAGCCTAGCCCTTGAGCCAAGGGCCTTGATCTCACGTGAATGTGTGAGGTATGAAGTATGAAGGTGGAAAGATACTATGCTAGTGATGGTGAGCAGCTCTACCTACAAGTATTTATAGTAGGGGCTGCTCACCCAGCTCATCCTAAAAATAGTATCAGGTGAGCTAAATATAGTAACTGGGGAACTCCAGTGCAGGTATGTAGGGGGCATCCCAAACATAGCACTGGGGTTCACAGAGTTCAGTGTGGTTCTAAATATAGCTGCTGGGAACTCCCGGTATGCTGTGAGCTGCTCATGATCAATGGGCATGTCCTCCAGCAGGAGGAGTTGTTTCTAAACATTGTCTGCTAGGAATTTCCAGCATGCAGCGGGCTGCTTGTGATTGACGGCGTATCCTCCAATGGGAGGAGGCGGGGTCACTGAGTGCAGTTGACACCGCCAGCCTTTGGTCTTTGGTATGGCTTGGCTTGTGGGTAGACTCGGACACTGGGTTACATGGTAGAGTCAAGGTGAAAAATAAATATGATAAGTACAATACCTATAACGGTCTACTGACAAGTGCCTAAAATAGTAAATGTGTTAGTCAACGCCTCATGCAGTCTTACAATAATTAATATAGTATCTTTAGCCAGGTGCCATAGCCAGAGTTTTCTGATTTGATGTTCCCAATTTGGTATATGAGTGGGCCAAGACCCATAGTATTTCAAGACAAAGGTTTTTTTTTGTATCTGCTCATAGATCTAAAAATTAGCCCTTTTTAGGTCACCCTCAGGCCATTTGCCAACAGTTCATGAGAATGACCCATTTGGTGTATGGAAAGATATATTTTAGCACCATATGGGATGTACGAGTAGTGACAAATGTACAAAGTGATATTAGACGCCAAAGATGGGCCTTATGCATGTTTAAATGACTTTAGATATGCAGTACAAACTCTTTTATCATTGTTCATGTGATGCCAATGGAATATGATGAAGTATAGATGAGCTGCGGACATTCTTTGAGAGGTTAATGAATAGGGAATGTTACTGATGGTACATGCGATATGGCCTCTAGGCAGGTACTGACTATGCAGTACAAGTACTATATATCAGGCTAATTGTAATTATTTTGTACAGTAGTTCTACTAGAAACAATGGACAGTTAATATAGTCATTGTATGAAGGATTTTAAATGAGCTAGGCTAAAGTTAAGAAATGGGAGAATAAATTCCCAAATTTTCAGAGTTTCCAATTTTTCTGCCAATGCCTAACTTCAAGAGTTTTTGTGAAAAACTGCTTAGATTTCCATTGAGTTGTATAATGGGACTGTAATATTAATATGTAGATAGGTGCATAAGTGGTTAATCTTTATGACAATGCATCTCTAGGAAGTCCCATAACTATGCACTGGAGGAATCACTTTATGTGGCACGTATGGTTCCTCTAAAACTACACCAAATCATATTGCAATTTTAAATATGGCAATACTGAGGTATAATGTTCATGAATCTAAAATTCTTTACCTAATGACTGATAGTTGACACCTAAGGCTTTCCAATTATATTTTTGCATTTGATAAATATCATTTATTTCTCCCCACTATCATGTATTAAAGAATGAGGCATGTATGGTTCCACTTTACCTACACCACAAGGTTTTTAGCAATAACTCCATGCAGATAAGGGGAATAGTTCTTGAATTGATTATATATAATGTTAAATATCTGGGGCTAGTGGAAATATAAAAGAATTAAAAATTTCCAATGCATTTTCTCTTTACTTCGCCCCATACCAGTGGGAGCACTATGAAAAAACCGTTTGAAATACCCCATAAAAAGCTTATATTTTGTAGTCTGCTGCTTTAAGTATTAATGATACATGGGCAAAACCATAGTTTCCAAGCAAGATCCTGACCTTACCCACCTAATAGAAATGAAAAATATCCAAAACTTTTAATCTTTAGTCACATTTACCCCATTCCCATGGTGAAAAATTGGTTTGTCCCCATCTCAGTGCAATTGACCATATATTATTGTCAATTACTGTCAAATATTTTAACATGGTGCTCCTATCCGGCATAATCCCCTCAGCTTGGAAATTAGGAATTATAGTACCAATCTTCAAAAATAAGGGCAGCCCAAAAGACTCTGACAATTATAGAGGTATCACGTTACTCAGTTGTATTGGTAAATTATTCACTTCCCTACTAAACAAAAGAATCAGCATCTACCTTTATGACTCCAAACTCCTAGGAGAAGAGCAGGCAGGTTTCCTCTAAGGGTATTCTACAACCGACCACATACTCACTCTACACCTCATTATCGATTATCTTACAGCCCACAAAAAGCATCTATACTGTGCTTTAGCAATATATTAAACCTGTATATCAAGTCAGATGCCCATTGAAGGAAAAGAAATCTCAACAACACTGTACAAAATGTATCATATCAAACTCATATTTTACTAGCGCAAAACTAAGTTATATGTCTACATGAGATAGGTAATCTCAGGAACTCTGTAGAAAATATTTTTACCCCTGATCATTTGATAATTAAGCATGGTGCTGCTGGAGCCACCACCATGGCCCAGCAAATGAGCTCTAATAGTCAACCCTCAGGAAACTTGTATATACAGTTTTATAGGTATGTAAGTTTTATGCTAGCACTATAGAAGTAGATTAGTTTACATACCATCTCTACACATAATTGTATGTCTCATGTATCTCTCTTTGAATTTCTGAGAGTGCAGTGATTGTCATCACTGTATAGAACTGAAAATCAAAAAACCCATGACATGATGGGAAACTATAACATATACAGTATTAGTAACACTCTGAGAAAACTGATGTAGTACTATGCATGTTCGTAATTGTTTTGTATTTTAATACCATTATATGATTATTATACATGTATGTATCCCATGTAACTCATATGAGTTTTTGAGAATAAAATCATTGTCATTGTAATTGTCATATACATAACCTGCCAAGAAGATTTGACCAAAGAGTTCTAGTCCACCTTCCAGCATAAATAAAGGACAGAAGATTATGTAAAATAATTCTGGTAAAAGTACTGGAAGGACCGCAAAAGTGATGTTCAGTACTTTTATCATCATGTAAGAGGCGGTCTACTGTGTGTGCATAACTGAAATTTTGTTCAATTTTGTAATTAAAGTCAGTAATAAACATGTTGGCTTTATTATTTCATGGGTTTGTAATGCATTATGAGACATTCCTATATCACAGAGAGCATCTGTAATTACCTCCATATTTTATCATTTTGGTACTCGATGTGACATGACACAAAACAAGCAATAAAAATGTAGCTGGTGGTCCAAAGTTGGGTTCTTCTGGTTTTCTGAGCTGAGGGAATGTCCCTTCAAAAATTTGTAAAGGTCATATAAAGTAATTAGAAAATTAGTTTTTCATGACTTTCAAGGGCACTTTCTGACGACCTGATCCACTGTATACATGCATAACTTATGACATTCATCCAGTTTGCGGTCATAGCTTGCTTCAAAGCACTGCTCGTGTTTCTCACCATTATCAGATTATGCATTAATGCACTTCAGAATACCGCACATATAAGGCATCCCCCACATATGTGACACACCTAGATGTTTGGAAAATGAATATAAAAATGGAATATGAAATATAAATGAGTGGAACACACATATTTCTCATGAATATTGACTGGTGTTTTGACCTGTGATTTGTGTTAGAAAGAAACTTATACACATCTTTTGGTAATATTAATTTTTGATTACCATGAGAATAAACTAGTTCATATTAACATGTATATTCAATTCCTGGGAATAACTTGAGATTTCAACTTGTTTGAGAACTTGGGATTACCACATGCTGAATTTCTAGGGATAATTCAATATGTTTACTTCATAAGCTTGCTTCATAAGAATAGTACACTTGTGGTGAGAGGGATATCATTAGAAACAGATTCCAGCAGACATCGATCACTTTTTCTTTATAGCCGGAAATGTACATGAATAAGTAGTATCTTGGTGAGGAATTCCTTGTTTGTGCCAAGTTTGTATTAATATTTTAACCCCAAAAGCCTATGCACTAAAGCATCTTGCCTTGATGTGGAATTAATGCATCATGCTGACATTGAGGCTCAATGCACTCTTCAAAGGATAGCTTGATGCTCTATAATGTTTCCATGATGCTCCAATATGATGCAGGAGGGAAGAGGTACCAGTATTGCATCAGTGCATCATAACAACCCAAAAACAAAATCCTGGGTGTCACTACTGCTTTAAGGGTTGCAACATCAATGTCTTATGTCAACTGTTTGGGAGTGCCTATCATGATACCTTGCATATAAGGCGCACCCTGTGTATGAGGCACACCCCTAACACAGTCCCATCCTATAGGGTGCACCTAGTGGACAATTCTTGAAGCTTTAGTACAATTCTGTAAAGATTCAGCTCCACCTCTAAGATGAGCCTCTAAATTCTGCTGATCCTATGAGTAGAGTAGTCATCCAGTCTTGGGTATCAGCCACAATTTATGTAGGATATTGCGGTATGTTAAATGCATAGCATTAGCGGTATCAGGACAATCACTCTGTGGACATTAACCCCCCAGCATAAGTTATGAATGTAGCCTGGCGAGCCTGCATTTATAAATCATGGAGAATAATTAGGCACCATTCAGCTCTTAACAGTTTAAGTGTCATTAGATGGATGAAATCAATAGGTTAACAAGAATGGCGAATAGGCAATAAATTACACACTAGGTGCTTTGACCAGTTGACTATTCCATTTATTGCGACACTTAAGGCCACTTGAAAGAGAGAGCCATGGATAAAGTGATGAGGGAGGATCTCAATTCTTTTTTATTTTTTTCCTTTTTAGCTATATTTTTGCATTTATGAGAAACTGATAAAGGTCTGAAATCTGCCTGTGGTTATGGGAAAAAGTGTGACAATGTATAGCATTGATTCCTAGATCCATATAAAAGCTCTGAGCTGGTGCCACGTTTGACTACTATGCAAATTTTATAAATAGTACATTTCTATCAGAAAGTCCAAAAGGAAAAACAAAGAAAGATTTTTATGGTAGTGGCCTAATGTATTAAGGGCATAATGGATGGCTGGGCTTCCACTAGGTCCTTTATCTAGGGATAAAAGGACCGAGTGGAAGCCTAGCCATGTACCATGACGTTTATACCCTGGTTTCAACCATTAAATTAATTATTTTACCTTATAATGCCATGAAATGCACTGATTTTTGTTGCGAGTCGACACGGTCCATTCCTCCGCCATTTTGGATTTCTTGTTGATGTTCTGCCAAGTCATTGGTACACATGCACAAATATAATCCATTTACACTGTAAAAACAGCAAAGTTGGGGCTGTTGTCAAGAGAGCTGAACATTATACAGCTATATTTAAGTCTCACAGGTATATAGGCCATGATGGAATATGTAATTCTCCTCAATTTAGCCATTTTCTGTCGACGACAGAGCTCCGTTTCGAATCAAAACACGGCGTCTTCCTCAGCGAGCGGACCGGACTGCGCAGACACAAAATGTTACATCGACGTGTGTCCGAGGGGCATTTTGATAGTAGAACCGCTTGCCAGCAGTGCGCGCGACGGCCAGAATACCCTAAGAGCATATGCCAACAACTTGTGTGGAAATTTTCCATGGTGCCTTAGCGCGTGCTAAATACATGGGTATATCAGGGTTGGGAACCGGAAATCAGTGCCAAAACGTGATAACCATAGTATAAACTCTCCTACTCACCCCACTGTCCCCACTCATTTACAATCCTTTTTCAATAATTGTCACAACATTCACAACATTTCTCCTTCCTCATTGCTTGAATAGATCGGCTGCATATTTGAGATTCTTATTTTCAAAAAACATATTGCCTATTATCTAATCACCAACACTTCATGTTGATCCTACACTAGTACAATAGCTTATCACCCAAGTAGGGGCCGTATGATGCAGGGATGCAGTCCTGGCAACTCCCTTACCAGAGCTGAAATAATGCACCATGACACTTATGTGAGAAAATGTAGTAAACAATTTGATTCAGAACTTGCATAAGAGAGATTGGCCAGAAACACTGAACACACACATTTTTAAGTTGCCCTAAGGTGCTGCAGAGTACAAACTTATCATAAGGGTGTGGCATTTTCCTGTTGCCAAATGACTGATAATTTATTTATAAAAGGCTTGTCTTATGTGTAAAGTGGGTTCTCCATCAAAATATTTTGTCATTGAGACCAAAGAGAAAGAATCACATTTTAAGTAACCTAGCAAAACAGCGCTGACATTAGAAATTCTTCTTGAATTTTGAAAAATGCTTCATGAATTTTGGCGAATTTTGGTGGTCCTCAAGTCACCACCATGAGTCAAAGTCATTGTAGCAAGATGAAATGATAAAATTTCAAGTTCAGTTCTGTTCTCTTCTAGAATGAAAAACCTAGCCAGATCTGACTTTATGAACACTATATATATCTGCAGCTTATAGAGAACTTACTGGAGCGGACTTTCTCCCGCAATCACCACTTTTATACTGATATCAGCACTTCCATCGCCAATCTTGTGCTAACACTTGTATTTAACAGTTCCTGTAGTGTACATGTCTGGTATCTACTAGAACTGTCATGGCTACATTGACACAGCCTTCTGAATCTTTGCCATAGGAGGGGGTCTTATCGCATTGAATATCATGACACCTTTAATTGTGTCCATTTCACACACTGAATGTGATGATTGAACTAGGCTTTGGTGGAAAAGCATATATATATATATATATATATATATATATATATATATATATATATATATATATATATATATATATATCAAAAAAGTAATGAAGCCAAATCAGGCTGCTGTTTTCATTTCTTTTCTTGGAAGACCAACTTAATGAACCTGGATTTTTATGGGATAGTCCCATTAAGTGGTTCCTATAATCCTCACCATTAGAGGCAACAACAGAACACCGACTACAAGAGACAATGAATTCTGTTACATGGAAAGGGGTTTCTACCATGCTGATCATTATTGCTATTATATATCATTTTCAATGTGAGTAATTACATTTCTAATTAATTTCACTTGAACACCAAATAACCCCATCATTGTAAATCATTTACATTTGTCTTTAAATGCACCATGTATGGGTAACCCATAATGAAAAATTTAGTGATTCTGCACTCATAGCATGCCAAACCTGCAGAGCCTACAGCATTGATATTACTGGGGTTTTTTTTGCTATTGATTTCACTTTGTAGTTACTTGTAGCCGTGTTTATTGCTTTTGTCCCTCTTTTCATTCATTTTCCTGGTGGATTGAGGTGATAAAAGGCACAAGAGACTTCTGATGAGCATACATTTGATAATCTGTGGCTCAAATTGTTTCATGATTTCATGTACTTCAAATATAATTAGTTTCCAGAGTATCAGCAATGACTTGTTTCACTATAAACTACCTCTACGCTGGCACTGGTTACATAAGCTCTCCGGGATTCCCAAGTCACTACCAAAGTCTGGAAACCTGTACTTGGCAAACCAGCATTGGTTCAGACTGTGTAATGTCTCTGCATACTTCAACTTTTGACATTGAATACTCTGCCACATTTTCAATTACAAATGGAGGCAATACACAAACGTAAGGGCTACTTCTACTTGATATTTTCTTCATTATGCCATTCTTCCCATGAATATCATTGTTATTTAAAGTTCTGTACAAAAAATGACATAACTCTAGTGTTCCCCTTTGTATCTATTACATCTTTTGAACTGAGGACAGGTATATCAACATTTGGATAAGATCACTTTTAAAAGGGTTTTGGGACACACAAAATATATGTTGTACGATAAGAGCTTGCCACTTCAAACCATACATAAAATATCCATAAGTCTATGTCTGGAGAATTGCAAGGAAGAATGTCCATGTGTACAAAACTCTTACATTAGGTGATTCACAAAGAGACAAATCTTTGAGACCTAGGTTGCAGGATTTTGCTATGATAGCATTTTTTTTTAAATTAAACCCTTAAAATTGTAAAAAAAAGAAACATTTAGAAATTATTTTGCTATTTATTTTATTTAGATTTCTTCGTCTCTTTACTTTTTGTTGAAAATTGACCAATTCTTTACTGCATTGATTTCTAGGTACACCGGATCTGAGCTGGCTAATGTCTACAAGTACCTGAAGGGTGAAACCACAATTCACTTCAATTCTGATCATAATTGGTCTTTGAAATATGGATTCAACTTCGCTTATGACATAGCCTGTCCACCTGGTGGGTAATCTCTACTATTTAGTCAATTTTCCAGGTTTTATCCAAAGGTGATAGTGTGAGGCACAGGGGAACGCATAATCTAAAAGATTTATGTCCCATCCTTCCCTCAAAAGAGGGGAAACACTTTCCATGCCCCTGGTAGGGATTTCAAATTTCTGTTTTGCCCTGGGTAATCTCTACTATTTATCAATTTTCCAGGTTTTATCCACAGGGGATAGCATGGGGCATGGGGGAGCACATGAGCTAAATGTTTTATGCCCTACTCCTCCCTTGAGAGAGAGGAAACATTTTCCATGCCCCTTACAAGAGTTCAAAACTTCTGCCCTACACAGATGCACCATCCCCAATTTTATAATGAGTGACAATCCCCTTGCCATATATTCTTGTCAGACGGGTTTACCATTTCGTACAGAGCATCAGCTTTGTAAATATTATGGCAAATACACAAAAAATCCATTGAACAAATAAAACAAAGTGATTTTTCATTGGCCATCTCCCAAAATCTGAAAGGAAGCCGAAATTGCCTTGGATTCAGGAGGATCTTTTAAAAGTTGCATTTGCTCCAGAGTCCCTATTCTAATTGAAACCAGGCGGGAATGAGCCTGTCTGAATGATTTGAGAGTTTTCTCAAGTATGTTCCCTTTGAGTATTAAGTCTCACTTATCATCAGTATTAATTCACAGATAATATTATTAGTGTATATATTTCAGATGTGGATGAGTGTACAACAGGTTTCAATGCCTGCCCATTGGATATGCCATGTGTCGATCAGCCTGGATCCTACACATGTACCTGTAACAGTGGCTACTCATGGACTGGATCAACATGCACAGGTACAGCATTGAATAATATGTAGACCTTGAGTACAGATGGTCGCATAAAAGGGATGTAAATATGAAATGGATGTTTCTTACTGGTTCTGACCGGTTTCTAAACGTTTCTGACTGGCTGCTCTATTGAGCTTTATATGGAATTCTGTTGCAAACAGGAAGCCTCGGCAGCCTCATAAAGAATTTTCAAGATTTATGTTTACTCTAAACATGTGCAGGAATATTTTTTTTGTCAATTCCTTATTGAATTAGGCAGTTCCCTGTATCTTCATGTCCAGTAAGAAACCTCCCTCTCAGAAACCGGTCATATACATTCATGCCCAGACTTGCACCACAGTCATGATAAATAGCCAGATGAGGGTCTGACATGCTTCAGGGCTTTTTCAACTATCAAAAAAGTTCTTTTAGATTCTTTAAGTATTTAGCCATAAAAGCAATATACTACAAAGAGTTTGCTATACAAAAGTGACACTCAAATACCTCTGGTCCATGGACTAATGTCTACGGGATGTTGCTAACCATATTCATAATCCCATTCCTAAATATTCCCTAATCAGGAGCCCTTTGCAGCATATTTGACTAATAAATCTTTTTTTTATTGCCACCTTGTTTGTCTTAATCTTTATTTTTATGTTTGGCAGACATTGATGAATGCTCCAGGTCTCTTTGTGATCCTAAAGCAACATGCTTAACACTGCAGGGAGCTATAGCTGTACATGTGACACAGGGTATGAGGGAAGTGGACTTGTCTGCACCGGTAAGATATGACAGAAGTCAATCTCTTTCACACAGTGAAATTTGTTGTTTCTAAAGTCACAAAATTGTTGTTACTAAATGAACTCTTGGATTTACATGCTACTTAACTTCTAGAAAATCATCAAGTATTTGATGATTGCATCTCTTGCACCATTCCTGAATTTTCATCAGACAATTCAAGATGAATTAATTTGAACCACTTACAGATGCTGATGAGTGTACATCAGACACAGATAACTGCCATGCCGATGCACTGTGTAATAACACAGTCGGCTCATTCACCTGTACTTGTAACTCAGGCTACACTGGAAATGGTACAGTCTGCAAGGGTGAGTAAAGGAGTGGTAATCGTATTTATAATCCCCGAACCGCTCAGTATAATTTCAAAACTAAAAGCAGGTGTTGGTGGATATCTACATATCCCTTCCAAGGGATCTGATACCTTTTTGTCCCCCCTTTTATTTTATAGTAATGCACTCTATTGCTTAAAATAAAGCCAAGTGGACAGATATTACATGCCTCTAGCAGGCCAACACTTACCACATTCAGGCTATGGGGAATTTCATCATTGCTGATGATGGCTAGCCTCATTTTGAGTGCAATTAGGTCATGAGGTCATGACTTCAGGTGCAGTGATGGCAGCCACCCATCAGCTACCCATCAGCCATCTTTCAACCACTGGTCTGCAGTCATAATGGAATTTAAAAGATTTGGGATGAATTGTGAACCAATATAACAGAACTAGAAGCCAGAGACATAAACCCATATAAATGCCTGGGTCTCTATTTTCTTGCTATTCTCAAAATATACACCAGGGATGGAAGAGTGATGCAATCGGTTACAAGAATTTTTAGGTGAATTTGGACCAAGCAAATTTGAAGACCGATTTCAATAACTTGCTACTCCCATCACTTATTTAAGACTTGTGCTTATTAGAGACCCCAGGATATAGATAGGCCACTAGAATAGTACTATTTTTAATCTTTCTATGTTACTTCTGATTGCAGTAATCTTTGAAATCGAGATAAAACACCGCTACATGACCAAACTCTCCAGTAAACACCTTAAGGATGATGACCCCACTACCTGCATCAACCTCACCCCTCAATCCTCACTCCTTTACACCATGAAGATAGACATTACCATCTTCATCCTGGAAAATGCCACAACCTTCTACTTAAAGCTTACCCATGAAGAAACAACAGGATTCTCACACTCTGATTGGCTAAAAGTCTTTGTGAGTACCACAGGACTGAGGGAATTGTACCAGGTAGGGACTGCTTCAAGTACTGAGCTGATGAAGGCCTGTGGGTATGAGAGTGTGTTCTTGGGTGCAAGTGTGAAAATCAATGTTCCGTGCATTTGTATTTCAGTCTTCAGATTGTGCAGTCACTATCTATTTGTGAGATAGAGCTCACAAAGGTACTAGAATAATGGTTTCTCTTGTAATCGCCCACATGTAAGTCTTGGCTTAGACATAAAGGAAAAAAACTTGCAACAATGCAAACGACAACAATGCAACCAACGCTATAGGCGGGAATTTTAATACTACCAAAACTTTAGCTGCAGCTGTATAAGCTTTATATAGATTTTGAATAGGTACCATTCTCAAAAGATTTCTGGGGGTACAGAGGTATTGAAATCCAAAAATACCCTTAAAACTATGTCTTGAATAAGCACTGGTATCATGTGGTAGTTAGAAAGTATCTGTGTATCATACTTTGCCTTTGGGTTGCGACTTGGCATTACTGACTCCTATTATTTATCCACATATCACTATTTAGATTTCATGCTGATCTAAAACAAAGTAAATTGGAAATATTATTTTTAATGAAGGAATTTGGGAATGACTTCATAAAGGTTTTGCAATAAATCCAATTGTCCCTATTGTGAGGATATTATATGCAATATATATCTTGTACTATCATATAGTGTGTGCTGACCTTTCATAGACAATCTGCATGATCCTGACATAATCTATATACTTTATTATATCTAAAAATTATTGTATATATGGTTATATGCTACCATATAGTGTGGAATGGAATATGAATGCTGACATGGTGACAATGTATTTACATGAATGATAACCACCATATCATCCCAGCATCTGCATGCAGAGTGACTGATGACTGTGTCCACTGGGTTCAAGGACCATAATCCCTATGGCATTACTGCCTGTTTCAACAAACATGCAACCACGCAACTATAAACAATAGCCGGGAGGCCAGTCACCAGCAATACACAATACATAGGAGCCTAGCGGACAATAATTGAGCTTAATTAGAGCTCGGTGGGTGAGATTGAGCCGACATCCTGGCAACAGACAAAGTGATGCCTCACAACAAAAGGAGAGAGACAAAAGAGCATCCGCATGCACACACCCATAGGGGTACATAGTCTCAGAACCCTTACCCAGCAGGAGGCCACATCACCTCCAGACTCCGTCCATTATACCACAGCAACCGTCCTAGGCCAGGACACTTCTTCTGTGATAGGCTATGCCCGAACAGGCATAGGGGCAGACCATATAGGCTGGACGCTCTGCTGTACACAACGCCAGAGGGTAAAGCTTACTTATATTATTGCTCTCAGTTATAAACAGGAGCTGGAATATGGGAACCTAATTATAGCAACTTTAGACTTATCATTATTGTGAACACTAGCTGTATATTGCTGTACTTTGCACATAATACTATCACCACAGTTTATATTATACTTGAATAAACCAGTTTGAATAAACCAGATCATCTTTCTATTGCATTCTATGATAACTCTCATATTACAATACAACAACCCAGCACTAATTAGTTACTCACCAGCCTGAGCAAGTGCATCATGAGTACATGTGAGTTTTTGGGCGTGGTCAATTTAACAACCATTGGTAGGGGGTTGATGGATGGGAGGAGACATTACCAAGAGGAAATTCTGACATTCTGGTGGACAGTAAAAAAATACCCCTTTTTGCACTTTTTGTGTCTACTCAGGTACACAGAGTGCACTCTTGTATCTTGTGAATATTACATCAATTTGATGAATGTGCGGTAAACCTACCACATGACCCCGGGGGGGGGGGGGGAAATCAAGCATTTACCTGCCACCATGTGTCAAACTGAAGACCTAACCTAACTGCCCAGTGTCAGCCAGTCTGCACCTGTTGAATATACAGCCTAGCACGTGCCAGTCGACTCTCATGGCGGCAAGCGTGTGAGAGCGTCTGGCCCGACTAGTATCTCGGACTGGTCACTAGAGGTTCGCCGGCAACCATCAGCGACCAACGGATCTTCAGGATCCCGGAGAAACCATGCTGGCCCCAACCTCTTTCAGTGCTCTGTGAGTCCCTTACATCACAGAGATTGACTTTGTCTTTGTGGGCTGAACATAGCGGTGGATTTGACTTGATTGCGAAGGTAAGGTGATAGGCTTGAAGGGATCGTTTCTACAAAAAATTCAAATCAATGATTCTGTAACTAGCTAGTTTTCTACCTTATAGCGAAGATGTCTACTTTTCTGGTCCCTCCTGTCAAAATTTTAGTCCCCCCCCCCTTCCGTTTTAGCTAGTTTTCTACCCTATGGCAAAGATGTCTCCTTTTCTGGTGCCTGCTGTCAGAATCTTAGCCTCCCCCTTCCGTTTTAGCTAGTTTTCTACCCTATGGCTAAGATGTCTCCTTTCCTTGTACCTGCTGTCAAAATTTTAGCCCCCCCCCTTCCGTTTTAGCTACTTTTCTACCCTATGGCTAAGATCTATATCTATTTCTGGTCCTTCCTATCAAAATTTTAGCCCCCCCCCTTCTGTTTTAGCTAGTTTTCTACCCTATGGCTAAGATCTGTATCTATTTCTGGTCCCTCCTGTCAAAATTTTAGCCCCCCCCCCTTCCGTTTTAGCTAAATTTCTACCCTATGGCGAAGATGTCTCCTTTTCTGGTGCCTGCTGTCAAAATTTTAGCCCCCCCCCCTTCCGTTTTAGCTAGTTTTCTACCCTATGGCGAAGATGTCTCCTTTTCTGGTGCCTTAGCTAGTTTTCTACCCTATGGCGAAGATGTCTCCTTTTCTGGTGCCTGCTGTCAAAATTTTAGCCCCTCTTCCATTTTAGCTAGTTTTCTACCATATGGCGAAGATGTCTCCTTTTCTGGTGCCTGCTGTCAAAGTTTTAGCCCCCCCCTTCCGTTTTAGCTAGTTTTCTACCCTATGGCTAAGATCTATATCTAATTCTGGTCCCTCCTGTCAAAATTTTAGCCCCCCCCCTGCATTCTATCTCTGTTTCTGCCCTAAGGCTAAGATCTATATCTATTTCTGGTCCCTCCTGTCAAAATTTTAGCCCCCCCTTCCGTTTTAGCTAGTTTTCTACCCTATGGCTAAGATGTCTCCTTTTCTGGTGCCTGCTGTCAAAATTTTAGCCCCCCCCCCTTCCGTTTTAGCTAGTTTTCTACCCTCTGCCTATTAAAGATGTCTCCTTTTCTGGTACCTGCTGTCAAGTCAAATCCACCGCTGTGTTCAGCCCACAAGCTTCAAGCCTATCACCTTACCTCGGACTGGTCACTAGGGGTTCGCCGGCAACCATCAGCGACCAGCGGATCTTCAGGATCCCGGAGAAACCACGCTGGCCCCAACCTCTTTCAGTGCTCTGTGAGTCCCTTACATCACAGAGATTGACTTTGTCTGACAGCTTGTGGGCTCAACACAGCGGTGGATTTGAGTTGATTGCGAAGGTAAGGTGATAGGCTTGAAGGGATCGTTTCTACAAAAAATTCAAATCAATGATTCTGTAACTAGCTAGTTTTCTACCCTATGGTGAAGATGTCTACTTTTCTCAGAGACATATATAGGTACAGAGCTACAAGGGGAAACATCATGTCAACAATTGCCCGGGCAATTGTTGACGTGTCAATAATTGCTCCACCAAAATTTACATGCCCCTCTGTAGCTCTGTCACTATACATGGGACAACTATGAAATTAGGGATGTAAATGGGAGATATATAGGTGCATACAATGCACATACAGTAGATAGTTGAATACCAGATTTGCACCTGTGCTACAAAAATAATCATAGCCTATTCAGTGTCAGTCCAACCAATCTTCCCGGATGACCATCTCGGATTTCCTTCTAACTCATATAATTATTATATGTTTGGTCCATATATCTGAAGTACTCTCCCCAAATATTTCCTCATAATTCCAAATAGTGTCTGAGTTTTGGCTCATGTCTGGGCCATTTTCAGAAGCCTGTCATAAGAAAACCGCTATTGTTACAGGTCCTAAATTAATCAGACATGTACTACTACTTGTGGAGACCAGCAAACAAACATAAAAACATACCACTTGCACAGTGTGTTGATGCACTGAGGCTCGGAAAACAGGAAAAAAATCAATGGGCTCTCAAGAATTTTAAATAATCAAAAATCTGTCAAAATTACAATCTTATCAAGAAGGTTAGATACTATAGGAGAGGTCACTGAGTCTTCATTGTTTATTTCTCTAGAGGATTAGGTGGTTTATGGATTGATTGATTTGTGTTTTACAGCACTTTAGCAGCACTAAGTGGCTATCCTGTGCTTCGGTGGTTTATGGAGCTGTGGTATTCCTTTATCAGGGTGATACTAAAGGAGAAGAAGGAACCACCTAGACCAGAAAATCCTGCCAAATCCAAATTTTGTGATCATGATACTCAGAAATTGACTAAAAGTACCAAAAAGAAATGTGGTTTGATGAAGAAAATATTTTAAAGATGTATAAAAATATTCAAAATGATGAGTCTTTATAGACACAACATTTGAACTAGAGTTAGTACCTCAATGCACATATCCAATTGTCTGCCTATCTCCCAATCTGACAACTATTCTAACTGTGCATTACTCTGCCTATCTCACATGCTGCCTATCCCTTGTCTACCTATCATTCATACTGCCTAACTCTTGAATCCAAAGCATCTTGAGTTAAGTGAGGCTATCTCCCAAAAGGCCTAGATACTGTGACGAGAACGCACGGCGTCGACCGCTCCCATACCTTGCCGGGCTGCCCCAGCCCTCCCCCCGGGGATCTGCCACTCTTCACGGGAGCCCTGTCCGCAGTTACCCCTATTTTCGCCCATGCAGCGACCTTCTTTCCCACATCAATCTCACAAATTTACACTAAGACAACTTTTATGTCATAGTCAGGGAGGTGGACTGGAAGTTTAGGCACCCCTACCAACCTTTGTTTAGTCTGTATTCTTTAGTTTAGGGGTATATTTTGATGAAACAGTGACAGCACTCCAGCTTCCTTCTTCACCCTGTCACTTGTGGACAGGGACTGAAGTAACCGGTCCGCACGCGGGGCCCTGTTTCTACCCAAGCTTTGTAAAATATGCCTTATCTGCACAAAGTCACACAATTTAAAGTAGCACTATGGTTAGATATGACTTTAATTAAAGTAGCCTCTTTAGTTTTATTGACAAAATATTAGTGCAAACCTCTGTACTTTTAAGTCAACTGACAGCCTGATCTGGACTGGGAAAATAGAGGCAGTGGCCATTTTGGCCCCAAGCCAGTCCCCAAAATTGGCACCCCCAGTATGGCCAATTCTGGATATATTTACATAATTCAAGTAGTGACTCCCACTAACTTGGGGTCATAGACCATTATGGCATTGTTGTATTTTTAAGAAATTGTCTCATTATTCCATAAATTCAGACTGAAATTCCAGCCAATCAGGGCAGCCCTGTCAGAGCCCTGTTGGGCCCTATAGGGTCCTGTTAGGCCCTCCCCCATTGGCTGGGGCTGGTCAGGTGGTCAGGCCCAGCCAAGCTCTATATAAGCAGTCCAGCCTGCTCAGTCAGGCAGAACCAAACTGGCTCTCACCACACACACTGCCAACTAGGAGCAACTCACCACCAGCTCACCAACCCACTGCTAACAAGGAGCAGTCTCCACCACCTCACTGCCAACTAGGAGCAACTCACCACCAGCTCACCAACCCACTGCTAACAAGGAACAGTCTCCACCGCCTCACTGCCAACAAGGAGCAGTCTCCACCACCTCACTGCCAACCAGGAGCAGTCTTCGCACCTTCCCGGGTCCACCCCACTGGAACCGAACAACTTTAACATGAGTCCCAGTCACTCAACCGAACACCGTGTCGCACCTTCCCAGGTCCACCCCACTGGAACAGAACAACTTTAACATGAGTCCGAGTCACTCAACCAAACGCCGTGTCGCACCTTCTCGGGTCCACCCCACCAGAACCGAACAACTTTAACATGAATCCGAATCACTCAACCGAACACCTTTAATACGGGCCATCCCTAGCTCAGCTGGAGGAGCCATTAAACTTTACTTACGTTGGGCTTAGTGGAGACCTGGCCCCCATCCATAGTTATCACATACGTGTGGGCTTAGCGATGTCCTGGCCCCATCAACTTTAACTTTATTTACGTTGGGCTTAGTGGAGACCTGGCCCCTATCCATAGTTATCACCTATGTGTGGGCTTAGCGATGTCCTGGCTCATCAACTTTAACTTTATTTACGTTGGGCTTAGCGGAGACCTGGCCCCTATCCATAGTTATCACCTATGTGTGGGCTTAGCAATGTCCTGGCCCGTTTGATATAGAAATATAGTGTAACTGATAGAGACCACCTTGTTGAATATTTTACTTTAGAATAAAAGAATGTATAACTGTAATCCCCAGGTTGTCTTATGTCCTTGACCTGGTGTTAACGCCATCCTAGTGGTCCGAACTTGGAGCTTTCTAGTTCCCCTCTTAGTAAGAACACAACGAGAAGTACTAGACCCCGCACCACCCTTTGCGGGGAATTCCGCTACAATACTAAAGCTTACTCCTTACTTTAGCTAATCTTCCCATAGTTTACCTACCCTCAACCTGCCTATCATTCATTTTACCTATCCCTTATGGTGACTATCCCTCAGACCACTATGTTTAAACTGTATTGTTCATCTGTTTATTTAGGCCCTAATTGTTAACAGTACATTGCTTATCATGTCTGCCATTTTGATCCTACCTATCCTTAACGAAGCCTACCATAAAGCCTACCTATCCTTCATTATACCTATCCCCCAACTAATTGTACCTGTACGACAACTGAGGAATTGTTGACATGGTACCAATTTGCACTGGCAACCATGGCAGTTGTTTACATATTTAAGAAAATTACTTTCGCAATTGTAACCACCCAAACCCATAGTATACCTATGAAAAGACCCACTCCAAAATTTCTTAGAGACTACTCTGCCCCTCAAATGCATTGAATTCACGAAACCAGGTCCTAAACATGATAAAAATTTTAAATAAATGTAAATTACCTGTCCAGAAAAGGGTGATAGGAGTTGTGAATAATCACAGCTCCTTAGGGTTCAGTTATTTATTTCCAGTTGGGGAGGGAGGTGTAGCCTGCTAGATATGGGGTGGGGGTTATTTGAAATAGGAATTTCTTGGTGCATTTTGGAGTGGGTCATTTTGCAAAATTGATTCTCAGTAGGGGGGTCGCAATAACTTTCACCATATTGGTGGGGGTGGGGTGGAAAAAAGGTGCTAACTTGGCTGCTGTGGTGGCTGTAGTTGAAATGGTAGAGACATAGCTGAGAGAGATGCATCTCTGTAGTGGTTCAACTTTTCAGTTAGGTTAAGAAATAACAAAAAGAGAATAAGTTCAGGGTAAGCAACCAAGTTTATTAAATACCATCCAGCCTCTACAGGGGGCCCCCAAGGGGACCCCCCCCCCTGAGGTCACAATGTCGCCAAAATGCAAGGCTTCAGGTCACATGTCACTTTTTTTAGGGGGAAAAACATGTCTAATAATCTCAAAATTTAAGGCCTCAGATCAAATGTCACTTTTTTATGGATTGGACATGTCACATGTCACTTTTAAAAGGGTACAAAGTCCAAATGTCACCAAAAAATGGTCAAATGTCGCCATGTCGTTTTTTACCCCTTGGGGGCCACCTACAGGCTACATCCTCATGGCATCTGGTTACCCTTATCGTAACAACCTTAAGATGTAATCTAAAACCCAAGAAAACCGCCCTTATAATGGACAAGCCTCCAAAACTCAGACTCATCATGTGATGTGTGACACACGAGTGGTGGGCCCCCTTGTGTAATTGATATGAACCCGGAGGCAGGTGCTGCAACCTGCCATCCAGATCCCTCCATCACACCATGAGACCTTGGTCTGAGTCCCATGGGTGATGAATGTAATGAGTGTTATATATAATTTCATACCCCTACACTTATAAACAGTGCAAAACCTTAAATAAATTATATATATAATGAAAAGAGGGTTTTGGACTAGGTCACCTCAGCCCAATCCGGCCAAGCCGGCAATTAACAGCTTGAGCCCACGTCTGGGCTAGCCCAGAGGCCCACAGGAATCCCATCTCTGGCCCTTGCGGGCATGCTGGCTGCGAGGTATTTCTGCATGTCAACTCAATATTCATCAAATTCGTAATATCAAGATGGTAGAGAATATTCAAATAAATATTTTGACATTTTGGAGAATGCAAGGTCAAAGGGGTTTGGTGTATAACACAAACACTAGGTGGCACTATCACATGTGATAATTTAAGGGCATTCTAGCAAAAACTTGTCAGGAAACTTTGGGCAATGTCCGACTGTATATTTTGACAATATTTTACCCAAATGAATGTTCTTATAAAAGGATTTAATAAAAATGTGATTTCTTTTAAAGAGGACACATGCTCTTCATTTTGTTGTAAAATCAGTTTTTTGCACTTTTGATGCCCCCTAGAAGCTAACATTATGCTTAGTTCCTTTAGTGCTATGTTTTCCCACATATTTAAGAACATTTTTAGCTGAAGCAGACTTAGTATTGCCCACAAAGTCAATTTTGCCCTACCCGTTATATCCTATGAGTATGTTATTATGGGAAATAAATGTTTAAATCCAATTCTGTATATATCAAAATGAATGGAAAGAAAACCTTTTAATATACAGTTATGCCCAGTGTTAACTGCATGAACATTTGGATTTACATAAAATTCAATTCCAAGGAAATCATTGAGTATTTCATGATTGCATATTCTGCACCTTTCCTGAATTTTCATCAGACAGTTCAAGATTAATCTGAACCACTTACAGATGCTGATGAGTGTACATCAGACACAGATAACTGTCATGTTGATGCACTGTGTAATAACACAGTCGACTCATTCACCTGTACTTGTAACTCAGGCTACACTGGAAATGGTACAGTCTGCAAGGGTGAGTAAAGGAGTCGCCAAACTGCTATGTTCCCTCAGTACAATTTCAAAACTAAAAGGAGGTGATGTTGGTTATCTACATGTCCCCTCCAAGGGATCTGAATCCTTTTTTATTTAATGCACTTGTATTATAAAGGTCATATTTCTTCAGTCAGGAATCAAGTCAGTCATTAGGTATAATACATGCAGAGATCGTTCAATTTCTAAAAATTTACCTACATTTAGTTATTGTACATCAACGTAAGCATCCAAGTTAGTTTCATATGCTTTGGCTTGTGTTATATTTATTTTGTGGCATGGGTGTCCTACATCAGTCTAAAATAGTCCATACAGTAATCTCCCGCGTATAAGGCGCACTTAGAGTTTTGGAAAATTTCATAACTTTGGTTCTACTTAATGAATTTTCAAAATTCAAAAACCTGTGGGTAGCTTAGGCCACCCCGGACCCTCCTGGGCCCCCTTATGTCCTATTATGACCAAGGGACATGTAAGATATCAAAAGAAAGGTCTTGGTGTCCCCCTTGTGGATCCAAGGAGAACTAAAAACCCCGTATAAGACTTGCCTTATACGCAGGAGATTACAGTAGTTATGTCAATATGGATAAAACAATGGGCAGGTTACCTACATTGCTTCGTCAGAGATAGGGACCTGGTATTTGGGTGCAATTTTGAAATTATTTTAGCATGTTTATGATTGTTATAAAACATTGAAAATTGTTTAAGTAAGCCTGTCTGAATGGTGAAAATGAGGCCCAGGTTTAGAATTTGAATAACATCAATTACAGTTGTTTGCTAACTTTCAAATTACATTAAAACGATATGAAACATACTTTCTTGTCCACTGGTATAGTTAGAGCAAACACATCCTCCTGACTTTCCACTTTTTATTTTAAGGCATACCTTTCTTCTTTCTCATATTTTTTTTTATATTGTACCGAAACCATAATGCCAAACAATATACCTGATTCTTTTTCTTTTTTTTCAACCCCTGCCCGTTTGTTTTATTTTTCATACATAAACCTTATTGTAAAGGGAAAAAAAGGAGCAAACAAGTCTTCTTTTTTTCAAAAACATTGCACAAATTTTTATTCTTGTTATTCAATGTAATAAGTTAATAGATATTTTACAGCTGTAAATGTTCCACAAGTTTTCTTGTCAGTCAATAAGGCACTTTCTGTGGTAGCAAAAAGTTTTTTGTTTGATTTTTTTTTCTGTGTTATGTGTTGCTGTGTGTTGTCCATGTAATGTCTTTCTTGTTTTGGTTTTTCTGTTTTTGTTTTTGTAAAATGCATGTTATTTGGTCGTTTTGTTTGTGTTGTGTGTGTGTGATTTTTAAGCCTCCTCAAGGTCCTCTTCATCTTCATCTGCGTATTCTCCCTCATCCTCGGCTGAAGCGTCCTGGTATTGCTGGTACTCAGAGACCAAGTCGTTCATGTTGCTCTCAGCCTCAGTGAACTCCATCTCATCCATACCCTCACCAGTGTACCAATGGAGGAAAGCCTTACGCCTGAACATAGCGGTGAACTGCTCTGAGATACGCTTGAACAGCTCCTGGATGGCAGTGCTGTTACCAATGAAGGTCCCGGACATCTTGAGTCCACGGGGTGGGATGTCACAGACGGCAGTCTTGACATTGTTAGGGATCCATTCGACAAAGTAGCTGCTGTTTTTGTTTTGGATGTTAAGGATCTGCTCATCAACCTCCTTCATGGACATGCGGCCACGGAACATGGTTGCAACAGTAAGGTAGCGACCGTGACGTGGGTCGCAGGCAGCCATCATGTTCTTAGCATCGAACATCTGCTGGGTGAGCTCGGGGACTGTGAGGGCACGGTACTGCTGGCTTCCACGGGATGTCAGGGGAGCGAAGCCTGGCATGAAGAAGTGAAGACGGGGGAAGGGTACCATGTTGACAGCTAGCTTCCTCAGATCAGCGTTCAGCTGGCCGGGGAAACGGAGACAGGTGGTTACACCTGACATGGTGGCTGAGACGAGATGGTTCAAGTCACCATAGGTGGGTGTGGTCAGTTTCAAGGTGCGGAAACAGATATCGTAAAGTGCTTCATTGTCAATACAGAAGGTCTCGTCTGTGTTTTCTACCAGTTGATGTACTGAGAGTGTGGCGTTGTAGGGCTCAACAACTGTGTCTGATACCTGTAATTAAACAGAATAAAAAACATATCATTAATAAGTGGTGATTTTAAGATATTTTACTGTATCAAGGCATATTTGAAAATGGCATTTGTATGAAATAAATAGTAAATATGGGTTTTACTAGCTTTTTCTATTGAATACAAAGTGCTCAATTCTTAACACTAGTGCATTTACTTCTAGAATGGCACTCCTTTGGTGAGAAAAGAAGCTTGCCTATAATTACTCTTAGAGGAAATCAATGTAATCTACTGCTGAATTCCCGGTGGAGCATGTAAAGTCATATCATATGAAAAGCTTAACAAGTTTTGTCTCTGAATTCCCACAAATAAAATATCAAGACTATACTGATATTCATTAGAGCTGTTACATCAGGTGTGGTCTGTGCACTGAAGACGTGCTTTTTTACCTACCTTTGGTGAGGGTACAACAGAGAATGTGTTCATGATTCTGTCTGGGTATTCTTCACGGATCTTTGAGATGAGGAGTGTGCCCATACCCGACCCGGTGCCACCACCGAGCGAGTGTGTGAGCTGGAAGCCTTGTAGGCAGTCACAGCTCTCCGCCTCCTTCCTTACTACATCTAGAACAGAGTCTACAAGCTCTGCGCCTTCTGTGTAGTGTCCCTTGGCCCAGTTGTTGCCAGCTCCCGACTGTCCGAAGACAAAGTTGTCTGGACGGAAGATCTGTCCGAAAGGTCCAGAACGGACCGAGTCCATCGTGCCTGGCTCGAGGTCGACGAGGACTGCACGTGGTACATATTTTCCACCTGAAAGTCAAGAAAATGATATCGAAGTACATCCTATCACTGTAATTGCAATGGCTACAGTTTTCAATATATTCTGAAAACAGTGACATATTAGGTGCCCCAGATGCTTATAATTTTCAATACCCCTGGCCCTTATTTGAGACTCGCTCATTTGAATACTGTTTTAGTGCTTAAGATTGATTTCCATACCTGGCATTCAATTCAAGACTAGCCTTTATAATTTGAGACCCAGGTGCTTTAATAAATCACAAGGGTAATGTTCCAACACTACAAGATAGGGACAAGCACCACATTCACTCCATTATATTTGCTTAACAGAATTTTGAGTTGCCAGGTGAATTCAACCATTTTGTACTGTGATTCAGCAGTAGTGATTTGGCCAACATTGTGGGAATGATATGATCCCAAAGATTGGAACATTACAATATTATAGCAGTGCCTGTCAGTAAGCTGGTAGGCATTCAGTCATTCTTTGGTGTACCATGCTAGCCCTTAAAGGGTTATGAGTGTTTCATATGGTAGGCTATCCTTACTAATGAGCAGATAATGATGACAAATGAAGTAATGACACCAGGAAACCTTGTAATTACAGTGATTGAGATAATTGGCTGTAATTTGTAGAACAAGCTCCTACAACAGGCCTTACAATGCTGGTACTTATCTCTCTGATTGTAGAACTACCCTACTGTCTTAGTGAATAAGTGGCTTGGGCCTTAAGATATGCCAAGGATACATTGGCCTTTACTCTAAATAAGAACAAGTCTTGAAGAAGTGTCTAGCATTGTAGTTTAAAATGAAACGAAAAACAACAAAGTTTTTATTTAATTATCTAATATCTCGGTGAAGCCTGCCCACAATCAATTCCGCCTATAAGGCATCGTTGAATACAGACAGTGTCACCTCGGTGAATACGATGCAAAAATATTCCATGGTCGTTGAATAAGTGTCTAGCATTGTAGTTTAAAATGAAACGAAAAACAACAAAGTTTTTATTTAATTATCTAATATCTCGGTGAAGCCTGCCCGCAATCAACTCCGCCTATAAGGCATCGTTGAATACAGACAGCGTCACCTCGGTGAATACGATGCAAGAATATTCCATGGTCATGGACATTTGCTTATACATTTTCAGCATTTAACGCCATATATTATATTATCTAATAATCGAAAATTACTCACTAGGACTGCATTGATGCATCATATACGACTCATGAAAATACAGCATTGAACTACCGTAATCTCCCGCATATAAGGTGCATCTTATACGTTTTTTTTTTAGTTCTCATTGGATCCATAAGGGGGACACCAAGAGCGTCCTTTTGATATCTTACATGCCCCCTTGATCATAATAAGACATAAGCGGTCCCAGGAGGGTCCGGGTTGGCCCAAGCTACACATAGGTTTTTGAATTTTGAAAATTCATTCAGTAGAACCAAAGTAATGAATTTTTCATTTTTTTTTGAGAATTTTCCAAAACTCTAGGTGCGCCTTATACGCGGGCTGTGCCTTATTCGCGGGAGATTACGGTACAACATATACATATACTTATGCCCTTTAATCATTCAGTAATTGACCAATAACACTTTAATGACCAAATGATGCCTTGAATAAAAATGACAATCCTTGGTCATCATGGTGCACCAGTGCAGACCCTGTGGGAGTGTACAACACTCTGAGAGGGTTCACATGTTGCATGCAGCCCAGTACTGTGTAGATCTTCAGATTTAAGAAACTTTAAGCAAAACTCAAAGATCAATTACTGACATTATTTCCTTGATAATAAATGACCTTAGGCAATGTCTTGCTAAAGGTCAATAATGTAGATGTAGGAAATATTATCATCAATCAAACTTAAGTATTTCTTGCTTGAAGTCTTTTTACCCCCTGTTGCTTGGCTTCTCATATATACGGCACATGGCTATTGTATTATTGACCAATGGGAAGCATCCCTGGCATTTACTGCGGAGACGGGGGCTGAAGGTGTTAGTCATAGTGCAGTCGGGGTCTAATGGCGGCCTCCATAGCCTAATGTGCTAATGCCCTATACGTGGGAGGCATTCATGCATAAAGCAGCCGTTAAAGAGTTAGCGGGATAATTTACCACCTGACTTACCTGTGGCCTCGGTGTAGTAAACGTTAATACGCTCCAACTGAAGGTCTGAGTCGCCATGGTAACTACCGGTAGGGTCAATACCATGCTCATCAGAGATCACCTCCCAGAACTGGAAAAGATAGAATTGACAATTTGTAAGAAGTGAGTTTTACCTTTTAAGGAAGCATAGTGCATTCCACTCTCAGAACTGTGACAAGGAGGGCAAAACTTTGATTTGAATAAAAATAATTTTATGTGGGATAAATAGAATTCATACATAAAAAGAAATGGTTATTTCCTAATTGAAAAGCGGTGCTGTCCACCTGTCAATTAAGCAACTCTTAACTACCGATTGGACTGGTATACCATGATATACTGGTTTAATAGGATACCCCAATCTTTGTCTCTTATAGCAAAGGACAATACTTTCAACTGCTTTCAGAGTATCAATCATTAACATAACTATAGCTACAGTGGATATTGGTCAGCTTTTGTAGTTATATTGTTGCTATTGCTGTTTTGTTGTTGCTTTTCTTTGGTCACTATTTATTTTAAATACGTATAATGACAACTATACTAAATAGACTCTATTAAGCCTGGCACGATCTGGAGGGATGTGAATTGTCATAGGTCTATGCCATCACAGTATGTTTTGAAATAGTGCCCTGCTTGTAAAACGATGCATTGCTGGGAGACCTATGCTGGATGAATTGAGTTTAAACACTTAGAGATCTCAAGTCATTACATACCCTCTTAAATACAAAGGTTCTATCTATATGCCTTCAATGATCTCCTTTAATCCTAATCTTGAATAGACTCAATACACCCCTATGTACAGGGTAGTGTATTTTCAGACTATTGTATACTTCCAAATCAATTGAACCCTTAGTATAATGACTGCATGATCCCTTCACAATAATGCTCCTTAGTTGCCTTAATGCACCAATGGAGAGCTGCAGCGTCTTTAACCCATAGTCCACTTGGTCGCCATCACGCGATTGAGCCATACAAACCCTTTTGGCCACTAGCTGGTCTGGAGCTGGTTCCAGTGACACACACTGATAAGATGGGACCAGCATGTCCCTGGAAGTGTGTGTTAACCAGGGACAAGGTACCCATCATGGTAGGTCTTATCAGTGGGTTTTACCTCAACCAGCGAAACTCAAAATGGTGGCTCCACTAGGCCTCCATACTGAGTCCTATATAAAATCTCGCAAATGATGCCAAGTGAACTTGATACCAGTATGTGTATTACCAGCAACACAGTATAGAGAATGTATCAATCCCAAAAGGTCAGTTAGGTGTATTTGAGCAGACACATTACTCACAAGGGCTGCATTCTACTGCACCATTCCCACTATGGGCATGGCATTGATGCTCTCTGTCACCATGAGAGGGTTCAGGACTTGTTGATTAATCCCAGGTATTGAGAGTTTCTATTGTGTATTTAGTTCTATAGGGGATATTTTTACCACCACTATACAATACTTTACCTGTATAGACCCTGAGTTAGGACAATACACAAGAGGGTGGGGCCCCTGGGCCTGGTAACTGAACACATAGAGTACTCCAAAGGGTGTAGGGATCCTAGCATTACCAGTTAAATCTTTTGAAGGCCATATATTGCTACAACTGGCTAAATCACCAGTGCTGCGATTGTGTAGTGATAGTTGTGTGTAGAGACGATATGACATTGAGATGACCCTGGTATATAATGGGATAGGTTCTGGTAATAGAGACGACCCTCATACATGTATAGGCCATTATGGACATGTAAGTAGGCTAACATGCACGTCCAAAATAACTGACCCTCTGACCCATCACAGACTACCTACCCTTCATGCCTATCTACCCTTGTAGATCCTATGTATAAGCCGACATATATATATATATATATATATATATATATATATATATATATATATATATATATATATATATATATATATATATATATATATATATACATGTAGCCTGTCAGATAAGACAGGGGCTGAGGAGAGTGGATTCCCTTTAGTCAAATATGTACTATACAAAATTTGCTCTTCAAATTTCTCTCTTTATGACAGAATTATAGGGGCACCTGCCATCATTTGAGACCCAACACTCCAACATGTCACCATGTCACTGTACTGTAGAGGCTTGCTATGCCATAGGTTTTTGATTTGTGTTTTACAGCACTTTAGTGGCATTAAGTGGCTATCTCGTGCTTCACAGGTTGATAATTTAACAGAGGAATGTGTCAGTGCCCGCACATATGTGCACCACACACATCCTGAGGGGATAGGAAAGAGGAGATATAGACCCTTTTAAGTGGGCTAGGGAAGCCTGCTATGCCATAGGACCATCTATAGATCCTTGTATAGGCTAACAATGTGGTTAATGGGGAATGTAATGGAGGGCTGTTTTATTGATTATTCATGGAGTGTGTACAGGTCAAACTGCAGGTAATAATGTCTATTTGTCACACACCGTACCACTCACTAGTAGCAGCAGCACTTTAAATAGACTGTAGCATCTCATTTACATATTCAATACTCTCTCCCAGGCACGTCCTTTTAAACACTGTATTAACCCTTTATCTGTACCACAGTACGGTGATACTTCGTGTATAAGGCTTGGATTATATGGCTCCTCCTAAGCACAGGATGTGCCTTGGAGATGAGCTCCTCTTTTTGTGTGTGTGTCCTTTTTTGTTTTTTTTTTACATTCAGGGATGAAAGTCACATAGCACAAAAATCCCTGAATTGGTCCAATATTTGCCCCAAAAACCTGGGTTTCTATATGAATGTATAGGGCCCTGGAACTTCAAAATCACTGAAATCAGGGAATTCCCTGAAGTCTTTCATCCCTGTACATTACAGAATGACCAAACTCTGGTCCTAGGTGTGATTCAGGAGGCCTTGCTCATAACCAGGATGTGCCTTATACATAATGTATGTCAACGATAGACAGGCACGACTAACCGTCCCCTGGGATTTCTGGAGGGCATTTCTGAATAGTGTTTATTACAATTATTGGGAAATGCCCTACTGTTCATGTTTCTTTACACAGCATTTTGGTCGGAGATCTTGACAACAGACCTCCAGTCTAAAAGACTGACTGTAGACACAGTGTCAGTGCCTACCCTACATTCTACACATCCGTGTGCAGCGCACGTATTGGGGCTATTTCTAGAGGACCTTTTTTTGTGAGTGTACATGTAGCTATGTGGTCCTCCACCACCTCTGTGTGCCTCCTGTGTGTGATTCTGTGTGAAACCATGGAGAGCATACAGACAGTGCTTCCCTTTATACCTTTAACTCTGTAAGGGCTGCTGCTATCTCAAGTTTCAAGTTTGTAAATTTTTTATTTCCAGGAAAGAGTACAGGATCCACCTTTTCGGAGATCTCTGTTTATCCACCCGGGAGATATCAACATAGAAAATATCTCAATGTTCGATGCAAGTAAATGTTGTGTGTATATCAAGACCTTGTTATACAGTAGCCTTAAGGACACTATCATCAATTAACAACAGTTTTGAACTACATAGAACAGATAAAAGTAGATAGTAACACAGAAGAACAACACATAGACACACAAGACATCATTACAGGTTGTCAAACAGGGTAGTCTTGATGCACTAATGAAGTAGTCGCTAGTCTATAAGACGTGCCTTATACACGGGAGATTACGGTACTGTTACCCAGGTTCTCCTGTGTAGAATACAGAGTGAATTTGACATAAAGCAGAGAGTATCAACACATGGCCTCTGATGATGTCACTCTACGTGTAGGAGTTGCACGTTTTATTTGAGTCTAGCACTTTTCAGTCTTCATAAATATAGTTTCCAAGTTCTCCTCATTACACAGCACACTTCATTCTCATTTTACAATATTTCCTTTTCTTGCTAATCGATCAAATTATGCTATTTTTATATACTGTAGCTGCCCGCATATACAATTTCAAACCCGCAGTGACCCCGGTCCTTGAGACATACGCCTATTTGAGCCAGTTTTTAACGCTGGTACTCTACCCGCAGCTGTTTATCGAGAGTGGCACTTATTTGAGACCTGGTGATTCAACGGGCCACTATGGTCATAACAATACTTATTTAGTCCTCACTAGGTAGTTTACAACACTTGGGTTAATGGTTACAGAGAGGAATGCACGGTATGCTTCAGTAGTAGTACATCTATGACAATTGGGTCATTACCAGGAATATATAAATACCTATCTGTGTATGGGGGTAGTACCGTAAAACCACACATATAAGCCACAGCTTAACCATTCAAGGACCGCTAATGCATTAATGCATCATGCCCATTGGTCGGCATGATGCACCAATGAAGTGCTGACTGTTCGTGAGCACTTCATTGGAGCATCATGCCGACCCTCCCGGAGTTTGTGTATTAACCCTGTAGGGCTGGCATGATGCAAAAATGCAGTTCTGGCTAGTAACTCGCCATGCATCATGCAGGGTGTGGCTAATACTGTAATCTCCCACGTACAATACACATCCTATACGCGGGGTTTTAGTTCTCCGTGGATCCACAAGGGGACACCAAGAGCTTTAATTTGATATATTTCACTCCCCCTCAGTCATAATATGACAGGGGGGGTCTGGGGGGTCAAAGCTACACAGAGGTTTTTGAATTTTAAAAATCCATCCAGTAGAAAAAAGTTATGAATTTTTCATATTTCAAAGCATAATCCAAAACTCTAGGTGCATCTTATACGCGCACTGCGTCTTATACGTACGTGGGCGATAACGGTACTCTGGGTTTTTCTCAATACACATGATACAAGGAACGGGGACCCCCGGGAAAGTTTTTGATATCATGAAGCCAAATGGTGCATTCTGGTGCTTTTTGAGGATGGCTGATGCCCTTGTATCCAAATAATTCTAAAACCACCAAACCCCCCACCATATAAATGGTAAAATGATATCGCATCGGATCTGTAAAAATCAAGAACTGTCCTGGTAGAGATGAAAAAGTTGGATTTTCCGAGTTTTCACACTGTAAATTCAGGGTTCTCCTCACACTGTAATGACGCCGGTGGGCCGCCGGCGTGATTTCTACTGCCGCCGGTGTGATTTCATCTCAGAATCACCGCCGGTGTCATTTTAGCTTCATATAGGTTTTTGAATTTTGCAAATCGGCCAATTAGAACAGAAGTTATACTTTCAATTTCTTTGTTGTGTGGAGCACATATGCACAGGCACTGACACATTCCTCTGTGAAACTGTAATGTAGTTCTTGCCATGAATATGACCTTAGCTGTCAAAGGCTTAGGAGGTTACCAAATGAAATTTTACGCCAGCTCGCTGCAGGATTTTACGGTGTGATTTTACATTCTGCGGAGAACCCTGTAAATTCAGGGTGCGGCTCATACACCGGGTTTTGTGGTAGCTACATTCAACCCACATACTCTACCCCCCCTCCTCCCTCTCCCTCTATCTCCACCCAAACTCCTTCCCCCTCCCCCACCTCACGCCACTACTACTGAACTAGCTTTGACCCATATCCTCATATACATAGACTGTATTACCAGGCCAACCAACACTCCTCCACAGTCCTGGTATATCATGCTTTTCCCACTATTAAATGGTATAGATGTATCACCGCCATATACCATGCTATTCCTACTATCTACTGTCAAAAAATTGTTTTGATGGATTGGCTTAGACTGCAGAATCCTGATATATCATGCTATTCCCGCTATTAAATAGCATATAGAAGTGTAGGGGCTCGTAGATCGTGATATAGTGTGAGCGTCTTCCTCGAGAGGGCGTTTCGAGCGGTGCGCCCATCACTGGTAGTCACTAGAGGTCCTCACGACCCCTGGTCGCTGCGGGGTGGTGGCAGCACTGTTCGCCTCGCTCCAGCTCCTACCTGGGGCCGGGGAAGGCGTTAGTCTGGCTCTGCCTTCCACTGAGCTTATTATCACATAAAGCGCATAACTTCGAGGTAGATGTAAACCTACACAGAAATAAATATGTGCCTGTTGCACTAATCCGAGATACCTTGTCTGGTTTTACTTCAAGCCATTCGAGCCATACATTCGAACCACTACAGAATCATAGATGTACTGCAGTCATACCTCCGGTATATCAAGCTATTGATACTATAATATAGGTTATAGATGTGTTTACTGTCATAGAGACTATGGAATCCTGGTCAAACAAGCTATCCCAAAAAAATCTAATGGTATAGAATGATATACCGTATTCTCCCGCATATAAGACGCATCTTATACGTGAATCAAAAGCCTACTGCACCTTATGGAGCTTTCCAAAAATCAAGCCCCAGGTGCCCCTTATAGTATTCCCCTGAACTCAGGGTGCGCCTTATACGTGAGGTGCGCCTTATACGCGGGATGTACTACAGTCTTCCTGGTAGACCTGTACCAAACCATTCCTGCTATTATAGGGTATTGATGATATATATGGTGCTATTTCCACTATGAAATTGTATCAGTGTAGATTCATTACTGTTTAATATGGAGACCAACTTTAGGATCGTACTTTCCCATGCTATCCCCTCTATTATTAATTATATGGCATAGATGTATAAATTAACTGCTATATAACACACTTGTATCACTGCAGTCAGCCATGGAAACTATAGAGTCCATGTCAATCATGCTATTCCTCCTATTAACTGATTAAGTGATAAGCTGGTACAGCTGCACGCCTAAAGAAGGGACTGAACACTACAGGGTATTTATGCTATTAATAAAGGGACTGTCCATAAAGTTCTACCATATCATTCTGTAGAACCCCACTTTGTATGGCAGCAAAGTCCTGACATTTACAGGTGCCCCCTTTATTTTCTCCGTTCACTTTAGCATGTTAAGTGGACAATAAATCACCTTGACACCCCAACCCAGGGAGTATAAGGTGAAGTGACATTTTAACCTGATATGTAGCCTTATCATCTATACACATACGTGATGTGCATATATGTGTCAGTAGTGGAAGGCTACATAGAGCGTGACAATATATGTGTTGTTATAGGAGGGGGGGGGGAGTGTGGTGTACGTGACTTGCGATCTAAGTAGTAAGTCGTCATGATGGACCACTGAGTAGCTGGATGTTCATTTACTACATAGGTACAAGGGAAATAAAATGCCATTTCCCTCTTCTAACTCGAGATAAAACTTATCAACCCCAAAAAGGTCAAGCCTTAGGGAGTGATCATTTTTTAACAACGGGGGGGGGGGGGCTGGTGGATTTGAGGGGGGGGGGGGTCAGAATTTCTTCAACCCCTTGACCTATCTTCTGGATGTCTAGCTACTTTCCTTTTATTTTTATTTTCTGTCCATACTCCTTACAGATATAGATGCATCCATTATGGGTACAGGTGTGATTGCATATCACCCCGGGATATCACCTTTGAGACTTCAGTGCTCAGTGAATGGTTTGATCCCAGTTTTAGTAGTAATGCAATTATAAAATTGTATCTATAAAGACTTTTACAAGTCTATTAAGCACATTTTTTAACAACGGGGGGGGGGGGGGCTGGTGGATTTGAGGGGGGGGGGTCAGAATTTCTTCAACCCCTTGACCGGGGGGGGGGGTCAGAACTTTTCCAACCGCCCTGATGGGGGGGGTCAAAACAACAGCCCCCCCCCCTTGTTGTTAAAAAATGATTACTCCCTATAATGTCGTGGAAGATCACAATGATAGAAATATGTACACGTTTGATAGGTCTCTTCCAACTGCAGTTTGTATTAAATCGAGCAGCATACACCCCTACAATGGTTAAGGGTGGAAATGTGGGAGGGGGTGGGCTAAGAAGTTAAGGCTAGAGGCTAAAGGGTTTGGGCCAACAGGTAGATGGAGTAGGATATAGTGGGGTGAGTAGTCTGCAGGTTTGGTGAAGGTAAAACTTCCCGACTTTATGAACGAACGGCAATCTGTTGGCTGTCTACTCTCGTCTATAGTGTAAACTTGCACCTCTATCTAGTCTGTATAAAATCACCAGACGGTAAGAAAGATACTATATAAATGATACACATGTATAAAGAACCTGATAAGTCATGTTCATCCCATCTTCCTATTAAACAGTTATTTACATATCGTGCCAAAGGTCACATTAACGTATGATCTAGCCTTGAAATGGACATTGTCTACAATATATCTATTGTTTATGTTTTTACAGTACATGTTATTTGTTTTAGGTCCAGCATATGTAATATGTCTGTAGTCAATTAGATCTTGCACGTCGTCTATCTTCTGGATGTCTAGCTACTTTCCTTTTATTTTTATTTTCTGTCCATACTCCTTACAGATATAGATGCATCCATTATGGGTACAGGTGTGATTGCATATCACCCCGGGATATCACCTTTGAGACTTCAGTGCTCAGTGAATGGTTTGATCCCAGTTTTAGTAGTAATGCAATTATAAAATTGTATCTATAAAGACTTTTACAAGTCTATTAA
The DNA here is from genome assembly GCA_949317995.1 of Acholoe squamosa. Taxonomy (NCBI): domain Eukaryota; kingdom Metazoa; phylum Annelida; class Polychaeta; order Phyllodocida; family Polynoidae; genus Acholoe; species Acholoe squamosa. Next base: position 10,328,085 of record OX439048.1, read on the forward strand.
GCACACAACTGCATTGGGCTGTGTGCCAGAAAGACTCTAGTCACTCACTCCCTTATACCCCCCCCCCACCCACCCACCCACACACCACTAACTGTGTGTCTGTTTAGACCTATGTGTCATCGATTCGTCATCCTCCATTCCCACCGTGTGACCCTCTCTTTCCCATTACCACCAGGGACATACCAGAGGCCTGGCCATACCAATACCTACATAGAAATCTTGGTTTGACACAGAGTGTTCTAATAAACTATGTCGCTTATTACTTGAATCTATGAATATAGCCCAGGCGAGCAACTCGCCAGGTACATCAATAGATTCATGTTAACTCTTAAGGATTCCTGGTAGATTAAGAAAGTGCCTTCCTTGTAATCCTAGTTTCTATCAAAAAGTAGGCGGGCTTCTCGATATAATATATAACCTGAAAGGCTCTAAATCTCATATTCTCTCTGACCTTCCCTCTGTTTCTCACTGAAAAAAGTCTTCCTGACAAAGTGACATGTATACCCATGTCAACTTGATTTGACACAGATAGCACACGTCATTGGGACATGTGCACATATGTCACTATGACAACTGTAGCACAAAGTAATCCTCATATGATTTGACATGCCTTAAAATGCCATGTCATCTGTGAGTTTACTAGGGTCACGGCCATGTCAAAGGCACTTGACATGTGATGGTTTGACATACATAATTGTTCTAGGATATTCCACTAGATGGGGCAAACAACCATTTTGGTACCAGGATTAATCAGTACCAAGAAGTACTACCAACACCTGAGACATTTGATGTATCTGTGTTATTTTGTTTTCGTGAAAAATAGATCACTAAGGTCTGTAAATACTATGAATTAATGGTAGTGAATTCTATGTCATTGTTAAATTTGCATTTGTTATTAAATATGAAAATAGAAACCCACCATCCTGAATACTTCAACTGGAGAGGTTAGACACCATATGTGTGGGTCAATGAAAATACCAAAGGACTGTATTCTAACCCACAATCTATAATCTCAGTATCTACAGTACAGGGAGACATATGGCATTGCCATGCACCTCCATGCCTTGTCTTATGGAGTGCATAGAGGTCCTCAGTCAAGTAGAAGTTCTGTAGATAGGAAAAGGTGCCTTAGTGTTGCAGGCCTGTGGGACTATGATATCCCCTGCCTTCTATTATAGGCCTGCCTTGATCGAACCATTGGTACATAGTTATTGACTGCTCTTGACCCTTACATAATTGTCTCACAGTATTACCTAGCACTAAAGGTGAATGGATGAGAAATATGTGACGTGTCTTCATTACGCATGTCAAGTTGAGTTGACGAACCAAATATGAGAGCGTCAACCTCATTCGACATGCCTTCATGCATGTCATGTGGGAGACAAATTGTGACCTGTGCAGTATGCGTCAAAGCGATCAGTGTTCTTCTCTCTGTGCTGGTGATGTGTATCTTGTTTTCTCACTAACAAACAAGCTTTTGCCACTCACCCTACCCAGGGATGAAAGTTACTGAGACAAAATCCCTGAAATCTTTTTATAACCCATGAAATAAGGTTTCTGAATAGGAATGTATAGGCCTCTGGAACATGAAAATCCCTGAAATAGGGGAAAACCCTGAAGCCGGCCCTGAAGGCTTCCATTCCTGCTCTAAAATAGGGCTACTCCAGAGCTGTGGTGAGTAGGTCTAGACTGGCTCCTCCAGGTGTGCAAGAACCCAGGCCTAGTGTTAGGTGTACACGTGTCTGGGGTGTGGGGGAGGAGCAGGAGGGAACATCTAGGAAGGCTACAAACCTGTATAAAATTACAGGTACGTGCGAGGTTTAACCAGCATCTACGATCACCTAGATAGGACAAGGGTACTGACCCCCTAGGTGGACTGGTTACAGTCCCTAAACTCCCTGTCCTCCAGTACCCATACAGTTCGGTTATTGATTCACTAGACGTCTCATATTTGACTTTCTTTCACATTTATATTTTGTTTCTTTGGCTGGAAGCAGGGGGGCGTGCCCTTCCAAACTGAAGTAAAACTCGTAAGCGTTTTCGCTGAAAACTGGTAACATTTTTAAGATTTTTGCATCACCTCTGCCAGAGAAAGGGCCTCAAAGTTCCCCAATGGCAGATATTAGACCAAAAAAAAAGAGAAGTTAAATTTCCGGTCACCTGACCTACCTCAGCTGAAAGGGGCCGACATCAGATTTTTTAAAGAAAATTTTCGTATTTTTTTCAATATTTTTCATATTTTTAATGATTTTTCCACATTAATATCACATTTCTCATGTTTTGCGAATTTTACTTGCGTCCAGGTATAGAATCCAGCATTTTTGCCCAAGAACTTTAAATTTTGGCTGGTATGATAGATGGAATCGATTACCCATGACTCAATAATCAATGATAACAAACAACATATAGGCCAAAATGTGGTTCAGCATCAGCACAAAAAAAAAAAAAAAAAAAAGAATCCGACCTACCTACCTCTACTTTTTGAACCATGTTACCGGAAACTTACAAAAAAAAAATAGGCCTTAGACGGTTAGTACTAGTAGAAGAGCCCATGGGCCACGCCCACCATTTTACACTAATTACAGTTCTGTTCACTCTCGATTCCCAATCTTGATAACAGGTGCCTTTATATATAGGAAAGCATAACATCCTTCTGATTGTTATTAATTGACTTGGCCTATATTCTAGACTGTGTACCCCCCCCCCCCCCACACACACACACACATCGTTTGACGAGTATGACTCATCGACCAACACCGGGAGGTGATGCACACTGCATCAGTGTGGGGGAGGGGGGGGGGGTGCAGACTAAACGCATCTATAGCCTAGGAGTCTGGAAGACCCGGGTTAGGAACTACAGTAGTCATTTGTTTCTACCTGGATGGGGGGGGGGGGTGAATAAGTGACGAATATGTTATTATGTAACTACCCACATCAAAAGAATGCTGAACAGATTCATATTACAGATTACAGGAAAGAACTAAATTTCTAAAATCGGGACTAAAATGATCCCCCCTGGGCATTTGAAAATAGGGAATAGAATCTGCTTAATTCAACAAGTCCTTATATTACCTATTGCCCCAAATGACTTGTGTGAGACACATAGTAGGACTAAGTGTCAACGCCAACGGTTTGTCTAATGATTTAATGACCTGTCCCTTACTCAGTTACTGCCCCTAGTTGAAGCCGGGTCGAGGCTGTAGGGCCTAACCTACATATTCAAACACCAGACCCCCTTCTCCAGTGGGGGCCGCCCCAAACATCTGACATCCATTCAAACCCACCATCATCCCCGGCCGGCGTCCCATTCCCGCCACAACCAACAACTTTCCCCTCTCCCCACCAACAAACTCCACACTTCCTGACCATAAAAACTACACCAAAACTGTCCCTACCTTGGAGCCAATCTGGTTGCCGCATTGGCCTGCTTGGAGGTGGACGATTTCTCTCATGTTGGTAGTTTTCTGTGTGTGGAAATGAAGAGTTGTGTGAACGTCGGGAGCTGGAGGCCTGTACTTCTCTCCTCCACTAGTGGTGTGCAGCGACAGAGGCAGACTCTCTGGAGGATACGTCAGACGTCTACGTCACTGATAGGATGGGCGCGCAGTCAGTGTGGGAGGGGAAGGGGTCGTGTACAACCGCCATCTGTGTAAATTACATGTAATGGGACGTGTGGAAATCCAGTAAGAACCTTTACACTTTTTTTACAGATCTGTGTATCAACAAAATCCCCATTTATGTCAAGTTGAGTGTATCAGAAAGGGGTATCATTTCAACTGTATTGACGCACTAGAGTACCTCCCCCCCAGAGTTACAGTAAATGTATCAGAGGCGTAGGAAGCAAATTCTCAATGGGGGGCCCAGAGAGGGCCCCTGTGAGACCATCTTGAATTGTCGGCTGACACGCGATGGCATTTATACATACATAGATAGAATTGATATAGAAATGTAATTTTTGGTGAATTTTGGATCTGACTTCAGGCTCAAACCCCATTGTCCCTATCCCATCATCATATTAATCTACTTTGAGATGCAAAGTGTTAGCTTCTTTTCCAGTTTGTTTATGAGTTCTTGGCAATTTTTTTTTTTTTGGGGGGGGTCCAGACATACTCAGGCCCCACCTCCTTCATGATAGGGGGGAGGCCCCCTGCCCCCCCCCCTCTTTCCTACGCCCCTGCTGTATCAACATTGCTTAGATATACATAAGCGCAGTACTTAGTGAAAACGTTTCTACAGGTGATGTTCATTTTCACAAAATTGTTTGGATATTACTGTAGACACCATTATAGGCCATAATAGTTTTCTGCTTTTTGAACAGATACACTGTAGTGGTTGGTTGGCCAGCCCCTCTGGCCCGTGCTCTTGAAAGGGGTTATTGACACAGATAGTGGTTGTGCAAGAGTAGAGAGCCAGGAGGGTGGGTAGGACGGGGACGTTCGGGCATCATCATCAGAGGACATTGGCAGGAGATTGCCAGGGCTCTTGTGTTCCAGGTCACTCATGGATGGATACAAATAGTCATTGTAGGTCAAGACCACGGGTATGATCTGCAGGGAAGGGGGTATGGAGCCAGATTGATACCACATGCCTATTTTAGGAAATGCTCCGGTCACTTAGAATTGAATCCCAATGTCTCAGGTGGCCGCCTCCAAGACGGGCTTCAAGAGGTCTAGGGCCGATCAATACATTATCATGTCACACCGCTGGAGAGAGTGGGGGTGGGGTGTCCATGGCTCATATACATTTCTATAGTAAGAGCGTGACATATTGAGGGGGTTGGGGTGTCCAAAAAGACTTAAATAGCCCCTAACTGTGCCAGTGACACTTTGGGTGTTTGCTTGCATGGGTAAAAGATAAATATACCTGTAACATCATTGCCATGGATTATTCATAGTGACATGAATTGGTGGGTTCTTAGAATGTAAAATACAAAACAGGATATATAATTATCGATATACAGCAGTGAGAGCTCCACCCACCACCCCAGACGTCCCATGGAGAAACATTTTGTTAAATGTTATGTTAAAAAAAAAACACTAAAGAAAACGTGTTTTTTTTTTTCTGACAAGTAGTGTAATTTTTTTCTTGGACAATTTCTACACCCTGTTGGTTCACGTCATATACCGACAGTAGAAATGCCTACATGTTGAAATGTTGTGTATATTTGGGAAATATATAAAACTGGAACTGAGAAGAGGACTAGATTTTGAGGATGGGGCCGAGGGGCCCGGGGTTATTTGAGGCCATGCATATCATTTACCATGATTTAGGCCAAACATCAAAGTGCGAGTGTTTGGGATAGGACGGACCAAACAGGAATGCCCCTCTTGAAGATACCCCCCCCCCCCTACCACCTCCACAACATACAATACATACGGCCAAAACAAGTCAACAATGTAAATGAGTCACCAAGATAAAGGGTATAGGTGGTTATATAGGTGATGAATCGTATGCCTTAGATAGACTTGCTCAAGTCTATTCATTTTAATTCCAGAAAAAAAAAGAGTAATGTGAAAAATTCGAGCTTTAAAGGCTAGCCCTCAATTCATGGATGGCTTCGAACAAAAAAAAAGGTGTGTATATCATTTTTTTATAACAACAGGGAAGGCGACTGAGGGTTGGGCAAACATATTGGATCCCTCGATCTGTTGGAAAAAAAACTCAGATGAATGAATTACTGAATGAATACATTTATAGATAAAACTGATCTCTCAATTTCTGAACCATGTAGACAATTGAGAAATAAAAAGGTCTAATGGTGATCTGGGAGGGAACTGTTTGATTTTGGTAACCCAGAATCTCCGGACCTCAGTTATAGTACGAGTGTACATGGATTATATACCCATTCATTGCTGGATAACTACAGAAGAGGTGTCCCACTGCATATCCCCTATACAGGATTACACCCCTGAGACTAAAGCTAACTTGGAAAGAGTCAAGTGCATTGGTGTTTTATTAAATGGTTGAAATGAGAAATGGTTTTGGCAGATAGAAGTATACTAGAGGTTTATAACTGGTATATACTGACAAGCTGACAACACACGGTGCAACACATACATGTACCACCCAGGGTGTTCCCTCCACTAGGAAATGACCATGGAGTTGAACAGTCTTCACTAGTACCATACACTTACACCAGAGTACACCACTTCATGTGCATTGCTCTTTGCTGGACGAGCCATAAGGAAGTGATACTTTTTTAACAACGGGGGGGGGGGGGGGGGGGTTGGTGGATTTGAGCGCGGATGCATGAAAAAAAAATTGACCCCCCCGGTCAAGGGACAAAATTCTGACCCCCCCCCCCCTTTCAACCCCAATCAGCCTCCCCTCTGTTGTTGAAAATGGTCAGTCACTATAAAGGCCTAAAACTGATTATTGTGTTCCAGTAATAGGGTCCGGTAATGAGGTCGAAAAATAATTAGGGTAAATAGGTAAGACATTTAACATACGGCCGACACAAACTTAACTCTAAACATGCCCTCAAAAAATAAGATTTTCACCAAAAGTCCCATAGGGTAGGGATTAAAGATAGGGTACACTGTAAAAAAAGTTCCGCCGAAAAAACGGAGATTCTCTGGCACCACTGGGTGCCGGCCAATCTCCGTATTTTTTATGGTCACCGTTTTCTTCAAAATCACCGTATTTTTAACCGGTACTTCTCCGTTACCTAAAAACATTGATTTACCGTTCTTAGATTAACTATAATTCTCAGTTACCCAAAAAACGGAGATTCTCTGGCACCACTGGGTGCCGGCCATTCTCCGTAATAACTACGGTCACCGTTCTCTTGGAATTACTGTTATTGTAACGGAGAATGTCCTTCACCCAGTGGTGACAGAGAATCACCGTTATATCAAGGGAATACTTCAAATCACCGTCATTTTGATATGGCATCAAAGGATGGATTATTATGGTATTTCTATAATCCAGTTCACTTGTGCTCCAATCCCTAGTTCCATGAAAGCATCATAGAATAGTTCATCACACTTTGTAATTACAATCTAGGGGCAGACAGCACCCTAGGATTGCTACAAAGCAACATGCATAGCTGGGTGGACATATATATTTCTTATCACCACAGAATAGGTGTTTGTCTCAACAAAATATCTCACAAAAGTAGATTACCATACCATTAACCATATTCTCACAGCCCCATAATTGGCCATCAATATTGATGCTGCATTTAATTCAAAAGTTGTAAATCATTATCATTTTTTGATACATTAAGAAGTGTGTATAGAATAGACTGCGCAAGGTAATCTCATCATGAAAGAGGCTGCCACCTGGTGTGATCAAACTAAACAATAATCAAAACACAAATTCCCCGTAAATTGTTAAACGGTGTTTCACTGTGGTAGATTACAGATATTCAATATTGATAATTAGTCACTACACTAATTCACCGTAATTTTCACTGTGATCCTCCGTAAATACATTACAGACACACAAGCATCTTTGATTCACACACACACCCCCAAAGACTGAATCAATACAAAAATCAAACCTTTTTATATGTGTAGGATATTGTTTTCTATGGCACCACCTACGCTCAATTCGAGAAACTGAAATATACTATGCATTATTATAAGTGCTTTGGTACATACAAGCTTTCACACTATTCAGGAAAATGTATTTTTTCAGAACATGTTTTCTGGGTTTCCTTGTTATATGCTCAATATCTACAGGGTTTCACCAGGATTAGAATTACAAGTTATGCCACACTGTGGTTCATGGTAATGTTTTGAAATATACCCAGTCTCAACATATTCAGGAAAAAGGTGTTTCTCTGTACTGATTTACAGGATTTCCTTGTTATATGATCAAAATCTACAGAGTTTCACGAGAACTGAAATTATGGAGATTCTTTGTAAGTATTCAAAATGTGCATTTCCGTAAATGCTTTGATATATACTCGGTTTCACTGTATTCAGGAAAAAGGTGCACAGAGAGAAGAACACTGATCGCTTTGACGCATACTGCACAGGTCACAATTTGTCTCCCACATGACATGCATGAAGGCATGTCGAATGAGGTTGACGCTCTCATATTTGGTTCGTCAACTCAACTTGACATGCGTAATGAAGACACGTCACATATTTCTCATCCATTCACCTTTAGTGCTAGGTAATACTGTGAGACAATTATGTAAGGGTCAAGAGCAGTCAATAACTATGTACCAATGGTTCGATCAAGGCAGGCCTATAATAGAAGGCAGGGGATATCATAGTCCCACAGGCCTGCAACACTAAGGCACCTTTTCCTATCTACAGAACTTCTACTTGACTGAGGACCTCTATGCACTCCATAAGACAAGGCATGGAGGTGCATGGCAATGCCATATGTCTCCCTGTACTGTAGATACTGAGATTATAGATTGTGGGTTAGAATACAGTCCTTTGGTATTTTCATTGACCCACACATATGGTGTCTAACCTCTCCAGTTGAAGTATTCAGGATGGTGGGTTTCTATTTTCATATTTAATAACAAATGCAAATTTAACAATGACATAGAATTCACTACCATTAATTCATAGTATTTACAGACCTTAGTGATCTATTTTTCACGAAAACAAAATAACACAGATACATCAAATGTCTCAGGTGTTGGTAGTACTTCTTGGTACTGATTAATCCTGGTACCAAAATGGTTGTTTGCCCCATCTAGTGGAATATCCTAGAACAATTATGTATGTCAAACCATCACATGTCAAGTGCCTTTGACATGGCCGTGACCCTAGTAAACTCACAGATGACATGGCATTTTAAGGCATGTCAAATCATATGAGGATTACTTTGTGCTACAGTTGTCATAGTGACATATGTGCACATGTCCCAATGACGTGTGCTATCTGTGTCAAATCAAGTTGACATGGGTATACATGTCACTTTGTCAGGAAGACTTTTTTCAGTGTGTTTCTCTGTACTGCTTTACAGAATTTCATTGTCATATGGTCAATATCTACGGAGCTTCACTGGATTTGAAATTAAGGAGATTCATTGTAAAATTAAACGGTGAATCTCCGTCTATTCAACGGAATATTTTTACAGTGTAGCCAGGTGGCCAGCATTACATCAACGCAACAATAATTTTAAACCTAATGAAACCTGCTTTTTAGAAAATACGCCATTAGTCCAAACACAAAACTGTTTATTACATGATTTATTAGACTGATCTTCTATGAGGGAACTCTTTTTTTAATCGTTATTTCATCAAGTATCTTCAATTATGGCACATTGGAGAACAAATAAAGTTTTTGGTGGGTTTTCTGTGAATGTTTTCAATTCTACTTCCAAAAAATAGGATAATTATGAGAGGCAACTTTGTCCAATATCACCATACACCTTGTTTTGGTATAGAGAAAGGTATATATTGTCCTATATATTAAACATTAGAGAGGAAAAAAAAGGTCTATTAGTGATCTGGGAAGGTATTGTTTGAGTTTGGTAACCCAGCATATCCGGACCTCAGTTATAGTATGTGTGTACACTAATTAAATACCCCTCAGTCTAAGATATCTACAGAAGAGGTGTGTATCTAAAGCCACTGATGCATAGGAAGTAATTTTGTCCCCTCATATTTGATGAATTTATCATCTGATGAATGGGATTTGGAGTGGAGGGGGTGCAGATGAATATAATGGCACCCCGTGTGTTAACAGTTTCTTGTAATGACTTGGTGCGATTTTGTTTGTTTGTTAGAATCAGGGAAAGGATGACACATCTACTGACCTGCAGTACATTGTACAATGCATGTTTCCACCAGGTGGCTGTTGCTAAACCATTAGAAGTCACTTCTGTCAGAGGTGTACTTCCAAAAATGGAAGGCACTTTGGTAGTCACTTCTCTATGGCATTGCCAAATGGCATTTCCCAACAGAAGCGGTCCAGAAGTGGTTGGTAAAATCCCCTCAACTGGAAGTTGCTTCCTACACTCTGTCACATAAGTATGTAGGTGTGGGTAGTCTGGGAAGCACTCAGGTGTGACCACTTTTCGGAACACAGTTTGATTTGTGGGCAAGTGACCACTTCTGGACTACAGTGTCAGAAGTGATTCTGAGTGGTTAAGTAGAGGAGGGACGTGGGAAGTGAATGGCTCTAGACCCCTTAATTTGACATGGCGACATGGGCATTTTTGAGTTTAGTGACATGGGACATTGGCATTTTCTTAAAATCGACATGGGGACATGACCTTTTCTTAAAATCGACACAGTGACATGGACATCTCTTAAACTCGACACAGTGACATGATCATTTCTCAAAATCGACATGGGAAATTGGGGACCCCCCATCAAGGGCCCCAAGTGAGGTACCTCTCCTGAAAAGCAACAACTCAATCTTTTTGCAACAGCCTCTTGAAGAGTCACTAAGGAACACTAGGATGCGCCACTGTATCTTAGTGCTGTAGTAATCCCAGCAGCAAATAACGGAAATCTTTTTTTTTTACACGTACAAAATGTTCTAAAAACCTGGCTTGTGTAAAAATGTCTCTAAAAAGCCACAAATGGAAAAGAATATGGATAAACGTTTCATTATTGACTGTTATTCTAAAGCAAAATGGCATTTCAGGCGCGGATTCAAGGGGGGCCGGACGTGGTGTACGTCCCCCCTTTTGAGCCTCCAAGGAAAGTCTTGAAATCAGTGAATTCTCAGCTTCATGCCAGTTTTTACGGTTTTCAAATCGGACTATTATTAAGGATTCTACAGCTTAAAATATAAATGAAAGTGGAATTGTATTAGGCAGGGTATATGATACTGGGGGTGTGGACAGTGTCTGCTAGATGATATTGGGGGCTTGGACAGGGACTGCTAGATGATATTGGGGGCGTAGACAGGGACTGCTAGATGATATTAGGGGCGTAGACAGGGTCTGCTAGATGATAATTATTGGGGGCATAGACAGGGTCTGCTACATAATATTCTTTATTGGGGGCGTAGACAGGTTATGCTACGTGATACTGGGGGCGTAGACAGGGACTGCTAGATGATATTGGGGGCATAGACAGGGTGTGCTACATGATATGGGGTCTGCTACATGACCTGGGGGCATGGACAGGGAACATGAGGCAGGATATGGTACATGATACTAGGGACATAGACAGGGTGTGTAAGCTTGGGGGCATAGACAGGGCATGGTACATGATACAGGGGACATGGACAGGGAGCATGCCCCCAGATACCCCAACAAGCTCGCTGCGCTGCACTCGCAACATCACAGGTTTCCACTTGTACCTCACATCTATGTTTGCTGCCCATGGGCAGATTCACGCCCCCCCCCTTTCTGAAAATCCTGGATCCGCCCCTGTCATTTTCTAACATTGTGAATAATGGTTTCAGTCCTAAAAAACGCTGCGGAACAATTGAGAAACATATCTTAAGGCAAACTTCAGATGGTGTTTTTTTTTTCTCTTTTTAATTTCATGACCATATACCAAAGAAACGTTTTCCGTCCATATATGCCGCAGCATATACAGGAACCTGTTGCTAATTGCCGCTCATCGGCCCCGAAGTTAGGGTGCGGCTTATGGGAGTGTATTTGGCTTTTCAACATGTGGGTTATATAGCTTCCTCTAACGGTAGAATGTGGCGTATACCAGGGTGCAGCTTTTAGAATAGAATTTACGGTATTCCCAAATGAAACCATTATTTTCCCCATTTTATGATGTTTTTTGAGACCTGTCATCAGGAGGGTCTTGCCAAAAGAAAACGAGGAAGAACCTGCTTAAATCTTTCAGAGAGGGCTGATTTGCAACTAACTCGTTTTCATTGTATTGGCAAATAATCCCTCCCTATAAGACTACATTAGAGCAGACATGCACTTTTTGAGGAGCAATCATCCATGCACATTTTCACTTTTTGATATGACGAGAATACTTTTGGCAATACGAAAACGTGCACGTTTTAATTTTTGGTTCAAGTTTCACTTTTGGCAAGACCCTCCTCGTGATGTCATTTGTCAATGTTCTGCACAAATAGTAATTAAGGCCTATTTAAGGAAAATCTTTCCAAACTAAAATGAAATCATTCTTGTTAATGTTACAGATTTACACATTAAGAAAAAAGGTCTAATGGTGATCTGGGAGGGATTTGTTTGCAATTGGTAACCCAGAATCTCCGGACCTCAGATATAGTAGGTGTGCACATTGGTTATATACCAACTCACTATGGGACTTCTACAGATATGGTGTCCAACTGCATTGCTGTTTAGTTAACTAGGGCATCTATCAATAACTTTGTGAGAAAAAATAGAATTATGTAGGGCTCAACATAATTCTTGCATTGACTAATGGGTTGATTGATATATTCTTGAAATACAAGCTGGTAAAATTGTATTTGGCTTCAAAAACCTGAGGTGTACCTAAAGCTTACATTCTTACTCCCCTCCAGTATACATGGTGCAATACCTGTAACATGTGGTTCTGTGGACAGGCAAACTGTAATGGCTACACCGGTCTCGAAGAAGTGCTGGGGGTACAGGGGTGTTGAAATAAATCTTAAGCACTAAAATAGTTTTTCATAAGTGCATGTCTTAAATAAGGGCCACGGTACAGAGATGTTGAATTAATAAGTGCCCAGGCGCTACTAGGGTATACATGTTTGGACCTGGACAGACTTTTATTCTAGTAACATGTAATGACACCAGGGGGTGCCACCATCTCCATCTGGACTCTCACACCTCAGCCTTCTTGGGGGAATCATGATCTTTCTTTTTTTTAAAACAATTTTGCCCCCCCCTCATGTGGTCCACCCCCCCCAAAAAAAACAAACAAAAAAAACAAAAAAAACAACAACAACAACTAAACAAAAAAAACCACAAAAACCCACAAACCATGCATGTTATATATATATATATATATATATATATATATATATATATATATATATATATATATATATATATATATAGGTTTGTATTGGATTTGTGACCCAACTTGATATACACTCTAGAACTTAGAAGTATCAACGCAAGTAGCCCCTCTTTCTCTGTTTTCCTGTAAATGTTTGCCTCTGCTTGTGTTAATTTCAATTCTAGTTGTCTTTCTCTTGACTATTTTCTATTTCAATGAGAAATTACAAAAAAAAAGATCATTTTAAAAGAGGTCTAATGGTGACCTGGAGTGGATTTGGTTGAGGCAATTGATAACCCAGAATCTCCGGACCTCATTCGTAGCTAGTGGTAAGGTGAGTTATATACTCACTCTCTATAGGACTGGTACATAAATGGTGTCCACTCCACTCAGCCAAGTAAGAAACAGTCAGGTCCAATAGCAAATCTGTTAATTAATATATGGATACCTACCTTTCTAATATTGTACAAAATTGGTGTATCTATAATGATATATAGATAGGCGAGGCTGTATTCAATGTGGGAAATAGACATTGGCCTTCACTGATATCCTACCTTACAGTGCATGGTATATGCTGGTGCAATACATATAATATAATATGCGTGGAGAGACTAAGCTAGTTGAGGGCCCTTGATGGGGGATCTGCATGTCACATTTCGATTTTAAGAATGCTCGTGTCACATGTCACTTAAATCCATGTCCCCTGTCCCCTCTAAGAGCAGTCTCAGCAGTACTTCATTGGTGTATCATGGCGGCCAATGGCCATGATGCACTCCTGCATCAGCGGCCCTTAAAGGGTGAAATGAAAGCCGGTCTTGAAAAGGCAGTGGAGGTACAGGGGATTTGAAAGTTTGAAATAAACTATAATCTAAGTCTTGAATAAGCGCCAGTCTTATAAAGGTAGGATATTTGAGTAGACTTAGAATATCATGAATTAAAGTTTAGAAGTCAATTAAAAAGAAATATGGTAAAAGAGGTCTAATGTTGATCTGGGAAGGTATTCATTCAGTTCAAATGGTAACCCAGAATCTCCGGACCCCAGTGTCTGTAGCAGTGTACATGGATTATATACCCACTCACCGAAGCTCTGCCACAAAAGAGGTGTGTAAGCTACTCATTTAACCAGAACACGGACTAGTTCTATATCAAATTTGTTAATTGATACATAAAAGAACTATTCTCCAATGGTGATGGCAAATTTGAATGACATCCACTACTTGAACTGGTTAGTAAAATGATATATAGATGAGTGGGGCTGTATTCGATGTGAGACCATAGAGGGAGGCCTACACCTACATGTTAATATACTGTGGATGGTGCAATACACTACTGAGTAGTGACTCTGGAAGTCATTTCTCAGACGCTAAGTTTAGGCCACTGCCAAATCGTACCACACTGGCCTGGATCGGAGGGCTATTCTTGTATATACAGGGTCAATCACTACGATTGGTGCAGATATAGAAGGAAAAGGCATGCGTTTGAATGGGGAATCGTAGGTAATACAGGGCCACCCACTGCCCCTTACTATGATCTTATTGGATCGTAGGGGGTGGCCAGTACGTAGTGGGGAGGCCCAGATCGTAGCGTTTGAGAAATACCTAGCTGTGCAGGCCTGTAGAGGTTCAACCCTTTAAGGGCCGGTGAATAAGAAGTGCATGATGCACCAATGAAGTCTCACCAGCACTTCATTGCTGCATCATGCCAGCTCTCTGGGAGTGTATCAACCCCAAAGGGTCGAGATGATCAGATGCATGAATGCAGCCCTGGGCAGTTACTCACCAGGGCAGCATACGTGCATCATGAAGACCGATGGGCATGATGCATTAATGCATCAGCTGCCCTTACAGAGTCTAGTAGTTAGCTTAAACAACACTAGAGTGTATCACCTTTGGAAAGAGTGAGTGAGTAATAGATGTTTAACGCCATTTCGACAACTAAGGTCATATTCATGGCAAGAACTACATTACACAATTCGTAGAGGAATGTGTCAGTGCCCACGCATACGTGCACCACACACATCCTGAGGGGATAGCAAAGAGAAGATATAGACCCTTTTAAGTGGGCTAGGGAAGCCCGCCTTTGGAAAGACACTAATGGCCATCTCATAGACGGAATACCGTATCGTCGTGTTTAAGCGCTGGTATTTGAATGAACGCCTGTCTTAAATGAGCGCCAGGGGTACAGGGGTCATGAAATGTTCCTTAAGCACTAAAAATAGAGTCTGAATGAGCGCCTGTCTTCTATGATCGCCGGGAAAATGAGGCCGCCAAATCAGAAACCGCCGGGGCACTTGAACAGGACGATACAGTATGCTAACTTATAAGACTTTTAATGCCTCAAAATGTCAATACCTTTAAAAATAAGTTTTAGTTTCTTTTTCTCTGTGTCTTATTCAAAGGATCAAATATATTAACCCTACCAAACGATATCAATACTTAAAATGTTAGCTTTGCCATATACACACCCTCAACCCCAATTGTAAATGGGCTATAAAGACCACTGTAGTGGGTATAGTAGCCACTGTTGAGTCATTGGATCTGTACTAACAGTAACTACAACTGTTTTCCAAAAATAGAAGCAATCTACTGTTAAAAGCTACTGTGGTCTGACAGTGCATGGTATGCCTACAGCAGGCGTTATAATAGAGGTTGAAAAAAAGATCAGCAGTTTCTCTTCTTTCTTCCAAAATCATATGCATCCTGTGAGTGTCTCAGTGATTATATACATTAAATACAAAAGAGGTCTAAGGGTGATCTGGGGGGGAGGGGGTTTGCTTTGTTTGGTAACCCAGAATCTGCGGACCTCAGTTATAGTGGGTGTGTACCTGTTTTATATACCCATTCACTGTAGTACTACTAGATAAGAGCTGTGCACACTATTCAGCCCACTAGGAAACAGTCTGGCCAATTCATTATTTGGTTGAAAAAGAAAATTAATATCCGGGTTGTATAAAATTTGCATAACACTCATTGAATTAATTGATTTGTCATATTAAGTTTTGTCTGTATTCAATGCAAGTGGTTGTGAGAGGAGGGAGGTAGACCTACTTAAGCACCAAATATTCAGCTTGGTGGTGAAATACATTTACATGTACATGTATGGACCTGGAGAGACTTACTAGTTGGACTACCTCACACTAGGGTGAGTAGTAAAACCATTAACCACTCTTCATTGGTCTCTTGGGAGGAAATTGTGTCATATCAGAAAGAAATGTCAATGCATCACACAAGGTGGTACACACCAAAATAGAGTGATTAGGGTCTTCTAATTGAACAGCTTAGAATAAACAAGTCAAGACCTGTCAAATCTACCTTGTCAGCCCCTGAACAGACTCTTCATCTTGATGACTGTAGATGGTCGAGGCAGATGGCCCTATCCCTAGAGTGACGGGCCACGAAGTTGTCAACCAACAGACAAATTCATATAAGTTGTCAACATGAAGAGTCTGTGCCATGTTAATCTGACAGGTTTTGCCTCGTTAATTAAATGCTGCTCACTTTGAAGACCCCATTTATTCAGTGTAGGTAGGCTAGTAATTGGAATGGAATGGATGTGAACGTTCCTCTCCCTGCATGCCCACGGTGGAATAGATATCTATAATGTAATACACGGCAAAACAAATGTTGTTGAAATAATGCAGGAATCCTCGTCCCAGAGTTGCCAGAGATCCATAGTTATTTTCACAGAGATTCCTTGTAAGAGTTATCTGCCACCTGGGGCTTTTTGTAAAAACTACACTGGATCACTGCTACAGTAAACAGTGATGGTGGTTCCCTGTTCATTTCTACGAGGATCCCTGGTAGAGTTAACAGTTTTTTATGGTGTACCAGTATTCTATGTGTTTTAGGCAATGAAAGATTGTATCATTTTCTAACATTCAAACTTAAACAATATTACTGATCGTGTGTAAATGTATATGATCGACCACACTACAAACACTCAGTTTTTTTGTTTGTTAATTGCATGCAATATTAATACTAAGATAATTAAAGTTGTCGTAACCATCCTTCAGGTCAGTTAAAGCAGTAGCGTTTGAACCCGTTGCCTTTCATAATACAAGAAAGTACTGTTGCCTGTTAAGCAACATTTTATTGATACATTGTAAGTGTATGTTACTCGCCAATGCTGGTTGCATTTTTAACTGCATCATAACAACAAAGGCTTTTGATGCACTAATGCACAATCGGCCTTCACAGGGTCATGACGAAATATCGCATAATTAATGCATCATACCAATAGGTCCTCTCCGATGTGCTGAGGGTACAACCCTGGCCACACTCTCTATACAAGATGACACCGCCCTCGTTAGAGGAAGTGAAATATAACCCCTATCCACGAACTTTTGAGGGGAAAAGAGACAGATATTTAAGGTCTAAAATGTACCCCTACACACAAAAAAAACGCACCTAAGAAAACTTAGTCAAAGTGACTTATTAATCTTACTTAGTACTTATGACTAACAAATGACCAAGGAGGTCTAAGTTTTCTTAGTCATATTGACTACCCAGATCAGTTTCACTCTCCGAGCACTATCTTGAACAGGGTATCTGCTGGGAGTTTCAGGCAAGCTAACATATCTTAGTCACTTTCACTAAGAGATCTTAGTCATTTTGACCAAGGTCCATTTGTGAATTTGACTAAGGGATAGACACATGGTGTTACCTTTACACACCAGATGGCACTGTGGTTTTAAACAGGATTTTTCTGATGGGTGGGTACAATGAATAGCTCCATGGATGTCAAAACTAGGATGATTTTTCAGAAACAACATGTATTTGAGGCTTTCAAAATTCAATCTAACATTACACTTGGCAAAATGTACCAAATAGGTTGATGCCTTGTCAAAGGAAATAGGTAGTCAGAGAGGAACACCTATTCTGTGGTATTCTAGATAAATACAATATCCATATTTGAATTTGTTTCTTTGTTGGAAACCCAGAGTACTTTGGCTCAGGGGTTCTAAATGAATATGGTGTGAGGCATTTCAAATGCTTCCTCAATGAGTAGACTTTGATCTGTCAGGTGTGAATCCTATATAGAGCTTAACACAATCACCAGTTGAATTGAAGTAAAAATATCAAGAAGTGTACTTAGTCAAAACAACCAAGAAATCCTAGTCAGAATCAGGCAAGCCAAGGCAATTTGGCCACTTTGTCTAATGGTTAGTCATATTCGACTAAGAAAAAGAGGGACGTTTAAAGACGGCGTTTTGACTAACTATTGCTAGAAAGTTAGACAATTTGACTCATATATGACTAACATTTGGAACTTATTTTTTTCTGTGTATTTGTAGGAAACGCTGATGTACTTGGGGCCTCCACCCATTGTTTTTACAATGCTGACATCAAAACAAAACAGATTCTCATTATAGGAACAAGATTTTTGTCTAGATATGATCTATTTTCAAATATTCTAAAGTACTTAATACTGTCTGTTTTTATTTGGACTACCCTATGTAAATTTCCACTAAATCAAATCCCATGACACCACCCTATATTAAGAAATCACTGACATTTCATTCATTTTTCTTTTTGAAAAATGACCCCTTTTTCTGAATAACACGGATCATGCAGGATTGGAGAAGTACAACCCTGTTTCCGCGAGTTTTCTAATGTGGATGAGGTCATGATGGTTCCTAAATCCGGGGGCGGGGGATATAACTCACAAGTGATACAATCATCCGTCATGCTGATGTGGAGTGATTAATGCATGCAAGCATAGTTGGTGTGTGTTCGAATGCAGTGCTGGTCTAAGCTAGTTGGATCGGCGCCCAACTCACATACTTGTGAGTTGGGCTTACCGAGGCCTCAGTTTTTGAGAATGGATGCGCCATGACTTTTGGCGCACTCTCCTGCCTTCATTTCTAGTTTGAATTAAATATAACTTTCAATCCTGGATAATTTGAACCCTTAACCAGCACCACAATCAATTTCGTTAAGATGAGATATGTTTTACCTGCCGAAAATGAGATTTTAAAAATCCTGGCATTATTTTCTTTAGAAATAACATGGCGGCCATGTTGAATTTTCAGGAATTCAATCGGCGAACTTACATCTCATGTAGCATATGTAATACCTGGAGTTATGGTGCAATTCTTTGAAAACTTTTAGAAATATGCCTAAATATTAATCAAACTTAATGATTTTGGCCAATGCCATTTGTAAATACCCAAACCAAGCACATGTAAACAAAGTATTTGCCACTTCCGGTTCTACCGCACAGTACCAGTGTCAACCTCAACTACTCTTGCAGGGATCACTGAGACCCTAAAACGAAGTGTCATTAGGGTCTCAGATCTGTGACTAGTCTAAGCGGACTCACCAACTCTGGAGGGTGTTGCTCCTATTGTAAAAAGAGCTGTCAGTATGTGCCCTCTTTTCTAAACAAGTCATGCACTGCTTCACCAAAGTACTTGCATTCACCACATCAGTCTCAGAAGTCACCTGCCTTTTTAGAACAGAGAGAGCTGCACTATCATGTACCTACTCATGTCACACACTCTATATTTAGCGTTTAATCAACGTTATGAGAGAGCACTTGTGGGTCTATGGTTCAATATTCCATGACCGCAAAGCGGCAGTGGAATATTGAACCATAGACCCACAAGTGCTCTCTCATGACTTGATTAAGGCGTTTATCTCACATTTTTTCTCCATTTTGTATTAATGTCTTACCTTATAACCCCAGAATTAATCCAGGAGAAGACATTTTGTAAGTGCATGCGATCCGCACCGCTTGCCAACCCACCGTAGCCATTGTTTTTACTCCACCCGTCATACCCTCATCTTTCCAAACACTTTTCGGGTAGAATCCAAGCATCCCAGCTCCTGAACTTCTAATGCCAGCAAATATACTATCTCTAGTTGGTGTTTGCCTACATTTTGGCTCCAGTTCCTTCTGAATAAAGAAGAATCCATTGATTTTCCATAGCGATCCAACGCACACGGCCATTTCGTCTTGTTGACGAAGCGGGTAGGTGCCCGGATGGACCTGACATACTTTCGGCTGAGGAACTAGGTCAAATACGGGTCAAACAAGGAATGGCTGGACGGGGCGGGTGCCGACATGTATCGCTATGGACAATCAATGGAATGTTATTTATTTCGAACAAAATGGAGAAATTAGGCATGGCATGTTAATATAGGATATCTAAGGATGTTTCCCTGTTAATAACTCCACCTGGCACCATTGAATTCTATGCTAACAAGGTCTGTAAACATCAGGTATGTCAGACAACTTTTTCAAATCCTCCATGTGCAGTGGTTTCTACCACCGGCATGGTATAGTGGACAGCAAGCTTTTCACCTCCCACAGCGGCCGGGGATCGATTCCCCGTTGAACCCTGAACAGTTTTAACGGGAAAACTATGGGGTAGTTGACTTTGTATGCTTCACTAATTTATTAACATGTCCAGATTGAAACCAGCACCTTCTTGAAGATGAACAAAAGGTCTGAGAGTGCATTATAGCTGGATAAGGAACTGGGGTTATGACCAAAAAAGCACTGTCCAGGCCCAAAGCGTGAGATAAAGTATATTATACTGACTGACTTCTCCCAACTAGGTACCTACTCAAAGGCGGCTTTTTTACCACTGTACTTGAATGTCCACTTGTGAGCAACAAAAGGGACAATTTATAGCTACATGAAAAGAAAGGACTGGAAACAAGGGCATTTTTAGCCAGCTCTTCCTTTTACTATAGGAGCAACACACTCCTGCATTGGTGTACCATGACGACCAAGGAACTTAAACCACAAGGCTTCATACACCCGTTACAGGGTTAAAGGGTTAAATGGTTAACTGTTAAAGGTTGTTACTGCAGCACCATTCCCTTTAGTCGGCATGATGCACCTCTGGAAGGCATTTCTCAAGATGGTACAACCAGACTCCCTTCAAGTCGTAGTGAGATCCCTCAATTAAATGCCATTACAGCCCTGCATCTAGTGGTCGACCACTAATAATTGCACTGGTACGACTGCCCTACCAAACCCTATGTAATTACTGCCTTAAGTGCTGATCGTACAGAGTAGTCATAGTGTGTTCCCTACGATCAGCCACTCAGATGTTGAAGGTTTCAAGTCGTACTGGTTTTGTCTAGTCGTACCGTCTTCAGAAATGCCCTCCTGCTCGCCAGCACATTATTGGTGCATCATGCTGGCCCTTCAGGACTGTATCAGCCCCATAGGATCGTCAGGGTGTATGGATGATGCCCTGGAGGGTCTTGCAAAAAGAAAACGAGAATGAACCTCTGAAAATCTTTTCAGAGAGTGCTGAGACAAACGTGTATGGCCTAAATCGTTTTCATTGTATTGACAAAGAAGTTGCAGCAGAATGTATGGAAAACTCTTTTTCAGATGTGAAATAAACGTGCTTAACAGATGAACGATTATCCAAACAATTATTTAGCAAGACAAAAGCGTGCACGCTTTCTTTCTAGGTTCATGTTTCCTTTTTGGCAAGACCCCTTAGGTTAGTTGCTTGCCAGGGCTACATTCATGCACCATGACGACCAATGGGCATGATGCCCTACTGCAATAGCGGCCCTTAAAGGGTTAAGATGTATCATACTAAAACAGAGACACAGGCGATCAATTCTGTATGTATGGGGACAGTGGAAGGTGTGGCCGGGAATTGATATGCCTGGTAGGTAATCAATAATCTAGTGGTACACACTCTTACAAGGCATTACATACCCACTTATCTTGCACAAGTTATATACAAGTACTTAAGGCACACCTTCTCTGATACAATTAAGAGCTATAAGGTAGACAATCAACCGATTTTCCATTGGCTTAACAAATGATTTGATGGTTTCTTATTATTCATGATGTTTTACTTACATATGAGCGCAGTTTCTCATGTCAATGGGTCTTCAGAATGGGTGTATGAATTTCGAGACTTTGAACTAACTACATGTCTAAGTCTTGTATGTTTGCGTGGATACGGTTCCCATGGCAGTACTCACCAAGCATTTTCAAACAAATGCCCAATAGCAACCGTTACTACATTGATGCTAAAAGGAAATCATGCAACTTCGGTCGAAATGACTATCCCTATGTATCAAAAGATGCTTCGCCAAATTAGATACTTTCGATTTGAGTGTAAGTGGGCGGAATTGCATTGGGATGATGACTGGTTTGCTCCCCAGAGAATAAGTTAGAATACCCGCTTCACAAGAATTTCATTTGCAGGCCTTTTGAGAGTAGATCACCTTAAGTATTATCAAGTTTTGTCCCACCCCGTACCTGTCCTGAGCTGCTCCCTCTGGTCACGTGTTACACAAATGTCCATATAAGGAGTGGGTGCTGGGGGAGCCTGTAGAAGTATGTAGGGGTCAGTAGTATAGAGATAAGGATGCTGCACCAGGCTCTCCTATACCTCATGGACATGGTTTATCCACACACCGCCCTCCATTGCACTTCAGAGCTGTCTTCTGAGACTAACTTGTTGATCAAGTCGGGGAAACTCTACTGTGATCTGTGGTGCACCGAGCAGGGTCAGCCCCTCCTGCCCTCAGTATCAATGATATGCAAACACAAGGCTCATCTAATCATTAACTTTTTAGGTAAGAATTTAGTTTCTGTTTTTTTCTCTCATAGCGCCAACCTTTCGGGGAAGGCGATGATGCTACTTTTTACCTAGAGCATACAGATTGCCAGACAAATTGTGATTGTTGGCAGTACGTAGTGGATCCAGAATTGGGGTAAAGAGCCGATTTGGTAAAAGGGGAGATAAACTTCTAACTTTCCAAGATATGGGGGGGGGGGGCAAAAAAGGAGAAGATAACTGGAAACCAGCTTATATCTATGATCAACTAGCTTATTTACCTACAAATAGACATAAAATAGTGGGAAGAAATGTCTAGATTATCGAGATCTGTCTTTGGGGAGATGCTCCCGAAACCTTTGTAAACCTTGAACTAAGTGCTTCCCTTGCGACGGTCAAAATCACCAACACATTCGGGAAGACCCCCCCCCCTCAATCATGTTGCTTCCCTGTTTTAAAGCAAATTGAGCATGTGATATATTTTAGTCTTTTAAAATCAAATAAATTTGAGATAACATTGTAGACTTGATGCAGCGCCAGACCACCGACTAGACTCCTACGTATTGAAAAGTGGGGAAAGTAGATAAGTGTCTGACCTGGAACAACCATTTATTTTCCTCCTAGGTGCAGGGCTTCCGTCTGTTGTTTTACTATCTCCTGATCAGTATCAATGTCAAAGGCTGTTATCTCTCCAAATATGGATGTGTTTTTGATGTTGCAAAACATTGGATTGGCAAGTAATCTTATAACATACAAAACCATTTGCTCAACTTTTATATCTTAGTCTCTTTTGGAGAGAAATCTTATCCTATAGAACAAACAATTAATAATTTTGCTTATTTCAAGAAAAAATCTGATCTCTAATGACAAAATGACTAAGTTTAAGAAAGTCCCCAGCAAATTTTCGTCATCTGTTGCCATGATTGGTCATCAATGGTGACTCCTTTTTGAGTGATAACTCATTCCGTCATCTTTTGCCACAGTGTGTTAGACTCATGTGGCATAGCAATTGCTATTCCTGGTGATCTTGTGCTATAACGACGTCGTGTTTCATCTAGCGACATGTGTGAGCCACTTCACACAGGTTGACGAGGACTCACGACAATTTGCTGGGTCAATTGCTTAATGCTTTGATAAAGGATCACTGATGCATTGACACATTATGCTCATTGGTCAGCATGATGCATGGATGAAGCCCTGGTGAGTAACTCACCCGGGCTACATTCATGCATCATGCCGGCCGTACAGGGTTGATACACTCCCAGGGTTGGAACGATGCACCAATGAAGTGCTGGAGAGCAGACTCACCAGCACTTAATTGGTAAATTTATGATTAAGGGTATAACCCATATTTTGTGTCAATTCATAAGATTATGTTTATTTCTCTTGCTAACCATGTCAATAGTTTTATTCCTAAGTTAAAGGCTGGAATCCCAATACTCTGGTAAGTTGTATCTATAAATATAAAATCTATACAATCTATATGTTATTAAATCTATATATCTGTAATTGGTAAAACTAACATCAAGAAACTATGCCATACCAATACCATTGCTTTATTTTTTTGTCTCTAGCAAGTCCTATGACACCTATCCTACCTCCATGACCTCAGGACTTACTCAAATCAGAGATTCCCGTTTTGATCAACAGAAAAGATAATTGATTAGACACTTGTAATTCAGACCAATGCAGTACCCATAAAGGGCTAATCCAGCGATTGCAATATGATAATCATCAAATCAGCAAAAATTTAACCAACCGACATCAGTGGACCCAACGCTCAAAGGCCTGGTTCCAATTCTGTCCGCTGGTTGAATTTTGCTAGTATGTTTATCTAAAAGATTGTCAGATTTAGTAAAAACTTCACTCGCCCAATGGCAGCGGAAGGTCCTTTAGAAAGGGTATTCCACTGCCATCAGTCAGATAATGTTTTCTTCTATACATTTGCTATATAAAACTGATTAGATTAGCCTAAAATTAGCCTAAATAATTAGATTAGCCTAATGTTTCCAGCAGAGTGGAACATTTCCTATAGTTATGTGATTGAATGATAATTTTCATACAGAGATAAAATTAATCTGGGTAATTCCATTAATCTATTGACCTAAAGGTTCAGAAAGTCCCTAGGTTGTGCACCAAGTCCTATCCTACAATTCTGCATGTATTCTATGCTTTGCTAGCTTTCTACTGAACTGAGCACATTCACGCACCAGGGAATATTGTCATTATTATACATTTATCATCAATTTCCAAACAATGAAATACCAATTTAGTATATATAACAATAAAGGCTTTTTCACACTAAAATGGCGTTGTCTTGTTATTTGCTTGATCATACAAGTTACCTGAAATGGCAATATTAATGTAAGGGCAAATACTGGCTGTCTCAACTTCTGCAGGGTACTGTACTTTGTTTCAATGGGACTCACAGTACCTTGAAAAAGTTGAGGTAACCAGTAATGCCTCTTGTGCCAGGGTGCCTTGTAATCAAGCGTATTGTCTAATATGGCCAGTACATATTGGACGATAAGCAATAAACAGTTAAGCGAAAAAAAAACAACAGTTGAGATTTAAATTTTGAGGTATCCCATACCCTATTTTATCATTTCCCCATCCAATATCATATGATTCAATCAGTAAGGATAGCTAAATGAAATTATACATTCATTATTAAGCCTTGCTTATTATCTTGTTATGGACCCCATTATATTGTATCTCATTTTTTCCAGCAACCAAGACTAGAACACCTGAAACAACTTTATATCAAACAACATCACCTGGTCCCTCGGCTCTGAGCTCACTGTTAGTAGACACTTCAAGTATGATTGATACGTCTCCTAACATGGAGCTTGCATCAACAACAGGTCCTGGATCTGGATTTCCATGGCCTCAATCGACTCCCATGACAATAGAGTACTTGTCTTTTTCCACGAGTGACCCTCAATCAACTCCTATGGCAACGGAGCCTTCCTCGCTTTCTACAAACGAGGTTCTATCAAGTGCTTTGCTGAAAGAGCCTTCATTAGTTTCCATACCAGAGTCCCAATCAACACCTCTGCTGACAGAGCCAGGAACGACTATTTTCTCAACAGAGCATCGAACAACTCCATTGCAAACAGAGGATGAAACAACTATTTCTACAATACAACCCGAATGGACTAGTAGCCAAAAAGAGACTCAGTCAGCCAGTTCAGCAGTGGAGACTATATCGACCACTATACCAACTGTGCCTGAATCAACTCATTTAATGACACAGCCTAAATCAACTCCTTCTATATCCGATCCTGAATCAAGCATTTCTTCAGTACAATCTGAATCGACTCCTGTCCGAACAGAACCTTTAACCACACTAAAAACAGGGACGGAATCAACTATTCCAAAAACAGAGCCTCAATCAACCATCAAGACAACAAAGCCTCAATCAACAATTCCCACAACAGATCCTCAATCAACAATGAACAAAACAGAGCCTCAATCAACGACTCTAAGAACAGGGCCTCAGTTAACAATTGACACAACAGAGCCTCAATTAACAATCAACAAAACACAACCTCAATCAACAATGCCCACAACAGAGCCTCAATCAACATTCCCAACAGCAGAGCCTCAATCAACAATCCCAACAACAGAGCCTCAATCAACAATCCCAACAACAGAGCCTCAATCAACAATCCCAACAGCAGAGCCTCAATCAACAATCCCAACAACAGAGCCTCAATCAACAATCCCAACAGCAGAGCCTCAATCAACAATCCCAACAACAGAGCCTCAATCAACAATCCCAACAACAGAACCTCAATCAACAATCCCAACAGCAGAGCCTCAATCAACAATCCCAACAGCAGAGCCTCAATCAACAATCCCAACAACAGAGCCTCAATCAACAATCCCAACAGCAGAGCCTCAATCAACAATCCCAACAGCAGAGCCTCAATCAACAATCCCAACAACAGAGCCTCAATCAACAATCCCAACAACAGAGCCTCAATCAACAATCCCAACAACAGAGCCTCAATTTACAATAAACGAAACAGAACTTCAATCAACAGTCCCAACAACAGAACCTCAATCAACAATCAACAAAGCAGAACCTCAATCAACAATTCCACCAACAAAGCCTCAATCAACAATACCAAGAACAAAATCAGCAATTTTAACAACTGACTCTAAATCAACCCCTAGAGAAGACCCTACTGCAACTCTTCCCTCAATAGAGCCTAAATCAACTATGATTTCTACAGAAACTGCATCAACTCTGACAACAGCAGTAACTGATACACCTTCAACTGAAGAAATGTATGACTATGAAAGTAGTTCAAGTGGAGGCACAATAACAGGAGTTTGGACCACAAGTCCTCCTACAACTGAGGATGCAAACACCCCAGAGACCACCACAGCTGTGAATGAGAGGAAGGTGATTGCTCAGGCACTGGTGGATTCTGGGATATTTGGTAAGTAGATCTGCAGTATGCTACATTGTCTGAAATCTAGGATAGGTAAGATTGCTCTCTCTTTTTTTTAGCTTTAATTTACTTAGAATCAACTATTAAATGTTCTCAGTAATTGTGAAGGGTGCCCATGGGTGCACAGAAAAAAATAATGTTCAAAATCTAAGTCAGATGTTAGTCAAAAAGGCTAGCTTTCTAACAATACCTAGTCAAAAGCACGTGCCTAAGTGTCCAAGTTTTTCTTAGTCAAATACGACTAACCATTAGTCAAAGTGCCCAACTTGCCTTGGCTTGCCTGATTTTGACTAAGATTCTTCAGTGGTTTTGACTAAGTATGCAATCTTACAATGGTGAGTGAGTGAGTGATAGATGTTTAACGCCATTTCGACAGCTAAGGTCATATTCATGGCAAGAACTATATTACACAATTTCACAGAGGAGAATGTGTCAGTGCCCGCACATATGTGCACCACACACATCCTGAGGGGATAGGAAAGAGGAGAAATAGACCCTTTTAAGAGGGCTAGGGAAGCCCGATCTTACAATGGTGAGTGTAAGCTCTGTATAGGATCCACATCCCACAAATAATTATCTCATCATTTAGAAAGCATACATGTGAAATGCCTCACATAATTTTCATTAAAACTCCGGAGTCAGTTACTCTGGGTTTCCCACAAAGAAGCAGATACTTCTGTGGATATTTTACTTATCTAGATTCCCACAGAAAAGGTGTAATTATCTGTCTACCTAGTTTAATTAACAAATCATTAAACTATTTGACATATTTTGCCAAGCTTGATGTTATATTGAATTGTGGAAGCCTCAAAATTATACAGCGCCTGAAAATCACCATCATTTTGACATCCATCGAATAGTTTATGGTACACAGCCACCAGAAAAATCCTGTTTCAAACCACGCTACCACCTGGTGTGTAAAGGCAATACTATGCCAATATAGCTTAGTCAAAGTCACTAAGAGATCTTAGTCAAAGTGACTAAATGACAGTGACTAAGATAAGTTAGCTTGCCTGAAACTCCCAGCAGATACCTTATTCAAGATTGTGGTTGGAGAGAGAAACTGATTTGGGTAGTCAATGTGACTAAAATAAAGTAGACATTGTTAGTCACACATTAGTCATATGTACTAACTAAGATTATTTGGGCGTTTTGACTAAGATAAGTTAGACTGACTAACATGGATTTTTTTCTGTGTGATGAAAAAATGGGCTACACGTTTTCCAATTATAATCTAAGCCACATTTTCCTAGTTAATGTTGGCTAACTTGAAATAGCTTACATTCTTTCTCTTGAATTCATCCAATCATCAATTACAATAGTATGTACTTGTATAGCATAATTGATAAGTGCTTCAACATCAATACTCAAACCTTTGGATATGAGGTTGTCAAATCTCATTTTCCTGCAAAAGCCAATATGTGTAAATGTACAATACAGCCTTTATAGAGGAAACATTAGCATTTATTTCATGCTCAGCATGGCAGGTTCTATAGTGGAGCATAGGTAGAACAAATCCCCATGAGGCCATGATTTTTTTAAGGTTAACCAATTGCTTTATTGCCCAAACGAATTTACAGAAAAGTGGTAAAGCAGACAATAACATAACTCCTTAAATGTTATTATATTCCAGATGAAACTAGATCTTGTCCTTTATTTTTAGCGAATAGACAACGACATTCTTCGCGTCGAGACGTTCTGTTGGCCCATAACACACGGACATCGAGACCTTCGTGTGCAGGGCCAACAGGACGTTGTGACGTGAAGAACGATTCCTATGTTTAGAAAGGTACCCGATCTTTGATGTTGCCTAAAATCTGCTCACTCCACCGTGACCTTACTGATGGCCGTGCCCTGTACTCCTATAACGCACGCATGGTCACTTCTATTGTGCAACAGTGCACACCGCATCGTTTTATAAGACCCCATTCTCCATCATGAAGTCATCAAAATAACCTTGAACGCCTTACTGGAAGGTTATTGCTTCACATGAAATAGATACAGATATCCACTTGAATTGCTTCAAGCTGAATAACTCTTCACTTGTTAGCCTTGAAGCAGTTCTTCACTCGGCTCCGCCTTGTGGAATACTGTTTCGAGCTACCTCATAAAGAAGCACTTAGTTTGGAGCAAGTCTCATGAACCTTTGCCTATATATTTCATAACAGAGAACCCACCGGTCAGGTTATGCCCTGAGCATGACTGGCCATTGCTTCAGGACTCCACACGAGAAGTAAAAGTGTTTGGACACATGCCCGGTGACACGGTACAGGTCGCCTGTCAATATGGTTACAAGTTCCCTACGGGAGATGACATAAGGTCTATAATGTGCCTGGACTCTGGGCTCTGGAGTAGCCCCATACCTGCATGTATTGGTGAGTTTTTAAATGCTATCACAACTTTAATTGTCTAAAAGTGCCTTAAAGTGGCTGGAGTCTGGGACTTTGGAAAGTGCTCTACCATCTTGAAAACTCATGTAATCTTTAGATACAAAGAACCTCAGCAATACATCAAGCTCCTCAAGTGCTTCAGTCTGAGTCTTGCAGCTTCACTTTGACTAGTTATACTGATTAGCCTTCAATTCATTTCAATGAATCTTGTCAAATGCAAGCAGTTCATCAGTGCCAAAAAGGAATGCTTTTTATTAGACCCCAAATCATGCACTAATAATGCCTAAAGGGTCAGTATCATGCACCATTAAATGTAAAAAAGGCTCAGCATTAACCGAGTGATCTACCCTCTGCTCTCAAACATGCCAAAATGTCTTCATTTTATATATACTGTGTATTGCCCATCTGTCCCTATAGCTATAGAATGCACCTTAACGGAGGGCCCGGGAGGACGTGTACACAGGGCGAGGTACCATGAAACCATCACCATCACCTGCCCGCTTGGTACCGCTACGGCTACATTAAGGACGCGGCAGAAGCTGGAGTGTACCTCAGATGGTACCTTCCATAGGGACATAGAGCCTTGCCTAGGTAAGATGTAACTATAATCATTATTGCTGTTATCACATGTCTACATCATGCCCATCGGTCATCATGAAACATGATTCATTGATGTTTGAACGGGGCCCTTCCGGAGGCACACCTAATTATCAGATGTATCAACTTTAATCTGTGGACACTCAGCATACTCTATCCCTAGTAGGATGCAGTGGGTCCCCTATGTGGGCCATGGTATGCATATCTTGGAGGAAAGACCTTATTATTATTAGATATGCCAACTTCAAGTAATTGTCATTTAGTATACTGTATTCTAAAACTAAGTTATAGATACTAACCACATTCCAACCTTAGGTGGTTGCACTATGTGAGCCATGCTGACTGTGGAAGGGGTCCTTTGGGAGGGACACCTGATTATTAGATATAACAACTTTAAGTTAGGGACATTCACTATACTAATTATCAGATATAGCAACTTTAAAAATTCACTACATTCTGTCCTCAGGTGGGTGCAGTGAGTTTCCCTATGTGGGTCATGCTACTCAGACCTTAGAAGGGGACCCAGGAACACAGGTGGCAGTCGTCAAGTGCTACAACAATTATAGGTTTGCTGATGGCACTGACACAAAGCGCATCAACTGTACATCGAACAGGGAGTGGGACATCACTACATCTCTCAGGTGTCTAGGTAAAATGTTGATTCTTAAATCGAGCATGTCCACAAAGAAGAACACTGCCGGCCTTAAGTGTCAGTATTGGTAGCTTCACACACTCTAAAGTAGGTAGTATTGAAAATGCAATTGTAAGAGGAGATGATAATGGTAGATAATTTTTATTGTCACAGGTCAGAAATTTGGAATCATGTGGCTTGTTTTAAATGATATGGCACTCATAGATTTTAACGCCCCTGTACTTGCAGCCCTTGTTTGAAATCGGTGCTTACTTAAATACTACTTTTTACTGCTAGGATTGATTTCAGTAACCCCATCCCCATGGTGCCTTACAGAGCTTATTTAAGACCATCGACACATAACTGGGCCATTACAGTGTAGCAACCTAATGGGATTAATCATCAGCCAATGAGGTAATTCCAAATAATCCCCAGCAAATCCTAGTGAACATAAGTCATGCTGGGTGAGGAATGTGTGAGTACATTGAGTGATAACGAATAATGTCATTTTGTGTGATACAACGTCAACTCTCACTCAGCTTGACAAACCTTCACTTCCTTCAGTAAGACCTGAGAGAGCATGCGTCAACATGTGTCAATACTTGTCAACTCTCACACCGCTTCACATGTCTTCACTCATTTCCATAAAGATGTGAGGGGAACTGGGTGAGCAAATGTCAACATGTGTCAATACTTGTCAACTCTCACACAGCTTCACATGTCTTCACTCATTTCCATAAAGATGTGAGGGGAACTGGGTGAGCAAATGTCAACATGTGTCAATACTTGTCAACTCTCACCCAACCTCACATATCTTCACTCATTTCCATAAGGATGTGATGGGAACTGGGTGAGCATTCGTCAATACTTGTCAACTCTCAGGCAGCTTCACATGTCTTCACTTACTTCAATAAAGATGTGAGGGGACCAGGGTGAGCACATGTCAACATGTGTCAATACTTGTCAACTCTCACCTAGCATGACATTTCTTCACCAAGCCTTCAACAATAAGAGACTATGGAAACTGTATGGATTCTCATGGCTTGTACTTTGCAGAGTGGGCCTATTGAGTAAATGTCAATATGAGAATTTATGTTTCACAGAGCAAGTTTCTTTTTTACATGGCATGAAATACATATGAATCAGGAACATAATGATAGCCAAGTATATGTGATTTAGTGCATACATTAGACATAATAGCTCATTTGTTTTGTCTATGGGACATAGCACTGAATTGGAATTGCATTTGTTTTACATGATATCTAAGTATCTGTTTGTCCTGGTTTGATGGGATATGAAGGTTTAATGTCTACTGATCAGCTAGGTCACAGCTGATTAGAGCAAATATACAGGATCTCTTCATAGGCTGGTTAAAAAACTCTGTATTGAGTGATAATAGGGGCAGATACTTTGTCCAACATTAGCATGACAGACTGTGTGAGGAGATGTGAGCATGCGTCAAGATTCGCCAATTCTCACCCACCATGACACAACTTCACGCACAATGACACATTATGTACTATTCTGTGTTTTGATTGGTCCATTTCAAATTTCCCTCCCATTCCTTTGTTCTCCTCCTGCTTTCAAAACAGTCAGGCAGAGGCAGCCATGGAGAACAGATCTTGTGGTAGGTGGTCACACAGTTCTAGATTGATTTGACTTGAAATCCTATGTGATAAGCATTTATACAGTAACACATTGATATTATCTACAATCCCTGAACATCTATCTTGTTGCTGAATTCAGCTATTTGTCTCAACACCCCAAATCAATGTAGAACTTTCTATGTGAGCAAGGCTCAGGGAAATTCTGGGGGATTCAGGCTGCCATATCGGAGTGGTCATTGTTTATCAACTTGGATGTGAGTGGGTGGTCAAAATTAGATTGCTGCTGTTTGTTTATGACCATTTCTTATCATTTCAACAGGCATTCTCAAGACTGATACAAGGAAAATTCAACTCACACAGCTGACAGAATATCTATCCATTTTCAAGCAAAGTGGGCAACACATGACATGCAGAGGAGAGATGTCTTCAATGGGAACCAGCATATGAACAGCTGAATTGATGTTAATAAAGTTATGAAATATCAGAAATCCACAACCACCTGCACCCCCCCCCCTGCCTATCCCCCACCCACAAATTAGTCTGTGCGTCAATATATGTGATACTGTGTCATGACCCATGTGTCAGTGTATGTGATAATATGTGATGACACATGATGTCATCATGTGTCATTGTTGGTGAAGGTTCACGCATGTTGACTCAACTTCACAAATTTGGCTGGGATGTTCACGCATGCGTCATATCTTGTCATGGTCTGTGATCACCCACGCGTCGAGTCCTAAGAGCGCATGGGGTGAGGCTGGCGCAGCATGACAAAAGTTGACACAGATTTGCTGGGTCATGGCAGCACACTCAGGGGGCAATAATCATGGCAGCCCACTCAGGGGGCAAGTGGTACACAACGTTGCCACTATTTCCTTCCTGTTGCCGTGTTTTGGCCGATCTGAAAAACGTACATGTATGATTTCTGCCAATAAACTTGTTAAAACTCAACTCAACTCAACTGAGAACTGTTATCAGTGATAAGTCGCTGGTAACTAGCACCAGCAATGGCTGCGCCCATTAGACAATCTGCTATCAAGACCTGTTTGTTTTCTATTACAGAACAGCAGTGTCCCCACCTGGCGGCCATGTCAGACACTAATACCGCCGTGAACACCACATCTACGGCTGCTGGTACCGTGGTACAGGTTACCTGTACACCGGGTACTAGCCTCCCAGGGGGCACCGCCTCCCGGGTGTCCACCTGTATGGATGGTACAATGTGGACACCTGCCCTTGACTATGTATGTCAAGGTAGGCTTGAATTTTCAAATTAGTTTTGCCCCCTGACATTTGTCACTTACACAGTAAAGCCATGTCTGGGCCCATAACCTATCATATTTTGACAAAATTTAAGGTACATAACAAAGACGCTCACAGGTGTCAACTAATTAGAGCTTTGGTTGCACTAACATGATGTGCACATACGTTTCCATACATGTGTCCTTTCAGAAGCTTGATATAATGACTGTCCTTTTTAATCCTTTTTCAATTCATGCTTTATTTTCAAAATCTAACTATCAGCTTTCCGATTATTTCAGTCACCCAGTGTAGTGACTTGCAGAACCTTGCTAACGTTGCCGTATTAGGACAGCCCAGAGGTGCCGTTTATGGGACTATTGTAGAACTTAGGTGTAAAGGACAAGACCGCTTCATTGATGGCACCCAACACAAGGTGGCGCAGTGTGGGATAAATGGACAGTGGAATAGTACCCTCTCCGACTGCCAAGGTAAAAAATGCGATTTAAAAGATATACCTTGTTTTGTTTTAATAGAACCGTAATGTGTAAAGCTTCTGTGTTTTTGAAGAGCTTTGATATTAAGAAAGATTTTTTCTCCTGAAAAGAAACTCATAATAAGAGAAATAAAAATCCCTTCAGTATATATTAAGTTATAACCCATAGTCTTAAGTTTTAACCCTAAATAGCCTTGATTGAATTATTTCGTCACTTTAGTGCTGCAGCTGCATATTTCAAGATTTGTGGGAGAGGCGAAAGAATTTGTACACGCACTATACGGACTTAGCAGGTTTAATTAATAGCCAATTAGAGAACTCCAATCTATTCACGGCGGTCCTTCTGGGGCCAACTGGTACCCACCTGATAGGTCTTATCAGTAGAAATCGCTAGTAACAAGCTCCAGCAATGGCGGCGTCCATGGGACAACCTGCTACCTCAGAATAGCACAAGGCGGAAACAACAATAGGTGAGGCTCCACTATGCGATTTTTGCCAAAAATCGGAGCTATTCTCACAAAAGTAGACACAAACACAGATTATAGAGTGGTATTTGGTATTATTTCAAGGTGTAAATAGAAGGTTGAGACAGCTTTTTGTTTATGTCAGGAAGACTTTGTGTACAATCCCATGCACATTTTTGTTGACAAAAGATTTTTTTGTTTACTAAATCAAGTTGACCTAATGTAAATATTGCAGACTTTCACACAGATGACTCTCTGCAACTCAATATCAGACAGGTTTGATTTTTACAGTACAAGACCCTGTGGTCTGTGTGACTGCTGTGTTGTTATTTATATTTTGCTGTGTTGATGTTTATATATTGAACTCCCACCCAATCACAGAGTCT
The DNA here is from genome assembly GCA_949317995.1 of Acholoe squamosa. Classification (NCBI taxonomy): domain Eukaryota; kingdom Metazoa; phylum Annelida; class Polychaeta; order Phyllodocida; family Polynoidae; genus Acholoe; species Acholoe squamosa. The sequence continues at coordinate 10,362,746 of OX439048.1, forward strand.
ATGCAGGTGCAGGTTAGTTGGTAAATATGGCACACAAGGAGTGATATCGCCCATAAAATAACCCCTGAAATCTCATGTTTACATTTTTGAATCTCATGTTTACAATATAGGAATGTCAACATCCTATACCTTAGGCACTATAGGGATAAAATTAGGTGAGAATGTACCAAAAAATCGCGTAGTGGAGCCTCACCTATAATTGCACTGGGGCCTGTGGGCACACAAATCGTAGACATACCTTAGGCACATTCATAGTAGCTAGCAAAGGTCGATAGGTGTTAGTAAAACAGAAGAAAAGTTATTTTTGCCAAAAGGTAAGTAACGATTTATGCTCTCGCTACAGCTTTAGATAATGACGTCACTAATCTCTAATTCCTGGATGTTATACTTTGCTTCTGCAGCAGGTCGCTGTCCACCAGTCCCACACATTGCGCATGCGTCATATGACGTCAGTAACACGTCAGAGGGCGTGACTATCCTGTACGAGTGTGACGTAGGGCATGCCACACCGGAAGGAAACACCACTCTCTACGTCACGTGCACCAACGTCATTTGGCAAGAGAGTGCAGTACCAGGGGCTTGTGATCGTACGTATTTATTCATAGAATAATGGTACATCTCTGTATATACATGTATGTAGTTTTACAGATAATAAGAACATTTCTCACATCTTTTAAGCCCATCAAATGATTTTGAAGGTTGTTATTATTTTTTCTTATTTTTTTTAACCTAATATAGCATTGAAGCAACCTTTTACATTCAGAAATAACACTGTGCTTGCCTTTGAGCGAAAATTAGACTTGGTTTATTCATGCATGATAGCCCAACAAGCCATGTTCATCGTGCAGAGTTTGCTCGTCTTAGAGGAACAAATACTTTAGTATCGTTGATTATCAAAACTGTTGAACTGGATGGCCCATTACCATCTCTGAAGTCGACTTTCTCAGTGTTCAAAAACAATTATGAAATAGACCTCACCCCTGTAAGAATGTGCCTGACACATTCTTACATGTCTATTTACTGCCATGCACGAGAGTGTGATCTCCCTAAGTGATGAGAAAATTGCTCAAATCAACTTTAAGTCTGAATTTTATACAGTAGTGCAGTCATTATGTGAAATGGTTTGGCACATTCGGCAGAAAGCATGGAATTTGGGTAACAGGATTTTTGAGCATGCTGCCCTCGAAACAAGACACGGGAAAATCCCGTGAACGACTGGTGAATCTGTGAGCACATATTCTCGGGAAGATCCTGGGAATAGTACCTACAATCCCGTGAATTACCCTGATATTCCCCAGTTTTTAACAGGGCCCTCTAGTGAGATTTATACACATAAGTCTGATTCTTCAGCATAAAGTGAAGATGCCAGAGTCCACCAGGGGCCTCTGTGTGAGCATGGAATCCTGGTTTGGTCCAAAGAACAGAGAGAGGGAGTGAGATGGAAAGAAATGAGAGGGCAAGAGAGGCACAGAGAGAGCAAGAGAGTTAGATATAAAGAGAGAAAGACAGAGAGAGAGAGAGAGAGAGAGAGAGGGAGAGGGAGAGAAAGGGAGAGGGAAACAGGAGAAAGAGAGGAAGGCAATAGAGGGAGGGAAGAGAGAGAAAGAGAGCAAAATAGAAAGAGAGCGAGGCAGAAAAAAAAAGAGGGAGAGCCTTGCCCCCCCAAAAAAAGGAAAATTGATTGACTTAAGCTACTGACAAAATTGATACATAAAGTTGATTGAATCATAATATTATGTGTCCCATTCTAATATGTGTGTGGTGCACATATGCAAGGGCACTGACACATTCATCTGTGAAGATGTGTAATGTAGTTCTCACCATGAATATGACCTCAGTTGTCGAAATGGCGTTAAACATTTATTACTCACTCACTCTCCCGTTCTAATAATTATGACCCTTATTGATATCTCACTAAATGTGCATATTTGCTAGACATGTCTTGAACAGAGTTAAACCCTTTAAGGGCTAACCCTAATGCATTAATGCATTTTGGTTGTCATGATGCATTAATGCAGCCAGGGCTACATTCAAGCATCATGCTTACGCTTTGGGAAGATCAGCATGATGCCCCTATGAAGTGCTGGCAAGCAGACTCCCCAAGTCTTCATCGGTAAAACATGCCAGCCAAAGGGCACGTTACACTACTGCATCAGCAGACCTTAAAGAGTTAGGTAGCATTTAGAGGCCTGGCAAATAGGCACTCAATGATTATAGGGCATGCTAAGTTGTTTACGTGCACTAAGTAAAGAGTCAGCTAAATTTAGACTGTCAAGGTTGTAGGGTGCAGGCAAACCACCTGTGGTACACACTTACAGAACAGGTCATTTTAGTCAGATGGGGAGGGGGATTTCTGGGGAATAAATGGGTGAATGTAAAAGCATATCTAAACTCAGCCTCCCATGAAAAATATACTGGCATCATTTAACACTGTCTGTGCTGTCTACTTAACCGTGTAAAAGCGCCCAAAATCTCACTGTGCCTTATTCACTGTACTAAATAAATACCCAGACATTTGGTTTGGTCTTTACCCCTGGTCCATATCCAAGACAGGTACTTATGAAATTTTAGTGCTGAAGAGTTATTTTAACACCTCCCCACCCCCACTAACCACTGGTACTTATATGAGACCAGCAATCATTGCTGAGTGTCAAGAATTAATCTTCTCAAAAATGAGCATCAAGATACTCACATGGAAAACTTTTCTGACTCTCTTTTGTGTCATTTTTGGGGGAAAATATTTGGGGAAATCTCAAATTTACACCAGACTTCCTTCATATGGGATGCATGCCATAGTTCCATCCATTGAAAATACACTGTAACAGGTTTATGCCTAGGTCCATCACACCTCATGTATAGACTCACTATGAACTATGTGATATTTAATGGACTATACCTATGTGATATTTAATGGACTATTAACACATAAATACCATGTTATGACATGTGTCCGTCGAGAACATATTTGAGTATGATTTGAAAAATGAACGTGACATATCAGATGGAAATAGAACCACCCCTGTGCCCCCTCACCCCCTGCTGATACCTACTGAGCACTCCCAAACACCAACAGGACCAACCAGTTTGGGCTACACTGCCCCACCTCAGCTGTCATTTCCACCTGGCTCACCTACACACAAGACCTGTCTCCAAAAACTGAGGGTAACAGTGGGTAAGCATAAATTTGCCATTTTTCACCATTTTCTATTCATTATGACATGCAAAGGTCACCATTTTCTTGCTGCTCTATTCATAAGGGCACTTACAATCCTAAATAGAAAATGGCACCAGTATCTCAATAATACCAATGCCATTGTACCTTGTTGTGTGCAATATTCATGAATGCTAATTCAAGCACTTTACCAGCATTTGCAATGATCTATAAAAGAAATCCTAAGTACTTGACTGGATCTTTATTTGCAATAATATGTGATATTGTACATCTGAAGGCATGATTGCAAACCTATACATGTAATTGTGTGGCCACTGGCTGTGTTCAGAAATAGCCCTCCTTATTGCAGCTGCGTACTACTACTATACAACTAAGTGTGAGAGGCAGTCAGACCCTTTCCCAATCCAGGTCATAGTGGGCCCACCTTGTGTACTGATTACCTTACCTCTTATACAGTGTACCCATTCCCAGCCAGCCTAATTTGGGTGACTTTACTTGTATGCAGGGTTGTTGTAGATTGCAACACTCATGGTCAGATTCCCCTTCTGTCCCAGTATATTTACATGTCTGTATATGTGTCCACATCCATCTATGTACATACATTCCCTTTTATCCACATACACTCACATGCCTCATGTCCACATGCACCCCCTCACACATCCACATCCTCTCTATGTCCACATCCCCTCTAAGTGCACACACACCTCCCTCTATATACACACCCACCTCCCTCTGTGTCCACACCCACCTCCCTCTATGTCCACACCCCCCTCTCTCTGTGTCCACACTTAACTCCCTATATGTCCACACCCATCTACCTCTGTGTCCACACACACCTCCTACAGTGGCCCACAAGGGTCAAATTGAAGTTGAAGTAAAAAGTTGACTTTCACAAAAAAAGTTAGAGTCCAAAACCAATATTATTGTTCAAAGTCAATTTCATTTCATTGCTGTCAAACTGTCAAGGTGTCAACTCATGAAAACCAACTTGTGACAGGTATCTTTTAGCATTGCATGGTGCACTCTATGTCTTTCTATATGAACAAAGTTTATACCAGCAACTACTGGGTAGCTATCGGTTCCCTCACACAATAACTGATGGTTCCACACCAAGTAGTTGGTGGTTCCAGCATCCTGTAACTGGTGGTTCCCACCCACTGTAACTGCGGTTCCACACCTATCCGCTACTGGCACTGGATCCCATACCAAGTAGCTGCTGGTTCCCACACCCAGCACTTGGTGGTTCCCATGCATATTAGTTGCTGTTTCCTGTACCCAGTACATGCTGGTTCCCACATCCAGTAGCTGCTGGTTCCCATATAAAATGGTTCCTAACCCAAGTAGCTGCTGGATCCCACACCCTTGCTGGTTCTTGCACCCAGTACCTGCTGGCTTCCACATAGAGTAGCTGGTTGTGGTTCCCACATCCATTAGGTGCTGGTTCCTGCACCCACTTCCTGCTGGTTCCCAAATAGAGTGCCTGCTGGTTCCTACATCAGATAATTGCGAGTTCTTAAAAGAGTAGCTGTCAAAATAAGTCAATTGGGTCAGGATAGGTCAAATTAGGTCAAATATGTTGAAAATAGGTCATATTGGTCAAAAGTATGTCTATTCGGGTAGCATAGGTCAAATTATGTCAAATATGGCGAAAATAGGCCTAATTGGTCAAAAGCAGGTCAATTAGGGTAGGATAGGACAAATTAGAGTAAATTTGGTGAAAATAGGTCAAATTGGTCAAAAGTATGTCTATTCGGGTAGCAGAGGTCAAATTATGTCAAATATGGTGAAAATAGGCCAAATTGGTCAAAAGCAGGTCAATTAGGGTAGGATAGGACAAATTAGAGTAAATATGGTGAAAATAGGTCAAATTGGTCAAAAGTAGGTCAATAAGGTCAGGATAGGTGAAATTAAGTCGAATAGGGTGAAATTAGGTCTAATTGATAAAAAGTAGGTCGATAAGGGTAGGATAGGTCAAATTAGGTCAAATATGCTGGAAAAATATATCAAATTGGTAAAAAACAGGTCAAATAGGGTAGGATAGGACAAATTAGAGTAAATATGGCGAAATTAGGTCAAATTGGTCAAAAGTAGATAAATAATGTCAGGATAGTTGAAATTAAGTCAAATAGGGTGAAATTATGTCTAATTGATAAAAAATGTAGGTCGATAAGGGTAGGATAGGTCAAATTAGGTCAAATATGCTGGAAAAATATGTCAAATTGGTGAAAAGCAGGTCAAATAGGGTAGGATGGGACAAATTAGAGTAAATATAGTGAAATTAGGTCAAATTGGTCAAAAAAAGATAAATAATGTCAGGATAGTTCAAATTAAGTCAAATAGGGTGAAAATAGGTCTAATTGGTAAAAAGTAGGTCAATAAGGGTAGGATAGGTCAAATTAGGTCAAATATGGTGCAAACCCGTCAAATTGGTCAGAAATAGGTCGATAAGGTCAAAGTAAATCAAATTAGGTCAAACATGGTGCAAATAGGTCGAATTGGTCAAAAGTAGGTCAATTAGGTCAGGATGGGTCAATTAACGTCATATATAGTGAAAACAGGTCATATTGATCAAAAGTAGGTCAATTAGGTCCAATAAGGTCAGGATAGATCAAATATGGTTGAAATAGATCAAATTGGTCAAAAGTAGGTAAATTTTGTCAAAATGTAGGGTATGATAGGTGAAGTAAGGTCAAATATGCTGGAAATAGGTCATTTAGGTCAAATTATGTCGAAATTTGTCAAAATAAGGTCGACTATGACTATTTTTGACCAATCTGACCTACTTTGACTATATTTGACCTAATATGACCCATTCTAACCTACTTTGACCTAATCATGCTACTTTTGACTGATTTGACCTATTTTAAGATATTTGACCTAATTTGAACTATCCTCACCTAATTGACCTTCTTTTGAACAATTTTACCTATTTTCACCATTATTTGACCTAATTTGACTTACTGACCTACCTTTGACCAATTTGACGTACTTTTACCATATTTGACCTGATTTAACCTCCTTGACTCACCTTTAACCAAATTGACTTATTTTCGCCATATTTGACCTACCTTAGCCTACTTTGACCTACTGGACCTAATTTTGACCAATGTGATCTATTCTTACCACCGTTGACCTAATTTGATAGAATTTGACCTGATTGACCCATTTTCAACCAATTTGACATAATTTATCCTAGTCTGACCTAATTTCATTCAATTTTACCTACTTGGAACCAATTTGACCTATTTCGACAAATTTTAAGTATCTTGACTGCTTATGACCTAGTTTCACGCAACTTTCCCAATTTGCCCATTTTTGACTTATATGACCTTTTCATCCAGAATTTATCCAGATCACTCTTTTGCTACTAGGAATGGGAACCGGTAGCTACTCTATATCGGAACCAGCAGCTACTGGATATGGGAACAAGTAGCTACTGTATGGGAACCAACAGCTGCTGTTTTCAGAACTAGCAGCTACCTGATGTGGGAACCAGCAGGCACTCTATTTGGGAACCAGCAGGTAGTGAGTGCAGGAACCAGCACCTAATGGATGTGGGAACCACTACTAGTTACTCTATGTGAAAGCCAGCAGGTATTGGGTACAAGAACCAGCAAGGGTGTGGGATCCAGCAACTACTTGGGTTAGGAACCAGTTTATATGGGAACCAGCAGCTACCTGATGTGGGAAGCAGTAGCTACTGTATGTGGGAACCAGCATGTACTGGGTACAGGAAACAGCAACTAATATGTATGGGACTACCAAGTGCTGGGTGTGGGAACCAGCAGCTACTTGGTATGGGATCCAGTATCAGTAGCTGATTGGTGTGGAAACACCAGTTACAGTGGGTGGGAACCACCAGTTATGGGATGCTGGAACCAGCAGCTACTTGGTATGGAACCATCAGTTATTGTGTGAGGGAACCAATAGCTACCCAGTAGTTGCTGGTATAGACATATAGAAAGACATAGAGTGTACCATGCAAAGCCAAAAGATACCTGTCACAAGTGGGTTTGCATTCATGAGTTGACACCTTGACAGCTTGACAGCAATGAAATGAAATTGACTTTGAACATTGATTTTGCTTTTGGACTTTAACTTTTTTGTGAAAGTCAACTCTTTGCTCCAACTATAATTAGACCCTTGTGGCCCACTGTACCCACCTCCTTCTGTGTCCACACCCAACTCCCTCTATGTCCACACCCACTTACCTCTTTGTCCACACCCACTTACCTTTTTGTCCACACCCACTCACCTCTATGTCCACACCCACCTCCCTCCATTTCCACACCCACCTCCCTCTGTGTCCACACCACCCCCTCTGTGTCCACACCACCTCCATCTGTGTCCACTCTCACCTCCCTCTATGCCCACACTCACATACCTCTGTGTTCACACATCCCTTTGTGTCCACTCTCATCTCCCTCTATGTCCACATCCATTTCCCTCTCTATCTACACCCACTGCCCTCTTTGTCCACTCTCCCCTCCCTCTATATCGACATCCAATTCCCTCTATGTCAACACCCACCTCACGCTTTGTTCACATCCGCCTCCCTCTATGTCCACACTCATATCCCTTTGTGTCCACTCTCATCTCCCTCTATGTTCACATACACCTCCCTCTCTGTCCACACCCACTGCCCTCTTTTTCCACTCTCCCCTCCCTCTATGTCCACATCCATTTCCCTCTGTGTCCACACCCACCTCCCTCTATGTCCACACCCACTTACCTCTTTGTCCACACCCACTTACCTTTTAGTCCACACCCACTCACCTATATGTCCACACCCACCTCCCTCCATTTCCACACCCACCTCGCTCTGTGTCCACACCACCTCCCTCTGTGTCCACACCACCTCACTCTTTCTCCACTCTCACCTCCCTCTATGCCCAACCTCACATCCCTCTGTGTTCACACTCACATCCCTTTGTGTCCACTCTCATCTCCCTCTATGTTCACATCCATTTGCCTCTTTGTCCACACCCACCTCCCTCTGTGTCCACATCTACCTTCCTCTATGTCAGCACCCACCTCACTCTGTGTTCACACCCACCTCCCCTATGTCCACGGCCACCTCCCTCATTATCCACACCCACCTCCCTCTATGTCAACACTCAATTCCCTCCTTGTTCACACCCACCTCCCTCTGTGTTTTACACCCACCTCCCTCTGGGTCCACACCCACCTCCCTCTATGTCCACACCCGCCCTCCCTTTGGGTCCACACCCACCTCCCTCTATGTCCACATCCAAATTCCTCTCTATCCACACCCACCTCCTTCTGTGTCCACACCCACCTCCCTCTATCTTCCTACACATCCCCATCATGTCCACAACCACCTCCCTCAGTGTCTACACCCACCTCCCCCTGTGTCCACTCTCACCTCCCTCTATGTCCACACCCAGCTCCCTCTATGTCCACACCTACCTCCTTCTGTTTGGTTTGGCATAACCTAGTGAGTAATGGATATACCATTTGTCTTTATAGGTGCATGAAGTTGGACCAATGAAGACCTGGAGGCAACATCCTACTAAGTGGTTCAAGAGGACAACACGTTCTACTCCATATGATTTTTTCAAAATTTTCAAAGGTTCTCTAAAATTGTTATTTGACATGTATGCACATATTTGCCAATGATTTTTTCTGATATCCCAAGCAGGAACATTTCTAACACCCACCAGTGAAAACCCAGCAAAGAATAATTGCTTTTCAGTGACCATGATCACTGAATGGTTGATAGTATGGAGAAACAATGAATTTCTACAACATGCTTGGCAAAGTCCTAGATTTTTTTTTTGTTTTATTGTGGCCCATAGCCTCTAACCATTACAGCTATGTAATAATGCTATCCGTAGTATCAAGCACATCTAACAAACTGTGAACAGGTCAGCTTGACTTGTACACCTGGCCTTCAGAACTGGTCATGTGCCCATAGCACTGAGACACACACAGAGGACCTGCCCTCCCCCCACTTGGCCCTTCATAGGATGTGTTACAGTTACTGATTGTTAATATTTATGGGTCTTTTTGGGCAAACAAACCAATGCATTAAGTTGACCTTTGGGAAAGATGACTAGGATGCACTTACCTGAAAACTATACACACATTGCAATTAGATTTTAATCTCTTGTTGTACATGTTAAATCATGTAATTTACATACCAATCATAGGAGCATTCCATATAGTCATCTAACAATATCCTATCTAATATGTGACCCATCCTTACAAAATGGTACGGAAGTCGCACATCCAAAATGTTTAGTTATTGGCATATTCATTAACAGCTCATCAAGAGCTTTCATTTGGTATATAACACTTGCATATTTGAACCAGGTGGTCCACTATGGATCATCCGTCGGTAAATTCAGTTGGATGAATTAAAAATCGATTAAACTGAGGTAATTGACATATTAAACATATGATAATTTATGAATCCTATGTAATTCCTATGTAATTCTATATATCCAAGAACACTATGGCTATGTCTATCAGGCATTTGAAGCTTAAATTCCGTTTAGTAAGCAAGGATCCTGAAAAATATCTACCCATAGGTTAGAAAAATGCTAAAATATCAATTTAAAAAAATCTGATATTTTTGACACTATACCACTTGAGAAGCCTATATCTAGGCTTCTAAATGAGCGACTTCAGTACCATTTTGTTAGGATGGGTCACATATATTCTAATATATTGAGGAGCTTCTACTCATGGTGTAGTCACCTAACCATGTGTTGCCAATGTCTGCCTGCAGCTAACCACCCTGTGACATCACAGAGGCCTAACTGTAACACACCCTAATGGTCACGACTTTGACAGCTCTCATACCCCCTCCTCCACAGTAGGGCCGCACACACCTCTTAACCCTTCAAGGGCCTCTGATGCATTAATGGATCATGTCCATTGGACATCATGATGCACCAATGTATGAAGTGCATATTAGGAGTACAAAGTGACATGGCATCGGTTAATTGGAGTCTTAGAATGGAAAACAAGCAAGTCATTCCCATATTAGGAGCCCAGTCACATAGTATTGTTATATTTGGAGCAGTTGCTGCTACAAATACACATGTTGCAGACTGGTAATACCTACACAGCCGTTGTTCTGTTTACTGGTGTCTATTTTTACACATCCCAGGTCACTTCAGGTACATACAGAGTGATTGGTGGTTTTGGGTTTTAGGTATTTAACACAAGGCGATCCTGGATAGTAATTGGTAGGTGTCACACACTGCTATTTTACAGGCTGGGTTTATATGTATACATGTTTATTTTAGTAATTGTTAATGTGGGTTAGAATTTTAGCACAAGGTGATCCTGGACAGTCAGCAGTACTGGGGTAGGCATCGCACACTGCTATGTACAGGCTGGTTCTATATTTTAGTGGTTGGTAAGGTGGGATTAGAGTCTGCATGCTCTCCAACACTTAATTGGAGCATTATGCCAACCCTTTTGCAGTGTGCGTATCAACTCATATGGTCGTCATGATGCATGAATGTAGCATCATGATGACCGATGGGCATGATGCATTAATGCATTAGTGGTCCTTCAAGGGATGTAATGGTTGGTGAGTTGGGATGTAGTGGTTCAGGTTGGTGAGTTGATGCATTTGATCAGATTCATTTCCCTTGGACTATCGGCAGAAGGAGGGGTCAGCTAGTGCTGGAGGAATGGATAGGCTTGTAGCTTACTGCCGGTGGAGGACCCATTCATATTTTTGAGATACAGAACCTTTAATATTATATAGGATTATGCAGTAATTTGTCCCATTATTCCCCATATTCATATCCAAAAGTTGACAGATTTTTTCATAACTTCCTGAGCACTTAGATTATAAGCATATCTTTGTAATGAATGAAGTATCAACATATAGTCCAAGTGGTAACACATTTGACTCTATATCAAGAGATCTTGGGTTCTATTTTATGCCAGGGAATGTAAGAACATCTGTGAGCCAGCAAGCAGAAATGAGGGTTCCTGCAGGATTTAGTACCTGTTTTAGCCACCAGGGGGCACTACTATGGGCTAGAATAGGAAAAATATGTCTAAAACTGCCATAGGCTACTTTTTTATGGACAATCCAATGATTTTTTTATAAAACATTCTATTCTGGGGGGAAAGGGTCCATATTTGGTATTAAAAAGAATGTTTTTGGGCCAAAATAGGCATTTTTGTTGATTTCTGTTGCCATGGAAACATTATTTTCATTCTAAATAAGAAAATCGATGATCCCATCTGAAGGAACATTTCATAAGGTCCACTATGGTGTAAACAGAATGAAAATACCATTTCTACATCGAAAGTTATGGGCAAAAGAATGAAAATTTATGCTTATTTAGCTAATTAGCATAAATTATGCTAATTACAGTTGTATCTCATGACCAATGGGACTTATGGCTTATTGACATTCACAAAATGGTCATACCTACCCATATTTAGCAAGCCATTCCTCCAAAACTAACAGGAGTATCTTCTCATGCAATATATCACTGTAAAGCTAGTGATCTGAATTTTAAAGTTGACTTCTAGCATGGAGCACCCTTTCTCCTTGCCTCTACACATCTATACAAATATTTTGGGAACATTTCGATTTTCTTTTTTTTAATTTGGCTACCATAAAACGTTTTTTAATGTTTGTCGACATTTTTTCATCATCCAATTGATGTTTCTGGGACAAACCCCCTCTCTATCAAACGGTTTTTACTAACCCTGTTATTAAGCTATACTATCATAGAATGTGTTTGTCTGAAATATAGACAGATTGCAACCCCTCTTTTCCCTCTCCTGCAAAACTTGAAATATATGCAGATACAACCTTGTTGCACTGAGGCAACGACATATGGATGAAAATCAATATGAAAAGCAAATGCTGTCATTCACTGTTAGTATCAAAGACACACAATAACAATCTATTATCCAATAATTTGTAATACACTAATGAGGTTTTTTATATAGAAGTCATTCTACCCAATTTACAAATTGATATTCATGTAGTAGATTAATTTGTTATCATTCCATAATAAAACTGATTTAAACTAAAACTTTCCCAAAAATATTATTTAGATGACTTGTTTTAAGATAAGTGGAATTTTTATCAGTGGTCTCATGCATTGGTCATTTGAATTTGTGTAGAAAAGTAATTTTTGTTTAATTTAAATTTATTTTGAATACTTTGCAAATTTTGAGGGGCCCAGATAAACTTCCTTTATAATTGAGGCTGGTGCCCCTTTTCCTATTCCCCTGATTCATGTTCCACTTGAAATAACTACTACCCAAACATTCACTTTAACTCATGGGCATGTACTTTTGTTTTCTTTATGCAGGTAGTCAACTGCAACACAGGAGCTTGATAAAATCTGCTAGATAGCACATATTAAGAGAGGTACTCCAGAGAAGAGGGCTGGCTGAAAAACAGCACAGTGGTGCCACCCATATGATATTTTTATTGCTGTCATAGATGATCTGTCAGAAATAAGATACATTAAGTATGGCTATTTAGGTAAACCAAACTTTGAGAGGCTTGCATTGTTGATTCCTGGATTCATCATGCCTTTTTTGGTAGATTTGAATAAAAAGATTCAGACATGCAGTCTTGAATTCTAAACAAAAGAAAATGTAGTTACAATACCCTGTCTATAAGGTGCACCCCACATTTAAGGCACACCCAGACCTTTCTAATATGATAAAAGGATATGTAAATGTTGTATATTTTATTCTAATCAATGGATCTTCAAAATTTAAGAACCAATAGCCATCCCAGTGCTTCCTTCACCCACCTTTACCACTGAATGTGGATGGGGGAATATTGCAGAGATTTTGGGGGAAAATTTACTCCCAGAGAGAAAATGTACTCCCAGTTTTGCTGCATCTAGAAGATGCACCAAAGGGTAATTCTTGCATGTAAGACATGCCATATACATGGTGTATTACAGTATAATATTGCAAAGGCATTTTATGCTATGTTCCTGCCCCCTGGTGGCCAAGACTAGAACTTCAAATCCTCTATGTAAGAATGTATGGTAGTAATAGCAGTGTAGATGTAAGGGTAAATGGTTTTCCATGTTAAAAATCAATTATCAAATTGAGATCACACCTTTCAGTGTTATATTGCATAAGAAAATACTCCTGATAGTTTGAGAGAAATAGCCTGCTAGATATGAACCCATGAGTATTTATAACCATATCCCCAATCTCAATATGTTCTAGCTCTATTTGGCCTTGAAATACATCCATTTATTTCATTATAACTTCTGGTGTAAGAATGGTATGTTCTTTCTGCCTTCACCATAGTAAACCATGGAACTTTCCCACAAATGGGTTCCTTGATTTTCTTTTGCTCCTTTGTGCTCCCTTGTGCTCCCTTGTGGCAAAATTAGGAAATAAATCTAGCACGGGCTAGGCACCAATCCTGTTTACCTGTTCGAGACTATATGTGTGATGAAAAACCTGAATATTTTCATTGCGGTGGAGCTTACTCTATTCAATATGCTGATGCTGGCTTTTTTTAACCTGCATGATGTAATTCTATTATTTTCAGGAGATTTTCAATGTGGAAAAACAATTCAAAATTGCATGGGACCACATGATGGTAATATATTTTCTGGGTACAGAAAGTTGATGAAAATATTCTGGGAAAGTAAGCCAAAAAAGTAGCTACTCTTTAATGAGATTCCATGCAAATTATGGCAAAACACTGTATAACCCTATGGTAGATTCATAGATAAATATCTCATAAACTAGCATGGGACCCTATGCTAGTTTATAAGACTGCTTTCTTTGTACTATTAGAAAGAGAAAGTAATTACAAACATCTGGCGAAGATTTAGCTACTTTTAGCCTATGGGCGCCATCCACCTTCCCCATTCATTGCCCCCATTCTAGATGTATTTATTACCCAAATAAAGGCTCAAATCAAAATATAAGTCAATGTGTCTAGTTTTGTGTGAATCTCTATATTGCTCAGAATCTATCAATCGAAATGATGGCGTTTCAAGGCTAGATCTACATCAAAGACAAATACAATGAGGAAAGTCTCATCATAGGAATACAAACTATCGATTTCAAATCTTAAATTAAGGTTAGAAGTGGGGGTTATTTGCAAAAGTATTTTCAATATTCCCGTGATATCACATGAATTTACTGTCATTTCACGTGATCCCGTGATATCACGTGAATTTCTGCTCACAGAATCCCGTGAATTCACGTGTAAAATTCACGGGAATTCACGGGAACGACACCAGTTCAACACGTGATTTTACTGGTGAATTCACGTGAATTTGTTTCAAGGGTGAATCCAAATCTAAGTGGATACATCAATTTTGATGAGTGTTTCTACATGTAATCTGACATTAAAAATGTGAAGCATAAAATTCCTATTTGATGTCTTAATAAAAGATATAAATTATATTGCAACAATACATAACCACATGTTTACATGTAGACCAAAGATACCTTCTATATTTATTCATGAAAAAGTCTAGATAAGTAATCCGTAATGTTAATTTGCATAAGGGAGTGATCATTTTTTAACAACAGGGGGGGCTGGTGGGTTTGCGCGCGGACATGAGAAAAAAATTTCATCCCCTCTCTCGAAGGGGTAAAATTTTTTTGAACCCCCCATAAGGGACAAAAATCATGCAAGAATGTCCCCTTTTAGCCTATAGTAACATGCGGGGATTTCCACTGAAAGCAGGTGAAATTATTTTGACCCCCCCCCTCAGAGGTGTTGAAAAAATTCTGACCCCCCCCCCCCATCAAGGGGTTAAAAACATTCTGACCCCCCCTCAAACCCACCAGCCCGCTCTCTGTTGTTAAAAAATGATCACTCCCTAAAACCTAGCTAATTTGCCTATAATAATGAGGTAACAACGAATCAGCAATTCTAGTGGTCTCAAGTACCATGCACATGTACATAAACCCTGGCTATAGGTCTAGTTTAGTGATCAGAGGTCTCGAGTAGTGTTTTATTTTAATCATTTTCATTGTACCTAATCAACATATTTTATGAACTGTTTGACTGGGGAGTTGATGAGAGTTCTGCACATTCGACAAATGTGAATGTTTATATCTAGTTTGTAGCAAAAGAAGATACCATGAAATTTCATTTTTTGAGTCTGGGCCCTGAACCCCTCCCCAAAGACTAATCTGTCACTTCCTGTATATTTGAATGAGTGTAATTCTAGCATTACCACTATGTCATTAAAAAGGGTAAACTGAAAAAAGATCTAGTTCAGTCAGTCCCTTCAAAGCTGCAATGGGAAAGAAGGTGCAAGGGGGGGGGGGGGTCCTCGTGGCTCTCTTCTAATGCAACATGGGTGGGCACTAATCCCTAGATGATATCCACAAAATAGTTATTTTATAACCAGCGCCTATGGCGCTGTGATAATGGCCAAAAAGTTATCACATTTTGAAACCCTCTTGCAGAGAGTACATATTATTAAATCTTCTTTAAACATAAGATTTAATCGTAAGCTTTGCAGCACATAAGATTAGAAATATTACAATTTACGAAACTGAGACCAACTTCTAGTTCTTGTTTTAATCACAGGGGGAGCGCAGGTGTAGCTGGTTACTGACGGGTCCAGCGGAGAGTGAGATTGCAAATGTTGACAACATTAAATGAAAAAAAAAATCATCATTTGCAATTACTAAAGAAACTTTGCCATAAAAGTTGAGTTTAACATTTTTGCTACATAACACGAAGTGTAGGCAATTTAAGAAAATTGTAATTTTAGGGGATTGGATTTATGAAACCTAAGGTTCTAAGAAAGTGTCAATCTCGCAAGACTCTACTTCCGTTTTCACACTTCCGGGGCCACCAACTCGATCTCGGTACTTTTTTAGAAAAGGTAGGTTAATCATTGCAACATTTCTTTTATCTCTCAATGTCAAAGACTGATGTACAAACATAGATTGAATTATCTTGACTTCACTATAACCCATTTAACACCTCTCATTTGCAAGTGACTAGATTTTTCTCTATCATTCCTGATCACAATGAAGCAAAATACATAAGGGCTGTTGATCATTGCTAAAGATAGGACTAGCAAGAAGAGCCTAACCCTTCAGCCTCCTTGTTTCAGTAAAATGTCCCTAGCAAAAAAAGTTCCTGCTCTTCATGAGATTTTCCCAGTTTTCATGAAAAATTCATATTCATTCCCCAAACAAGTCGAATTCAAGACATTTTGTGTCAAATCTAAGAATGTTGTGTGAAATATGCTCTAGCAAGGATGAGCTTTTGAAGAATACCCTGCGGAAGGGTGCAAGGATGATGGATCATGCAGACTAAACTGCACATCTGTATAAAAATGATTTAAGTACCCCCCATTTCCAAATACTTATTAAATCCATTTGAACTATGCACCATGTATACATTTCATACAAGAGTGGCCGGCAGAGGGAGATTGAAATGGTTCTTACCATAATACACCATGTATAAGACATGGCCTATATGTCAGGTAATAGACTCGTACTGGGTCAAATCCCACACTGCAATTTTTACATGAAAATTTCTGCAATCTAGCAATCTGTAACAATTACATACTCTCCCTGTATATTGCAAGATGGGTGATTGATTAAGATTTAAATATCTAGATATTTTCTCTTGCATAATTGAAAAGTTGCTGCAATATTATTTACCAGATTCAGTTGCAAAACCAAGAAATGTATAGGCTTGGGGAAGTAGTGGTTTCACTCTCTTATCTAATTCCAAACAATACACTGCACCTCTCCCTGCATAGAATATACATATAGTTCAACCTTGATATTATTTCATATTGTGTTTGCCCACATTAGCTTGTCATTTCAATACCAAAATGGATTGCATAGTGCTTACGTGTCTCTTAGAGTCTATATTGCAAGGCTGTGAGGTCATTTTGATTGCGACAGCATGGGCGTGGAAAGCAGGGGGGACAGGGGGGACATGCCCCCCCCCCACTTTTGGCCAACTCCTCAAAAGGTCAAAACTAAAAGGTCAAGCAAAGGGAGGTCAAAATTTGCCGAAAACCCCCCTGGTCCCCCCCACTCTGAAACTGCTTCCCACGCCCTTGGACAGTGGGAATAGGAAAGTGCAATGGTGTGATAAAACCTTTACAATTTGCAATAGGCTCGGGCCCCAACCTGCAGCAGTTCCCCATTTGCAGGATCTCATTGTGGGATTTAACCTACTGTGCCTTATAAATTCAGCCAAAGCAAGGGGTGTCTTATAAGTGTTGGATCCAGGATTTAGAAAGTGATGGGGTATGGCCCAAAATCAGGGGCTCACCCCCCCCCCATTTTTGAGGATTTCTTTGATCAAAATAATCAAATAACCTCTTAACTGCAGACAGCATTGAGGGGTGTGCACCCCGCACCCCTGTCTAAATCCCCCACTGTATTATACAGCTCTCCTCTAGGGATTTCACACTATAGACATCATCAAACTGCCCAAGATATCTTTCATGCACAGTATGAAAAATGTTGAGAGGGTGGATGTTTTATCTGAATGTGCATGTCTGTGATATTTGGGGGAATGTAGTATTTTTTTTTCTGGAGAAAATCTGTGAAAATCATGGGAAGGGATGACTTAAACACTAAATGTCCATGGCAAAAGTTTGTTTTGAAAAGCCATAGCAAGCATACATAATGTTGCCCAATAAGTGCAGGGAGCTAGATAAATCCTCATTTTCATATGCAAATTAGGATAGAATCATTGGTGTTCCAATTGAAATTAATACATAATATACTTTCTATGGTTAATCCTTCATGTGATATATGATTTTCCAGGATCAGTTTTGCAAATTAACCTGCAAGTTAAATGATAATGCATTTTATAAAACCATTCACTATTTTTTACACAACCTAAATTCAACATCAATTCTTAAGGGGAAATATTCTTTAAAATCAATGTATCCACTTAGATTTCAATAGAGTATTGTCTAAAGAATCTGATTGCAAACTTTCATGATTTCCGCCAGATGTGCCAAAACCCCTAGAATGTGCTACATGATGACTGCACTACATGGTAAATATAGTATCTGTAAATCCGCATTAATTTTTCCATTTTACAGTTATTACGTGCCCAGTGCCCTCAGCGTCCATCTTTAACAACGTCACTACCCATAATTCCACCTACGTGTACAATGACGTCATCACGGTCACGTGTCCCCCTGGTTACGTCTTCAGTGACGGTACGTCAGTGACGGAGGCCCGGTGTGAGGTGGGAGGAACGTGGTCTGCCACAGGTAACTGCTCAGGTAAGATTTTACAGTTCGATATAAAAATAAAAAGAAAGAAAGAAAGAATGAAATTTATTCAGTCTTAGGCTTTGCAGTATGATACAAAAGAAAGAAAGAAAGAAAGAAAGAATGGATGAATGAAAGAAGGCAAGAAAGAAAGAAGGAAGGAAAGAAAAAACGAAAGAAGGACAGAATGAATGAAAGAAGGCAAGAAAGAAAGAAGGAAGGAAAGAAAAAAACGAAAGAAGGACAGAATGAATGAAAGAAGGCAAGAAAGAAGGCAAGAAAGAAAGAAAGAAAGAAAGAAAGAAAGGAAGAAGTGCATTTAGTCTTATCACTAGACCTTGTCACAGGATGGAAACTAATCGGTCCAATGGTGGAACTAAATGAAGTTTCATGAACAAACACATATTAACTTGATCCTTATCCAACGTTATTAATCAAGTGAGACAAAATACATCAGAGAGGCTGCCCCTCTGTTTTTTTAGTAAAACCCTAGAAATTATCTGGAATAATGGTTATAGTCTTTCAGTCCAGACCAGCTTCTACTGTTTCTGCACTGCAAAAATGGTGTTTAGATTTTAAACATGTTTAGGTCTAAACACGTTTAAAACCTAAACATATAGGTCAGCTAGGTGTCTCATCGACTACACATTTAGGAAATGAACACTTTTATTCTAACTACATAAACATTTACGCTAAACATGTTTAGATGTTTAGAGTTGAGACAGTTGAAAAATAGGTGTTTATATTCAAACATCAATATGTTTAGATACTTGGATATTGAATCCACACCAGGTAGCAGCACTACCTTTGAATGGACTATCTGCACACAGTTATAATTAATTGTTGTGACAAATGTCCCCACAACCCCATGTTTATCATGGTTTCATTTCATAGAATGTCATGTGAATAGAAAGGGCAATAGAAATTTGACTAGATCCACCTCATGCCACCATCTTTTCCATAAAATAATCAATAAACTCCATGACTGACACCTATTTGATGTTATTCTGGAATAGATAAGGCAATGTCCTTCCTGCCAAGCTGTTGTACTTTCTCAAAGTCTCTCATTCTGATACAGTGTGTAATATATGTACACATATATAGATGTGGCTGACATCTTTGGAGACTTTGACAAGAAAATACCTGCTGATGTCCCCCCCCCCAGTAAATGAGAAAAAAAACAACAAAATATATCTCTGTTTTTAATGCATACATGTCTGCAAACCTTAACTCTCCATCAAATCATTTAAACATCTAAACACAAAAATTCATAAACACCTAAACACAAAAATTCATATATCTAAACACAAAAGTTTTAACCTAAACACCTACATTTCTAAACACTTGAGCTAAGCACATTATTTGGCTAAACATGTTTAGGAAATTAATGTGATTACAAAAACGTTGCAAGAATATGTTTAGAATTGTGTTTAGGATCTAAACACCATTTTTGCAGTGTGAGTATCAATCATGGATAGTAAACCAGGAGGGTGTTGCTCCTATAGTAAAAGGAAGAGCTGGCTAAAAATGCCCTCATTTCCAGTCCTTTCTTTTCATGTCGCTATAACTTGTCCCTTTTGTTGCTCACAAGTGGTCATTCAAGTACGGTGCTCAAAAAAGGGGATTTGAGTAGGTACCTAGTTGGGAGAAGTCAGTCAGTATAATAAACTGTAGAGCGTCTGACTTAAGTAGGTACCTGGTAGTGCAGCTCTCTCTATTTTAAACAAGGCAGGTTACTTTTCAGACTAATGTGGTGAGTGCAAGTACTTAGGTGAAGCAGTGCATGACTTGTTTAGAAAAGAGGGCACATACTCACAGCTCTTTTTACAATAGGAGCAACACCCTCCAGACAATGTATTTTGGATTGGAGTCTACGGAACCCAACTTACTTTGATAGACATCTGGCTTGCCCAGCTTAGATAATGTCTAGCAAACTGGTCCTTGGACATTTACCAATCCCAAAAGCATTGCCAGGTTTACCCTCCAACATGGGTACTGCTCAGGAAGTGTTTGCGCCCAATGACCAGAGACTTTAGCAACGTTAGTGCTATATAAGGTCTCTGCAAAGACTACAATAAATCATCCACTTTCATATTACCTCATATGATTATACTGAACAGCTACCATTTCTCATAAAACTTTGTAATCGTGTTGTATTTGTTTCAGAGCTGATGTGCCCAGAGTTAGACCAGCCTCCACACAGCGTCCTCCCTGTGCCCCTGGACCTTAGCTACAACAGCAGCGTGCTGGTAACCTGTCTCCCACATTACTGGTTTAAACACTTACATCAGCCCAGTCTACTCATCACCTGCACTGAGACTGGCAACTGGTCCAGCCACATTCCTTACTGCAAAAGTAGGTTTTGAATTTAAATACTTTGATATGACATTGTCAAATATGCTCAAAGCACTGTAATTCCTCATAATATAGGATGCGGCTTATAAGCTGGGATGGACCCATGGCGCGTCTTGTAGGATCGGCCAAAATTGGGGGATAAATCTGATATAGTACTTTAAGCTGCTACTGGGAGGTCCTAGATTTATAACCATGAGTTTTTAAATTTTGAAAATTCATTAGCACTTAAGATACAGTCCCCTATAATTGTTTTCTGTTTCCTTTTGGTATATCATACTGAATTATTAATGTTATGATATCATACCATATTTGATCCTGACTCTTTAGATAAAAATCTGTATGCTACTAACACATCCCTGACATACATTTTTGTCATTATTTCTACCACCTCAGACATCACGTGTCCCCTGCTGACAGTGCTGGATGGCGTCTTACCTGACAACCTGACCATCACATCAGGTACACAAGTGAACTACACCTGTATGGACACCTACAGCTTCACAGAACCACCTGGCTGGAGGTTCTCTACCTGTGGTATGGACGGACAGTGGGTACCGCCTATAGAGAAATGCACAGGTAAATAGAACCTAGCCTATTACATAGAGGAATGCACATGTAAATTGAACCTACCCTATTACAGAGAAGAATACACAGGTAAATAGAACCTACCCTATTACATAGAGGAATGCACAGGTGAATGGAACCTACCCTATAACATATAGAGGAATGTACAGGTACATTGAACCTACCCTATTACATAGAGGAATACACAGGTATATAGAACCTACCCGATTACATAGAGGAATGCACAGGTAAATTGAACCTACCCTTTTACATATAGAGGAATACACAGGTAAATGGAACCTACCCTATTACATATAGAGGAATACACAGGTAAATAGAACCTACCCTATTACATAGAGGAATACACAGGTAAATAGAACCTACCCTATTACATAGAGGAATGCACAGGTAAATAGAACCTACCCTATTACATAGAGGAATACACAGGTAAATAGAACCTACCCTATTACATAGAGGAATGCACAGGTGAATGGAACCTACCCTATAACATATAGAGGAATGTACAGGTACATTGAACCTACCCTATTACATATAGAGGAATGCACAGGTAAATGGAACCTACCCTATTACATATAGAGGAATACACAGGTAAATAGAACCTACCCTATTACATAGAGGAATACACAGGTAAATAGAACCTACCCTATTACGTAGAGGAATGCACAGGTGAATGGAACCTACCCTATTACATATAGGAATACACAGGTGAATAGAACCTACCCTATTACAGAGAGGAATGCACAGGTAAATGGAACCTACCCTATTACAGAGAAAAATGCTTAGGTAAAGTGAACTTACCCTATTACAGAGAAAAATGCATAGGTAAAGTGAACCTACCCTATTACAGAGAAAAATGCATAGGTAAAGTGAACCTACCCCAGTACTTAGAGGAATGCACATGTGCAGGTAAATTGAAGCTACCCCATTACAGAGAAGAATGCACAGGTAAATAGAACCTACCATTGTATATAGAGGAATGTACAGGAAATAGAACTTTCCCTATTAGGGCAAAAGGATCATACAATATATATGCATTTAGGTTCGTGGTGTGTCTTCCTCCCTGGTCTCTTCTTCCCTCTCTCTCTCTCTTTCTTGCCCTGTTTCTCTTTCTTTTACCTTCGTCTACGTCTTTACTTGTAAGCTCTAGAATGATTTTGAAATGTCCTTTAAGCTAAGGGAGTGTTCATTTTTTAACAACAGGGGGGGGTTGGTGAATTTGAGTGGGGGGCGTAAAATTTTTTGACCCCTCCTGAGTGGGGGGTGAAAAATATTTTGACTGCTCTTGAGGGGGGGCGTAAAATTTTTAGACCCTTCTCGATGAGGCATGAATTGACGCGACTTGCAGTAAATACCCAAATTGATAAGTAGTGGGGACAATTTCTCAATATATTACTTGCAGAAGGAGAAAGTTTATGCTGATAATTTTACAATGCATCAGAATGCACCATTTTCTTTCTAAAATTTCAAAATTTTTCAGGGGAATCATAATTCCAACAAGAGTATATGCAGAGCTCTTAACACTCAAGCATCTGTCGTGAATCTCACACATCTGGCGTGATTCTCACACATTTGGGGGTTGTCTCACTCTCTCACTGTTTCTCACGCATTTTAGACTTTGTAATTTCAGTATATACTTATATAGTGAACTTGTGCATCCATCCTCAGTTGATGTACCAAAATGCTCTAAAAATCAACAAATGAACCTCCATATTTCTCCAAATTTTCTTGGGGGCATACCCAAACCCCCTGGAACTGCATTTATTTCAATGCATCTCGGAAATCTAGAAAATTCCAAGCTTCAGGGAAAAGTCTCACTCTTTGGCTCCATTAGAACATGAGAGCTCTGTGGTATGTGTGATGCCTGTCACAGATGGCTCGTGCATACATGCATGCAAACTCCTCATTTTTTCAGTTTTCTCCATTATTCTAAGATCTGTTAGAGTCAATCTTTGTCCAGATCCCATGAGATATCATTTTACCATTTTATATATATAGTGGGGTCTTTGGATACAAGGGCATCAGCCACCCTCAAAAAGCACCAAAATGCACAAATTGACATCTCAAGATTCAAAATTTCCCTGGGCTAGATACCCCCAGACCCCCCTCCCATTTTAACCTATCAATGGCAAATCAAAGAAGAGTCTTTACTTTTAATGCCTCGATTTTTTTTCGCATTCGGAATTTGCATATGTCATGGTCAGATCACGTGCTCAGTGTTCTCTCTCTCCCTAGCCTTTCCTCCCATCTCCCCTTCCCCTAACCTTTCCCCAAATCTCTCCCCTCATCTGGAGTGGGCCTAGCAAGACATACCTGACCTGACCTGGATGGCCTGACCTGGATGGCCCGACCTGTACCCACCCAGACTGCCCCTGAACAGATCCACCTAGACAGACTCATCCAGACCGGACTGACCCGGACCAGACAGATCTACCTGGACTGCCCCAGACTCACCCAGATCTACCTGGATTGCCCCCAGACTCACCCTGGATGGATCCACCCTGACAGACCCAGACTAAACCGACCTGGACTGGAAAGACCTGGACCAAATGGACTTGGACCAAATGGATCTGGACTGAACCTACCACAACAGACCCAGTCAAGACTTCAATGGGACCCACACCAGACCGGACAGAATCAGATGGATCCAGACTGAACAGAACCACACCATACAGAACCATATGAGATGGACTCGACCGGGATAAACCCGACCCATCCAGTCGGGTCATCCAGTCATACCTCAACAAAATGCACCATTTGACTTCTCGATATTCAAAATTTTCCTGGGGGAAATCTCCATATACCCTTAAGGTCCCTGAGCCCAAAACAGTGTATTGATGATGCAGGGGTAGTAAAACCTTGGGGTCAGGTGGAATGTGTGCCCCCTGCACCATCCAGTCATACATCACCAAATTGCACCATTTGACTTCTCGATATTCAATTTTTTTTTGTGGGGGACATCTCAATATACCCCTAGGCTCCCTGAGCCAAAAGCAGTGTATATGATGCAGGGGTAGTAAAACCTTGGGGTCGGGTGGGATGTATGCCCCCCTGCACCATCCAGTCATACATCACCAAAATACACCATTTGACTTCTCAATATTCAAAATTTCTCTGGGGGACATACCAGTCGGGTCATCCAGTCATACCTCAACAAAATGCACCATTTGACTTCTCGATATTCAAAATTTTCCTGGGGGACATCTCCATATACCCTAAGGCTCCCTGAGCCAAAAACAGTGTATTGATGATGCAGGGGTAGTAAAACCTTGGGGTCAGGTGGAATGTGTGCCCCCTGCACCATCCAGTCATACATCACCAAATTGCACCGTTTGACTTCTCGATATTCAATTTTTTTTTGTGGGGGACATCTCAATATACCCCTAGGCTCCCTGAGCCAAAAGCAGTGTATATGATGCAGGGGTAGTAAAACCTTGGGGTCAGGTGGGATGTGTGCCCCCCTGCACCATCCAGTCATATGTCACCAAAATGCACCATTTGACTTCTCAATATTCAAAAATTTTCCTGAAGGACATAGCCCCAGACCCCCCTCTGATTCTTACTCTCTATCACACATTAATCACACTAACAATAAAAAAATATGCCCAAGAGTTTTAAACATTTTTCTTGGAAAGCAGTATGCGAATACTTAGAGTTGGCCTGGCCATTTGCTCAGAAACCCAAACCCCCAACCCATGTAAATGGTAAAGTTTTTGATTTGCCTGTTTGGATTGCTTTGGTTATCCCCCTCCCCCAAACAAAATTTCCAAAGGCTGTGCTAAAAGGGCCCATTCCCTATAGTTAAGAGTCATAAAGGCCCATGTGTGTCTGCAGCAAGTTGATTCAGACTTAAAAGATCCCTCAAATATGGTTTGCTTGCTTGCTTTAACCTAAGCCCACAGAAATCAATCTTGTGATTCATCCAGATCCATGCAATGAGATCCTATTTTAACATTTTGTAGAATTTTAAACAGAGGGTATAGGGAAACCTCAAAAACCACCAGAATGCATAAATTTAGGCTCTAGATTTATAAAACTGTTTGACTGGGGCGGTGATGCCTCCAGACCACCCTATACTTAGCTTGTCCTGGCTGCTTTTTCTAAACAAAAGACATAAGGCTAAGTAGTGTGTGACTCGCACTGCAGCTACTGATGAAATTGGTCTTGAGAAGTGGAACCCCCTATTCAATTTCTTGCAGTCCAATAGAAAAATAATTAATTGATGATAATAACTCTGGGAAGTGATACTTTTACCTTATTCTTCAGTGAAACAATATAATTGAGTGTGATATGATGCTGTACAATGTGGTGCAACACAACTCGATGATGGGGGGGGCGCGAAATATTTTGACCCCTCCTGAGGGGGGGGGCCAAAAATATTTTGGCACCTCTCAAAGGGAGGGCGGAAAATATTTTCAGGGGTCAAAACAAAAACCCACCAACCCCCCCCCCCTGTTGTTAAAAAATGAACACTCCCTAAGCAGCGCCTTATACAGAGGGGTTTCCAGAATATAAATAATAACAATACAACGTTGCATGAAGAAATCAAAGCATCATAAATCGACAAAAACAACCACAAACAAAAAGAACGTGAAGCAACAAGGGAAAGCGCATTAGCTATCCATTATTATAAATCTAATTGCTGTACATACACTTTGCTTACATAAAATGTAGCCGACTCAATACTTTCTTTAATTTCCAGCAGGTGCCGTGGAGGAGCCGGAGCGCACAGAGGCTAGGTTAGCGAAGGCGGTGTCTGTACCTATCTTCACACTGACTGGTTTACTTGTAGTGTTCCTATTTGTCACTGATGTACCTCTCATTGTGGCGCACTGCGTGTGTCTTAGAGGGAAATAACCCATAATGTTAAAAATGGTGACATAGCATTAAAGGTATCACATTGTAAAAAGGAGAAAATGGAGAAAACAGCAACTTATTAAGCCATTTCTATGGTGAGGCAGCACCGGCTTGTCGGAAGTATACCTTAAGCGTTGCAAAATTGGCAACAAAACATGACGAGGGGGGAGGGGGTGTCAGAAATGGTCAAATTTTCCATGGCGTCATTCATGGATGGCCCCCTTATGTCCAGTGGTATTGCAGAAATAGATCATTGTAAATAAAACCTTAAATGAATTGTTTGTGATTTGTCTCATTTAAAAGGAGAATGAAAAGAATGTGGGTCTTTTCCTAGCAGCCACCCCAGTGGTCGGTGATGGTGAAAAGATTACCCTGCTATTAGACGGGGGGGGGGGTGAAATAAGAAGTAGAAATTGACTCTTTTCATATTTATAGATGGATGATCCACTAACAATTTAGGTTAGTGTCTGAAAGATATTATCCCAAAAGTGAAATAGCCTTTCTTTTATCTCATATATTTATCCTGGCACCCGGGTCCTGGCATCGATCCTTAAAAAGCCTGGACAGAAGGTGAGGCTCCACTACGCGATTTTTTGGTACATTCTCACCTACTTTTATCCCTATAGTGCCTAAGGTATAGGGTGTTGACATTCCTATATTGTAAACATGAGATTCACAATTGTAAACATGAGATTTCAGGGTCATTTTATGGGTGATCTCTCTCCTCATGTGCCATATTTACCAACTAACCTGTGCCTGCATCGACTCTGTGATTGGGTGGGAGCTC